>JABTTQ020002710.1:0-267200 GCA_016081115.2 Rehmannia glutinosa | reverse complement strand
ATTGCTGCATTGCTGTAAATCAAGGGAATTACTTAACAAGTAATACTCCATACCACCTTCGGCTGCCCAAATTCTTGGCTGCGCAAAAGGAATAAACCACGGCTAATTTACCTGCTGTCGTAACCTCGAAAAGTCAAGAATAATTGCTAATGCAGGGGTAGTAACGTGGTTGACCTGCACAAGACAAGCAATCTACCATGAATTTTCAAAAAATAAGCCTATCTCTTCAACTGTGCGCATTTTTTGAAAGATCAATTATAAGGTCGTATAACGACTGAGAGTATACATCTAACCACGAACATTCAAGAAAACATTTATTATAACGAAAAATATTCTCAAATCATTGAAGATTAATCCTCAAACTGCATTACGAAGAAAGATCAATCCAACACTCACTTGTGAAGGAAAAGATAACTTCAATCGATTGAAGAGGAAATTGTTGAAGAATCGAGGTCTACATTCCACGGAGGATTGTAGGAAGGTTAGTCGAACCGAGTCTCAAGTTTTGGAAGACCGTGATCGAAATCGAAAGGAAAAACCCGAGCAAGTGAGGCTATGTGTAAAGCCAGGATGCCACGTGAAGAAGGCGAATTAAATGCGGCTTGATTCGTGACCAAGGCATCTCGGTGAGTCCCAAAGGACCAAGTCGGTACATTAGGTGATCAAGACTTGTATCCTGGATACATTACCACTTTGTATAATGATCAATACTTAGTGGATTCCCCGGGAGTTGAGAAGAGAGGAGTAGAAGAATTACCCCATCTTCGAACCTCTATAAAAACTTATCGCATGTCATTTACATTTCGATTTTTAATTCCCCGTGACCTTATTTATTTAACTCACGATAAATTTGCTATCCACTTGATAATCTCTATACTAAAACCAAGTATTAAATCAATACTTTTAAACCAATTTAAGAAGTAAAGTCTTGGCCGAAAACAAATCACCAAGATTAAGTCTTTAGTCAAAGCAATAGTTATTCTATCAACGGCCTTTAGAAAGTCTCTGAGTAACTAACTCACTGATTAATAACTTAGTCATTTGTCCATCAAGGACTCAACTGTGAAGTATTAATCGAATATTTAAAAGGACTAAATCGAAGAAAGTTGGTAAGGTTTATTCAACTCCCTTTCTAAACCTTACCTCACACCCTCGGACCTACAGCGTGCATTTATGTGTTCATGGATAATCTAACAAATAGTGTGAAATGGATTGTGATAATGTGCTTGGGTGATGTTAAATAACTTGGTATTAGATTATACTTGTTGAGCTTGCAACTCACCAAATCAATGTTGTCGATTTTTAGTTGTTGTAGATAAAAGTTCATCTCTGTAAGGTGTGACAAGTTAAAGCATGGATCAATGGTGGGTCAGATTCCCATCCTTCTTCCTCATTCATCATTCGCATATCATATAGGGATTTTTATTTTGATCTTTACATAAAAGGGCACGGCCGTTAATGTTATGTAATGGGTAAATACACATGTATTTGAATGAGTGTTGCTAAATTGTTTTGAAGTAAATGTTTCCGCATGCGAGAAAAAAAAAGTTACAAGGTGATGATTAACATATTAATCTTATGCATAATCTGCGGTTAATGCTGCCTATGAACTATATTTTTATAATATATAAATATGTACTACAAGGGTAAAGGTGTTACATTCAGTGTGACAAATGGTGCCCGTTAAAGGCGGAAATAAAAGCCATCAATGGAAGATGTTCTTACTACATTTCTCGAGTCGAGATAAGTTCATGAAACTAGGAATCGATTTACAAGGATGAGGCTAAAGCTAGACAAAATTGAGACACATGTCACTCAATTGGCCAACAATATGGCTCACAAATGAAAAATCTTGAAATCCAGTTGGCCAATTAGCTACGATTGTTGGTGGGCGGCATCAAGAAGACCGATTTAAGTAACACCGAGTAAATCAAAGGAAGCGGAGTGTAAAGTCGTTCGTCCGAGGATTGGAACGAATATGAAGGCCAAAAATACCCGAAAAGCACTAAAAATAGCGGATCGCATGACCCGTGCACTACACACGACAGCGAGTCGTGTGTGGTGCCGAATAGGGTTTTGAAAATTGGGAGATGCGGACACGGGAGCAAATGGCAATGTTGAGGCTGAGGAAAGGAATTGAGGACATATTGATGAACAAAAAGGGGCTGAGAAACTTAAATGTTCTTCTAAATCTGATTTTTCTAAACTTACTACTCCCCTTTCCTTTTCCCCAACGATTTCAAATGAAAAGTTAGATGCGCATTTGCAAAATTCCTGGATATATTTAAGAAAACCGCATGTTAACATACCTTTTAAGCATTGGAGCAAATGCCCAATTATGCTAAGTTTTAAAGGATATTATGTCAAGACGGAGAAAGATGACTGCCCAGTTTTTCGAGATAGTCAATGGGATGGAGGAATGCGGCGCAAAAATTTAAAAAAACTACCTCGGAACTGAAAGATCCGGGAGTTTCACTATCCCTGTGCAATTTGTGGTGTTTTCTTTAATAAAGCACTTAGTGATTTAGGAGAAAGTATTAACTTGTTGCCTTGTCCATTTTGAAACTTGGATTAGGAGAGTTGAAGTTGTCTATGGTCATTTTACAACTTGCGGATCGACCACTCACTTATCCTAAGGGAATCATCGAGGATGTGCTCGTGAAAGTTGACAAATTCATATTCCCGGGATTTCTTAGTGCTGGACAAGGAGGAAGACGCGACGTCCCTCTGATGCTTGGGCATCCATTCCTAGCTACCGGAAGGCCTTGATAGATGTGCAAAGGAGAACTCACATTACGGGTTAATGATGAGCATGTGTTATTTTCTATATACAAAGCAATGCAATTTCATAATAGTGTTGAAAACTATAATTTCATAGACGTAGTTGAGTCTCGCATTGATGATTACGTAGATCATCTTGTCTCAAGATGATTTAGAGTTTGGTTTAACACATTCATGTTAAACGTCAGTGTAATGCTTGATTTCGATAATCAAGACTTGTATGACTATGTTTGTGCTTTAGATAATATGCATTAACTACCAAAAAGTGCGAGAGGCGAAAACACGAAGAAAAACATGCGTGGAGTCAAGTCTGCACTCACGCGCTGACTCGTCGCGTCAGGCATGACCGGTCGTGCGTGATGCCAAAGAGACCAGTGCGGGACCAGAATGCATGACCGTGCATCGAGCACAGGCAGCCCGTCGTGACACTCAAACACCACATTCGACCCCGAGAACTCAAGCCATTACCGAGCACCTGAAATCGCGTTCCTTGGGCAAACAACATGAATCCGGTAATTGTATCATCCCTTTTAACTTCAAAAACTTGATAAATTGCTTAGGTGTTGAGAAACATAAGTGCTGCGATAGGTTGGTCGATATCGATTTAAAAGGCATAAGTCCATCGATTGTCATCCATAAAATTCGAATGGAAGATGTTTATAAACCTTTAGTATAGAACCAAAGACGTTTAAACCCTATAATGCAAGAGGTGGTTAGGAAGAAAGTTTTAAAATGGTTAGATGTTGGGATTGTGTATACTATTTACGGTAGCTCTTGGGTGAGTCCTAGGTACAAGTGGTACCAAAGAAAGGGGGATATTTGTGGTAAGAAATGAGAATGATGAATTGATTGCGACTAGGATAGTTCTTTGGGTGGTGTATATGCATTGGTTATAGAAAATTGAATGATGCCACTCGTAAAGATCATTTTCCTCCCTTTATTGATATGATGTTAGATCATTTGGCGGGATTTGATTATTGTTGTTTTCTAAGTGGTTATTCCAGTACAACCAAGACATCATGATTGCACCGGAAGACCAAGAAAATGACATTTACATGTCCTATGGTACGTTTGCATTCCACAGTGCCATTCGGACTATGTAATGCACCCGAATTTTCAGGCGTTGTATGATGGCTATATTTCATGATCTTATTGAGAAAATTATGGAGTTTTTCATGGATGATTTTTCAGTCTTTAGAGATTCTTTTGATCATGTCTTCACAAACTTTCTCTAGTTCCACAGAGATGCGAGGAAACTAATTTTGTTTTTGAATTGGGAGAAGTGCCATTTTTATGGTACGTGATGGCATTGTATCTTTAGGCCACTGGTTTATTTCTGCAAGTTTAGAAGTGAACATAGCGAAGATTGTGGCAATTGAGAAACTCCCACCTCGATAAATAAAAAAGCGATCGGAAGCTTCTTAGGGCATGCCGGGATTCTACAAAAAGGTTCATTCGTGACTTTTCTAAAATCACCAAACCTTTGAGTCAATTACTAGAAAAAGATCTGCTTTCATTTTTCGATGATTGTTTGCGGGCATTCGAGATTTTGAAGAAGGCATTGGTGACAAATAATTCGATTCTTGTAGTTTCGGTTGAGTCGACCTTTTAAGTTGATATGTGGCGCGATGATTTCACAAAGGGGTTGTTACGGGGCCTAAAGGGATAAGTTGTTCATAGCCATATATTACGCGAGCAAACATTAGGCGATTGCCACGGAATTACACTACCACCGAGAAAGAAATGCGGGCAATTGTTTTTGCATTTGACAAGTTCCGACCTTACTTGATTGGAACAAAGACGATAGTCCACCGCGACCATGCGGCGATCAAATATACATTGGACAAGAAGGATGCCAAATCGAGGGCGATTCGATGGATTCTATTGTTGCAAATTTGATGTGGAGATTAGAGATAGAAAGGGTTGTGAGAATGTGGTAGCAGACCATTTGTCTAGGCGGAGTATAAAAGGATGAGAAAGAAGGTACAAAGTTAATCAAAGGAGGAGTTCCCCCGATGAGCGACTTTTTGCTATTACGGGCTAAATTCCCATGGTACACGTTTTGTGAATTATTTGATAGCGGGAGTTATGCCTCCGGATTTATCCTCTTATCAAAAGAAGAAGTACCTCCATGACGTCAAGTTCTATATGTGGGACGACCCGCTTGCTCTTTAAGAGGTGCACATACATGATCATCGGAAGATGTGTGCCTCAAGAAGAGGGGAGGGAGTTACACAACGATGTCATTCTTCACCTTCTTGGGGACACTTTGTCCGACACGCACTGCGGAAAAGGTATTACAGTGGGTTATATTGGTCTACTTTATATAATGATTGTTATTTGTATGTGCGGCGTGTGATAGGTGCCGGATGGGGAACATCTCTAGACGACATGAGATGCCTATGACCAATGTGATGGAAGTCGAGCTTTTGATGTGTGGAGGATTGACTTCATGGGTCCTTTCCATATTCTTGGGCTATCAATATATTCTACTTGTAGTGGAGTATGTATCTCGATGGGTTGAGGCGATTCCTTCACCAGGCGAATGATGCTTAGGTAGTAATGCGGTTCTTAAAGAAAGATATATTCACTCGGTTTGGAACCCGAGCTTTGATTAGCAATGGGGTCACACTTTGTGAATAAATTAATGAGCAATCTACTTGCAAAGTATGGGGTTAGGCATAAAGTGGCATTAGCATACCATCCGCAAGCAAATGGGCAAGCGAAGTAGCCAATCGCAAGATAAAATAAATCTTAGAAAAGGCAAAGGTGAGCATAAATCACAAAGATTGTGCTATGAAGTTAGATGATGCGTTATGGGTATACCGGGGTTTGCATTCAAGATGCCTTTGGGCAAATCTCCATATTAGTTGGTATTCGGAAATCGTATCACCTACCCGTGGAGTTAGAGCATAAGGCGTTCTCATGCGGTAAAGAAGTTAAATTTTGACTTCAAAATAGCGGGTGAAGAAGAGACTACTACATTTGAATCGGATGGAAGAGTTAGAGATGAAGCTTCTAGAATTCCCGAATCTACAAGGAACGCACAAAGAGATGGCATGATTGGATGATTAAGAAAAGAGAGTTTTTATTGGGAACAAGTCCTCTTGTACAACTAATGTCTTAAACTTTTTCCCAAAAGCTCAAGTCTCGGTGGTCGGACCGTTTGTAATCAAGAAAGTGTTAAATCCTCCGGGGAATAGTAGAATTGTTGACTCGGGATGGGGAGACATTTATGGTGAATGGCTAGAGGATTAAACACTATTTTCATAGTGATCAAAGGAGGTAGCATACCTCACCTTGCGGAGATCCGTGATCGAGAAATACGGGCATCAAGCTATAGGCGTTAAATTTAGCGATTATTGGGAGGCAACCTATGGTTTGTTGTATTTTTTATTATTTCCCTTTACTAGGTTAGGATTTCCCATTTTTATTTTATATTTAAAAAAAAGCTGAATTCACTTCGCATTTACGTCGGGGCGGCCCCTGCGCTACGCATGGTCCGTGCGTGATTGCAAGGATTTGGGAGGAGCTCACGATGACGCATGGCCCGTGCGTCTCGTCATCCATTTGAGAGATACTAAAGTCGCGCCAGCTCTGTTTCTTCACTTTTCTAATTTTTCTTAAGCCCTAGCGATAAATCCTCTCATCTATCTTCAAATTTTTGAGATTTCACAAGATTTTCTCATATAATCCAAACTCTCATCCTATTCCACTTTAATCTTGCATCAATTCTTGGATTTGGATGAAGTTTGGTTGAGAACAAGCACATAGGGTTTCAATTTTCCCCTTTGCAAATTTTTGGGAATTTGGTAAGAACTTCATGTTTTTGTTCGAATTTCTTGTATAATATGTATTGAGGATCATATATGGAGCATGTTGTGCTTGAATTACTTTGATTAAATTGAATTATTCTATGAAGCAAAATATCGAACACTTTGTGGGAGTAGTGAATTAGGCATATTTGGTTGAAGGGTTGATGATTCTTGCATGAGTTTTGATGTTTAGGGTGTTATGACTATGATTTTCTACAATTGCATTGATGTTTGATAGTATGGAGCTTAATTTTTTATTAAACTTGTAGAGAAGAGAAATGATACCCTATAGAATTATTTGACTTGAATTTATCATATTTGGGTTTGTACTTGGTCTATTTGGAATCTCATATATGCTTTTGCTAGAGTACTAATGGCGAAAAGAAAGTAGCCTTCGAGGATAGGAGGAGACGCCCACGGGGCCGGCCGCAAAGTGCACCGGATAGTCCTGCGGCTTACGGGGTTGTACTAAAGATAACAATTTGGAGCGATGGAATAAGCTGGTCACCCGACCAATGGCACCTACGCGTCACGCCCGATGACGAGTGTACCCAAACCCTTGGGATACATGATGATGTTTGGCGGTTGTTTGAGAGAGTAGGGTGGACCACTTTTATGAGGGGAAGGTGGGCGACGTATAAGAAAATCACGCTTGAATTCCTCGACAGTTGAAGTATATAAGCAGAGAGGAAATTCGAACCATTTGAGGTGCACTTTCGATTGGGAAACATGCGTAGGCAATTATCTATCGCCCAATTGAACACCATTTTCGGGGTCCACACTAATGCACCATTCTCGACCCTTGAGATCTATAACTTGATGAGTTAAGCGTGTAGTATGACAGACACCGAAACGAGCCTCATGCTTTACGAGACACTCATTGCTTCTAAATCATCATGGGTTTGGAATCCTATTTTCCGGTACATTACATTCGCTTATCACTCCATCTATGCCCTAGAAAATAATGGGGGCATGCAAGTTCGAGAGCTTTATCTGCTGTGGTGTATCTTGTCCCACACCCTCTATAACACGGTGGCCTATTTCGCGAAACATATTGAACATATGGCCAAGAAACCAAGTGGCTTCCCACCGCCTCACACGCCACTCATGGTCGTGGACGTATAAATGAT
This sequence comes from Rehmannia glutinosa, assembly GCA_016081115.2. Taxonomy (NCBI): domain Eukaryota; kingdom Viridiplantae; phylum Streptophyta; class Magnoliopsida; order Lamiales; family Orobanchaceae; genus Rehmannia; species Rehmannia glutinosa. Next base: position 259,474 of record JABTTQ020002710.1, on the reverse strand, counting down.
CGTGCCAACTTCTTGATGAACTGAGGCGCATAATTAGGTTATGGAGGCCATGATTGCGAGGAAAAGGCGAAGGGTCGCCGATGCTGATGATGAGGATGATTTGGTGGCCGAGCGATGGAGTCGAGAGGCACAAAAGGGGATTTGAGCGAATTCCACCAAGAGGCACCACACTTAATCGAGACTTCTCACCGGGTGAGGCGCGCGGAGGATTTGATTATGATGTTAGATTGTCACCCCTCGAGGGCACATGCGAAGACCACGATGAATTCCGTGCTTCGGACGGAATAGCATCGATGGAACACGGAGATGCATGAGATGAAGCATCGATGCATTAGTGGCACATCTCTCGGGGGCGATCTCTACCGCCACCCCGGTGAGTCGAGTCCATTCTACACTTTTCGATTTTGAAATTCTATCTTCTCTACGTGCGATATAATTCCATTCAAGTTTGGGGAGAGAGATAGTTATTTTTATTTGAAGGGTGTGGCGAAAAAAAAAAAATTGCATTCATAGTTGCATTTAGAGCATGTAGGTTGCATTGCATTAGATGCATGTTTATAGTTTTAGCATGTTTATTGCTTTAGTAGGTTTTTATGGAGTGAGTTGACCATTTTTGTGGTGTTTGTTGTGACATTGGGAGATGTTTGAAAGATTTTGTGTTGTTTTGAATTGGGTGTTGAGTGCGAATTGATCATGATGAGAAAAGATGATATGGAGCATGTGGATATTGAGAACATGGATGTTATGCTTTGAATTCACTAATTTGCAAGCTGTGAGCTTTGAGCACTTTCTTTTCATGTTATGCGATCTTTTTGTTGATTGAGTGTGTCATTCATGTTGATTTGAATTCTAGAACTTGCTCGTATCTCTATCAAAGCCACATGTTGTATGCGATTTATGAAGATGATTTAAAGCCATTTTTGTTAAGCATTTCAAGCTTTTTGCCTACCTAATGACATTGAATTCCCTAGTAAGCTAATTTGAGCACCGTTGCCTAATTTTTGATAGCCACATTTCAAGCCTTAACTTGATATATTTGTTACCCTAAATTTGAGCGTATGGCATTGAGTAAGTAGATTGGATGAGGTTGAATGGGATGTTGTCAAGAATTTAGATGATTGTGCAAATGTTGGTTGATGTGAATAAAAGAAGAAAGAAAACGAGGAAAAGAAAGGATGAATACTCATGAAAAGTCGGAAAAAAAGAGAAAAAGAAAAATAAATTGACTTTATAAATGAGTTTTCTTTTAATGAAATTGTAAATTTGGAATTTGTGATGTGGAGCGAAAGAAAGTGGAGTTTATAAAAGAAAAAAAAAGGAAAAGGAAAGACGAAAAGTTGATAAGAACGATGGGTTATGGGGTAGCATATTGGGTTTAAATAAGAATAATTAATTGAATGAAAGATGTGCTTACCAGTCTATACGCTCGAGTTTGAGTCACTTTATCCATATTTCCTACCCTAACCAAAGAGCCTTCATTACAACCAAAAGAAAAAGTCCTTTTTGATTTATGAATTGCACACATTCTAGTGGCGGAGATGTGAGACGATTTGCAAATTTATGGTAATTCTTCAACATTGATATGATTTGAGCGAAAACACGTCCCTTATACACTTGAGAGGAGAGCATACACTTGATCGAGTCAGTCGTGATTGAAACATTTGCCATGGTTTAAATTGACATGTATTCTATATTATATGTTCAAGGCTTGGATTTATTTATTGACGTCTATGGATAAATGGCATGAATTTTGATGAGTTGTTCTTGATTGCTTTTCACTCCTCCCATTTGTGTTTTGTCTTGTGTATAAAGTGTTCACCGGGACATTAATTTAAGTTTGAGAGTTTGATTAGTATGAGTTTTGCATGTAATTTGGGCATAATTGTGGATGGAATAAGTTGATATGCATGCAATAATCGAGTAAAATGGGCCATGTTCTTATAATGAGGAAAAGATATTACACTTTGCTCGTTTTGTAGGAATGAAACGATAATTGCAGCACTTTAGTGGCAAAACGGAGCATTGCGATAAAGAACTATCAAGAATCGGCGAATATGTGATGTTTGGAGTTAAACCGAAAGAGATCGGACGAACCCCAGGACGAAATAAGGCCACGCACGGCAGCCCGTGCTCAAAGGCACGCCCGTGCATATACGATACAAGAGAATCAACCCTACGACCGACACATGGGCTGGTCGTGCCTCAACGCACGGCCCGTGTGTCAACTTCGAAAAGATTTTGTTTACGACTGGCCTTGCGGGCTGGTCGTGCGTCGTCGCGCAAGACACCCGTGCATCTATGCGAGATAGTCGAGGTTTTGACGATTTTAACTTAGGTTTTGACCCAACGACATGTATAAATAGAGACGAGGCGGACCCAAACTAGGACACACCGATATTTGCCCTAACAAATAGAGAAAGAGAAACCTTCTACCGAAGGATTTGAGAGATTGATCGAGGTCGCAACCAAACACTTGAGGATTGAAGATAGACCTTGTGATTCCTGGTTTGGGATTTAGTTAATGGATACTTTTGTTTGATGCTTAATTGAAATTGAAGTTATTATTTCAAACTCTATTCGAGTACTGTTTTATTTCTTGTTTTATCAAATGGGCATTGGTTTAACTTGTTTTGATGTATTGATTCATAATTCGAGATATGAGTCCCAATACTAGATCTTGAGTACTTGACATGAATATTTGCATGATTGAGAAGTCTGTAAATATTTGTGAGGATTGATAATCATTTGTGCTTTTGGGGAGTTGGTTATCTTAAGTTGAGTAGATATGCTAGCATATAAAATCCAATCAACGTTTTTATATACATCTCGAGAGAGATGGTAAAATACTTTCGTGATTGTCTTATAGGGAAGAATAATAATAACTTTGGTTTTAAATAATCGGATAACAAGAGGGATATTAACTCAAACCATAACCTTGAATCCATCCATCTCCTTAATCTTTCAATCAAACTCTTTACTTTGTCTTTTATGATAAATTCTTGTTTTAGTTCTATAAACCAATCTTCAACTTTCGATTATGCGAATAAAGAATAGACTATCTCGATCTCAATACTTAGTACACTATTCTATAAACTACACCGTACACTTGCGGTGAAGCTAAAAAATAAGGCGAACATGAGTCACTTAAAACGTTTTCGAAATTTTTGATATGCCTATTATAACCCTAATGAGTATGTATTACATATTATGACAAGAGGTATAATTGAACTTGTCTTTAATAATATAATTTAACTATAATTTCAAGTGCCCATTAATATACCAAATTCTTTTTCAAATATTAGAAGTCTATTTTTTCTATCATAACTCTTTGAGTAATTAGGATATTTACATAAAATTAAATTCATATAAAAATATGATTAAATAGCTTTCCAAACATATATCATAAGTATATATATAGAATTCATACGGAATATTATAGCCATTCAAATATGAATACAATACAAAATCGTATATTTAATTTGTAATATTTTATAAACAAATAATACATCTCTATTGTATTTTCGATAAAATAATAAGATAAATTTAACTCCGGATGCTTTGATTGTAAATAAATAGTACAGATCGTGAAAACTGTTTCGCTAAACCGCAAAAGTGTACAATGTAGTTTATAGATAATAATGAGCAAGGTCATATTCCACAGGATTATTACGAAAGCACATAAAGTATAGTAAATTTCGTATTCTAATTTTATTGAAGCTATCGCAAAACAAGAATTGTGCCTAATTAATTCTAAAATTATTAAACTAAAATTGTCTCTAAGTGTTATAAATCACCAAACTTAATTCACAAGATTCAAACAAACACAAAAAGCAATCCTAGGAGTATGATCTTAACATGCTTCATCAATAATAATTCATGTAAGGCATTTTATAAACCCGATTCTCGTATCTATAGGGTTTAATTCTATAGGTAGTTTATCCCATATCCCTAAGTGAACAAACCGTAAATTAATAAGAATTTCTAGTATCCCTACTCAACAACTAATATCAACTCCCAATAGCATAGAGAATTAAAATAAACCCTACAAACGTTGTAACTCCCTAAACCCTAAACCTTCGTGCCTTCGTGGTTGGTAGAAGTCTTGTGTGTTTGAAAAATGGTTTTATCATGATTTTGATGATTTTGTTTTTACACCAAAACAATGGTTTTAAAGGTTGTCCAAATACTCCTAAATGATTTAAAATAGTTTTAATATTTTCCTGAGTATTTGCTCAAGTATATTTTCGATTAATATTGGACAACACTTTCAAAGATTTTATGTCAATGGTTTTCACATTGAAACTATATTTCTAATGTTGTCTAAATACTCTCGATCGGTTTAAAATGTTTTTACTAAATTTTGAGTATTTCTTGAGTTTTATTTTTGACAAAAATTGGACAACATTTACATCTCGTGGTCGACCTGGCCGCCTATAGGCAACCCGTACTGAAGATGATTTTTGAAACAGAAAATGAGACGGAAGAAAAATCAAATCACAGGTCGACCGGTCCGCAGGCGTCGAGGCCGATCGGTCGGCCGCCGCCCTGTGGGTCGGCCGAGCACTGCAAAGTGTGCAAAATCTCCTGTTCTATTTTTGGAGAGGTCGACCAAAGGCTAGGGGTGATGTCGACGGCCGAGCACCCCTCGACCGGCCGCCCGTGTAATTTTTCAAGACAATTTCAAACGCCCTTTATGCGCAACCTATTAGCCTTTAGTTTGACAAAAAAATATAACCGTTGTGCAAACCATTCTTCTTCCTTAAAATGTGGGATTGTTCTATAATCTGATTTTTGTATCCTTATGAGACAACCATATTTATTTTAATCTCTTTGTCTTATTTGTAGACAAAAGAAAACATGGAGGAGCCCATGAAGGAGCCTATGTTGGAGGAGCCTTTGGAGGAGCCTTTGGAGGAGCCTATGTTGAAATTCAAATTTGAAGGCTCTCCTATAAATAGATGAAAGCTTGAGGATCAAATATAAGACTTGATACAAACAACAAGAGATATCACAAGCACATAATCTTTGTTATTCATTTCAACATTCTTGTTGTAATAGCCTAAAAGTACTATCACTTTCACATCTTGAGGTCTAGGCTTTCATTCTTGATTACACTTGCACTTTTGAGTTGTAATATTTTTCAAAGTGTAATCTTGATTGTAATTCATCAACCAAACACAAGATATCCTTGTGAGTATTCTTGTGGTAAGAATACACTTGGGTGATCTAGGTGATAGGTGTTTCAAGAGTGTGGTGCTCTTGAGGTGTTGAAGAATTTGGTATTCTTCAAGATTGAAGATTGTGGTGATCTTCAAAGGTGCCGTTGAAGGAAGATTGTGGTAATCTTCAAAAGGAGATTGTGGTAATCTCCAAAGGTTGTGTTGGAGAGTTCGGTGCTCTTCAAGTCGGAAGATTGTGGTGATCTTCGCAAGGTGTCGTTGAGGATTGTGGTGATCTTCAAAAGAGATTGTGATAATCTTGAAGGTGTTGTTGAAGAAGAGTGTGGTGCTCTTCAAGGTGCTGTTGTAAGTTGGTGTTGTATTAATTTTTGGTAAATTAATAAAATCCTTTTTCTTTTGAAATCCATCCCTGATATCTTGGGGTGGTAGAGGATTAGGCCCTAGGTGGGTTGAACCTCTTTAAATCGACGTGTGTTGTTTACATTCCGCACCTTTGTTATTATCTTGGCGCATTTGTATCGAAAAAGAGGGATAAATCGAAAAGATGGAGATAATCTATTCACCCCCCCTCTAGATTATCGTAGCCGCTTGGACTTACAAGTGGTATCGAGCCAAACTCTTTGGCAAGCTCGTTTCACATCGCGAGTGAAGAGAAACGATCGACGACTCTGACGAAGCTCATCTATCCGGCACCTCCACCACCAAGCCACCTCGGTTTGATTCCAAAAATTTTACATTTTGGAAAGAAAGAATGGAATGCTACTTACAAGGTTGCGGGTTCGACATTTGGAACACCGTCATTAATGGAGAATCCATTCCGATGAAAGATACACCACACACCTCAAAAGGCTTCAAAAGCTCAATGATGAAGAGAAGAAAATCATCTCCTTAAATGGTAAAGCTCTTAATATTTTACTTTGTTCACTTACCACTTTGGAATTTGATCATGTTGTAGGTATTCAATCGGCACATGAAGCATGGCAAAAATTAGAATCCATCTATGAAGTATATGCAAATGAAAGGAGCAACTCAAAAGCATCTACTTCACAAATGGATACAACATCAAATCAACAACATGGGATAAGCCTTCTACAACCTCCCATGATGAACAAGTTGAACAATGCCTCATGGGCATCGAAGAAGAAAACGAGGTAAGTTCTAAACCCTCTACTTCTTATGACCATGAATTGCAAAATGAATATAGTGATTTACAAAATGATTATAATGAGCTACAAGATGAATTCCAAAACTTACTTGTTAAATACAAAATTTGAAAAAGGAATTCATTGTTTTGAAAAATGATAAGGATAGTTTATTTACTTCCTATGAATCACTATCATGTGCTCACACCACCACTCTTGACAAGGTTAGAAACCTTGAGAAAGAAAATAGTACTCTTGTTGAGGATATAAATTGCTTGAAAAATGATTTATCTAAATCCAACTTGAGTACCGATAGAATAACCAATATTGTTGATTGTTGTGATAATTCAAACTAGAACTTGATCATAAGCTAAGGGTGTCAATCACATGAAAAAGAATCAAGTCTCTAAGAAATCGTTGGTCATTATGCTCCTAGAATTATTACATGCTTTTATTGCGGTAAAAGGGTCATACGGTAAATACTTGTCGTGCTAGAAATAGCTCTAATTATTGTTGGAGACCTAAAAGTCTCAAGACTAATCACAAAGGACCCAAACACATGAGGGTACCACAAAACAATGTCATATTAGGTACCTTGCGAAATAATGATCAAAGAAAATTCATACCGCCAAGAAGACATCAAATGACCGTGTCATTTGATCAAAGAAGGAGAAAACATTTTCAACAAAGCCAATTTCCAAGAAGAGGATACAATCAAAAATGGGAAGAGTACAATCCTTGAAATGGCATAGACATCATCAACAAGATGATTTTCAAAGAAGAAGACCATCAACAATGGGAAGGTAACAAACCTTGAAATGGAGCAATCAAAGAAGCCATCATCAACAAAGTGACTTCTCAGGGAAGATATCATCAACAATGGGAACGGCACAACCCATGGAAACGGCGTAATTGGTAAACCGTATCTCCCCATTTAAAATATGCATATTATCTAGTTAGTATGCATGTTTTTATTTGTGCCTATATTGCAAATGAGTTTTCATGTATTTAAATTTTAAATTAAGGTCTTCAAAACTTATTTGTATTTTTAAAATTTTGAAAAAGAAGACCTTATATGATGTTTTTAAAACTCTTGTGCATTTTTGTAGACTAAAGTGTATGATCATCTCTTATGGATTTTTATGGCATGAGCTTACTTGTGATATCTCTTAGCCTACACTTCTATCATTATGATTTGTGCTTTAGATTTGTTTTAAGAATTGTGTAGGATCTACATATTTTCACAAATGGCCATTTTCGTCATTATTTGTCAAGAAAAGGCATAAATTATCGAGTACGTTTACTTGTGTATTGCCATATGCCTATGTGCTTGTTTTTTCATAGTGTTTCATACGAGTGCCATTAAGAGGATTTTTAGATTTTTGAAAGGCACTATTCGATATTTGATTGCACATATTTGCTTTGTCAACTCTTGTTCAAATACTTCTTTTAAATAAGGTCTCAACTATATGATATCGGATTTGCAAATTTCAAAAGAGACCTTTTATAGCTTTCTTAAGCTTATTTGAACTTGCATGATTTATTAGACTCTTGATGATATTCTAAAAGCATAGTATGTGTTTCTTGCTTCATGGTCTCTATATATAGTGTCTATTTCTACTATGCAAGATATTTTGTGATTGAGGCATGTTTTTTTCACTTGGGCTATTTTTTCTTGCTTATATAAGCGATGCCATTAATGAGTTTGTTAAGTTGTGTAGATGAGAAATGAAGTACTCCAAATATTTGGATGTAAATGTTCTATTAAGAACACCTTAGATCAATTGGATGCCCTATGATGATAGTAATGAAGAAGACAAAAAGGGTATTCCGAACAAACTCGATGACCAAGGCAACATTGGTCGAACTAAAGGCGAGTTAGTAGCTCGAAGGTATTTTCAAGAAGAAGGTAATTAATTTTGTTGTAACATTTGCACTCATAGCACATTTAGTAGCTATTTGCATTTTACTTGCCTATTCTTGTTTTAAAGAAAATTTCAACCTTTACCAAATGGATGTTAAATCCAACTTTCTAAATGGTTTTATTCAAATATAAGTCTATTGGAGTTTAAAATTCTAGGCCAAATGATTTTTATAAAAGGCCTTGTACGATTGATAGACTTAGCTATTTTTGCAAAATGATTTTACAAAAGGTAAAGTTAATACTACACTTCTTGTTTTGTAAAAGGACAAGGTTGTTTACTTGTGCAAATTTTTGTTGATAATATTTATGGTGCTACTAATGAATATTTGTGCAAGATATGTTTTCTAAGTTGATACTAGGTGAGCTTGAGATGAGAATGATGGGGGAGCTCAAATTCCTTGCTTGGACTACAAATTATTCAATGCCAAGAAGATGGTTATATAAGAACTCTTGAAGGAGTTAAGCATTGAAGGAAGAAGAACCATCTCAATCTCTATGGTTAAAGATTGACAAAGGTTGAGAAAGGCATATCGGCCAACAAACAAATTCGAGGTATGTTTTCTTGTATTATTCCTATAGACTCGACATTCCATATGCCTTATGTCTATATGCTCGACTTCAAAAACTATCCCAACGAATCTCATTAAAGTGCTATTAAAAGAAATTTTCAAATATTTGAAAGGCACTTCTTCTTATGACTTGTTGTATCCAAAGCTTTAAAACGTTCTTATTTTTTTTCGGGATAACAAGTTTGGTATCTATTATACGGTTATTCGTATTCAAAATTTGGTTCGTCATAATCGAACTAAACATATTGAGATTCGATATATTTTTTAGGGATTGTGATTTTTAACAAAAACTTGAGATGTGTTTAATTCCGTCTCAAGGATAACTCGCGGACTTTTTGATCGTTAATCCGTAGTATTTTACCTCATTTCGAGCTTGATTATAACATAATGTATATTGAATGAGGTCTACGTTTGCATTTTGCACGTTTTTAAAACTTAGGGCGAAAAATCAGATTTTTGGATAAAACTTCGGATTTTTCAAATGTAACCATAACATGATGGGATGCCGGGCGAGGGCCGCCGGTCGCCCCCACTAGCTCGACCGATCGCCCATGCCCTGGACCGTCGCCCGGATGATTTATTTTGGCTAAAAATAGTTACTTTGTTTCCAGGACTTCGCCATTTTGGCTTATTATGTCCATTTTTCGTCCCCTTTGCAAATTGCACACAAATTTCACTCCAAATTTGTTTTATTGCATACATTTTATATTTTGGGGATTATCTAGCTCGGTTATCATCATCATTGCTCAACTTTACCGATTGAATGGTAAGAATTTCACTATCTTTAGCTCAATTGGGTTGAACCATGAGTTTGTGGCTTATATGTATTTTTCTTGATGTAATTCATATATGTTTGTGATGAGCTTATTGATTGTTGATGAATGATATTTGTTATATTGTATTTGGTGATGAAAAACTTGGCTTGATTTCATTTACAAGGGCTATATATAACTTTTTCTATTTTTGACGCCCGCCAAGTGTTCGATAAAACGTTTCAATGAAAAATTCATCACCTACATGACTCTCTCGATTTCAAAAGTCTCATATATTTTTAGAGATCATGTTTTTGCAAATCAAATGATTTTTCATAAGCTTCTACAAGTCGTATGATTCGACTCTTCTATTTGGTTTAAAAGCTTCAATGTTCAAATGGCTCGATACATCGGTTTACTTGCGTTCTTTGCTAAGAATATATGATGTATTTATCGTGCTAACATTCTTTTTGATGATTCCAAAGGGGGAGAAACATGTTATAAGCTCATTAGCTCATAAAAGCTAAGATAAGCTTAACGAAAAGAAGCTCATAAAAGCTAAGATAAGCTTAACGAAAAGAAGCTAAACATTCTTTTTGGTGCATTATGGTTATGTATGAATCATGGTCCATTGGTTGTAGTATGGACTTATATATGTTTTTAATGATGTCTCTTTGACAGGGGAGATTTTAAGCTTAATATTGAAAAGCTAATATTTTAGCTTATGTTTAAGTTGCTTTTATATAACTCTTGTTGTGCATGTTGATAGGGGAGCATTTGCTATATGTGTTTGAATATCTCTACTCCCATCCTTGTGTTTTTATTGCATGGAATGTTGTCACTCAACGGATAGTTCTCTTTAACCGGTAAAATTGTTTTGTTTTCAAAATCGATCTCGTTAAAATTGTTTTGGTTTGTAATCATCAAAAAGGGGAGATTGTTTGAAAAATGGTTTTATCATGATTTTGATGATTTTGTTTTTACACCAAAACAATGGTTTTAAAGGTTGTCCAAATACTCCTAAATGATTTAAAATAGTTTTAATATTTTCCGGAGTATTTGCTCAAGTATTTTCGATTAATATTGGACAACACTTTCAAAGATTTTATGTCAATGGGTTTTCACATTGAAACTATATTTCTAATGTTGTCTAAATACTCTCGATCGGTTTAAAATGTTTTTACTAAATTTTCGGAGTATTTCTTGAGTTTTATTTTTGACAAAAATTGGACAACATTTAAATCTGGTGACCGGCCAGCCTCTATAGGGCAACCCGTGATCAAGATGATTTTTGAAACAGAAAATGAGACGGAAGAAAAATCAAGCGGTCGGCCGGTGCGCTCGGCGTCGGCCGATCCGGTCGGCCGTGACGTCCGCCCAGGTCGACCGGTACTGCAAGTGTGCAAAATCTCCCTGTTCTATTTTTGGAGAGGTCGACCGCTAGGGGTGATGTCGGCCGGTCGAGCACCCCTCGACCGGTCGCCCCGTGTAATTTTTCAAAGACAATTTCAAACGTCCTTTTGCGCAACATTCGCCCTTTAGTTTGACAAAGAAAAAAATATAACCGTTGTGCAGCGTACCATTCTTCCTTAAAATGTGGGATTGTTCTATAATCGATTTTTGTATCCTTATGAGACAACCATATTTATTTTAATCTCTTTGTCTTATTTGTAGACAAAAGAAAACATGGAGGAGCCCATGAAGGAGCCTATGTTGGAGGAGCCTTTGGAGGAGCCTATGTTGAAATTCAAATTTGAAGGCTCTCCTATAAATAGATGAAAGCTTGAGGGATCAAATATAAGACTTGATACAAACAACAAGAGATATCACAAGCACATAATCTTTGTTATTCATTTCAACATTCTTGTTGTAATAGCCAAAATACTATCACTTTCACATCTTGAGGTCTAGGCTTTCATTCTTGATTACACTTGCACTTTTGAGTTGTAATATTTTTCAAAGTGTAATCTTGATTGTAATTCATCAACCAAACACAAGATATCCTTGTGAGTATTCTTGTGGTAAGAATACACTTGGGTGATCTAGGTGATAGGTGTTTCAAGAGTGTGGTGCTCTTGAGGTGTTGAAGAATTTGGTATTCTTCAAGATTGAAGATTGTGGTGATCTTCAAAGGTGCCGTTGAAGGAAGATTGTGGTAATCTTCAAAAGGAGATTGTGGTAATCTCCAAAGGTGGTGTTGAGAGTTCGGTGCTCTTCAAGTTGGAAGATTGTGGTGATCTTCGCAAGGTGCCGTTGAGGATTGTGGTGATCTTCAAAAGAGATTGTGATAATCTTGAAGGTGTTGTTGAAGAAGAGTGTGGTGCTCTTCAAGGCGTTGTTGTAAGTTGGTGTTGTATTAATTTTTGGTAAATTAATAAAATCCTTTTCTTTTTGAAATCCATCCGGGATATCTTTGGGGTGGTAGAGGATTAGGCCTAGGTGGGTTGAACCTCTTTAAATCGGCGTGTGTTGTTTACATTCCGCACCTTTGTTATTATCTTGGCGCATTTGTATCGAAAAAGAGGGATAAATCGAAAAGATGGAGATAATCTATTCACCCCCTCTAGATTATCGTAGCCGCTTGGACTTACATTGTGTTGTTCTCTTCATGTTGTTTTTCTCTCTCTTTGATGTGTATTTCCTCTTCCCAGTGTGTTTCTCCCGACTTTAGGGTTAAGTCGTCCTTTTCTAGTTTCCTTTCGGGATCCCTTATAGAGTCTTTGAGAAATTAGGAAACAAAATCGCCCAAGGGACCTTTCGCACCTGGACCATTCGCACGGCCGTGTGCTATTCACATGGCCAGATTGTGTAAAATCTTGATCTGTAATTGCTCGAACCAAATCACACGACCGTGTGAATTAACACGGTAGACCGTGTGATTGGTTCTCTGGAAATTCATCCTTGTACAAGTCGCACGTTCATGTCAATTCACACGCCCACACGGGCGGCGGTCATGCAATTCGTACTTTCTTGTTTTCTTCGCATCTTTGATCGTCCTTGGCTTTTGGCATTCTAGTCCGGGTGGTTCCACTATATATTTTCAAATAAAGCTATGTTTCATGCAAAAGTATACAAGAATACGCATATCACGCCCAATAATGGAAACTAACCTAAACACATTCAATTTCCATGCAAATGTATATCAATTATATACTCAAATAAACATCTAGATGCATGCATATTTTTCAACTTATCAAGTACTATCTCCGTCCCAAATATATAGTCCACTATTCCTTTTTGGGATGTCCCAAATATATAGTTTACATTCTATATTTAATAGTACTTTTTCATTTTTTTTACTATTATAACCATATTTAATATGTGTTTTAGAATTTATCTTATTCATTAAATAAGGGTAAATTAAGTAAATATGAAGCATATTTGTAGTTTCCAATACTTTTCTTAATCATGTAAAAGGACAAATGGGACAATATATTTGGGACGGTGGGAATAATTCGTTTATGATAAGTGAACTAAAAATCAGAATATTAGACATTATGGTATCTAAGTTTCGCAATAATCTTTTTCTATTATTTCTTTAAAATTGATATATTCTTCGGCATCATATCTCCTTATATGGGTATCAAATCATAGAGAGAAATCAAAAATAAGTAATTCGACCATAAAATCCAAAAATCTCTTATATTTTCAAGTCAAATACATTTCATGTGACATCAATAAGAATTCATAAGTATTACTAAATATGAACATCTCAATAATGCAAGTTTTATTTGGCTATGCAAGTTTCCATTCATTGTTTCGCTTAATTTTGGTCCTAATTTCGTTGCGAGAATAATTCATAAATGTTAATAAATATGAACATATTACTAACAACAGTGTGAAATCCAAGAATTAGTAGCAGTGAGGAAAGAAATAAAAATTTCACTAAGAAAACTATATATAAAACAAAAGATTATATATATAAAAATTATTACAAGACTATATTATTTCTCAATTAAGATTAGTTACTACTTCATAGGAAAGAAAAAACATTGTATGTTTATATTAGCAATCAAATAGACATATTATATTGTCAATATTATTTGTTTTATTGCCACAAAACAATAAGAAGCCAATGACTAAATATAACACAACTAAAAAAATAGATAAATTTTCATTTTTATACTTAATGAAGGCACTTAGGGGTGGCAAATTATTTGTTTCAAATTAGATAAATAACAACTCAACACGGTAAGTTCAAGCTCAAACACAACACAATAACCTTATTGGGACTCAAATTTAAACCCATATATGACGCTAAAAAACTCGAAAAGTATGATACATCATGATTGTGAAGCCCTCGATTTTTCGGCGTGTATTTATTTCACTTATCGCTTATGTATTATTTTGACTACTTATCGCGTCACTTTGACGGATAAATGTTAATAATATTTTTGCATTTTAATTTCATTTTTATTTATTTGATCAATTACTTGTGATTAATGATCATTTATTATTTTGTATTTCATATTTAATGATCACTTGATTGATCATTATTGTATTTGTGTATTATTTAGACACCTTAGAATTTTAAGAGAACCATTTATTTTTAGACTTATATTCTCTGAAATAAGAATTTGATTTAGAATAAGTTATTAAAGGAATCACTATTTATTTTGGAGATTGATATTATACACATATTATCATCAATTTTGGGACCAAAAAAATATATGGATACCAATAATCATACATAGTGGACGACCGTGATGGTAATTTTGGTATAGAAATGCCTCCCAACTCTTGTATACATACCCACTTTATACTACACCTTATACTATACCTCTTGTGTATAATACTTACATTATACAATCCTTATACCGCATCTTATATACTTCAATTTTAAATTATATTTTTATCCAACAATTCCCACTAACTCCAACATTCCCCTCATTTTTCCCACTTATTCCTTTGCCCATACCTTTGACCATCTTGTTATCTCCATGCAAGAAACACAAACACAAGACTTGAAAAATTTTCTCCCCTCTATCTCAATGTACACGGCCATTAGGCCAAAATGGTGCAAAGACTTGGTCATTTTCACATTGTCCACTAAACAAGGTAAGTGTAGTATTTTCCCTCTTCTTCACCTTCTTTTTTTTCCTTCTTGATTTAAACCTTCATTTTCTAACTCCATTTTTGGATATCTCTTGACTTAGGGGCTGACCTAAGTGACCTTGATATCAAGTTGTGATTTCTCCTTCTTTTCACCAACAATCCAATTTTTAAGGTGGGTGGAAAAACCTTTCAAGCTCCTAAGTACTTTTCTTGAAAATGCATGTAGTAATTTTGAAAACTTGAGATATATATATATATATATATATGATGTATTGCATGTACATTTCAAGTGATAAATTCCAAAAATTCTCAAGTGTTGTTCAAAAATTCTATTTATTGCAATTTAGGTGCATGCATGTACAATTTATTGCTTTATATGTTAAATTTTTGTATGATATGTATATGCATGTTATGAACCTTGAAATCCATGTATTATTTGCCTTATAAACGGGAAAAGTCAAGCATAATTGGTAAAAATAGAATTTTTGGACTTAAAATACAAAAATGGCAAATTGGTGGACTTAATTGCAAGAAAATAGAACTTAAGGGACCCCTCTGCAATTTTCAATTTTTGGGATTGTACAGCTTTACTCAGGTTCAAAGATGATATTTGGACATTTTAAAAAAGTTTTAAAGGTTTGGAGATAAATAAAATCAACTCTGAAAGCCCAAGGACTAGTTTATAAAATTGTGAAAGTTTAAGGGCTAAAATGCAAAATCCAAGACTGTACCAGCCCTACTTTTAAAATTTTGAAATTTTAATTCTTAGGAATGTAAAATACACATTTTGGAAGTATTCCAAAAATCAAAGTGTTTTAAGCTAAGAAAACAATTTTACAAAAATTGAGGACCAAAATATAAAATACTAAACTTGAGGACCAAAATAAAATTTCCAGGACTTATACAGTCCATGTACCTGTAAATACACCTTTAACTATAACTTTATGATATTTTGAACCCAAGGTTCAAATTTCATAACAATTGGACCTCTAATAAGCACTTAAAGGCAAATATTTAAAAATGGGATTTGAAATGGAATTCTTAAAAGTTAAGGGAACTATATTTACCTATTTTAAAAACTGATTTTGTCCCAATAACACGCTGACCTCAGTGATATTTTACAACTGGAATCACATGAAAAGCCCTTCCGGTTTGTGAGATCGATTATATTCGGGTCCCGAATTGACAATTTTAACAAATTTAGGGCCAAAATGAGAATGCAAAACCTCGACCCCAAAACTTTAAAACTCTGAATCTACGAACAATTTGGAGAATTTAGGAACTAACCTTATAATTTTTTGAGGTCGAGACAAAAACTTATTCGATTTTAAACCCCCATAAGACTAATTTTTACAAAACATGACTAATTGTAAAATTTTCCTTTAACAAGGACCTTAATTTAATTATATTCATTTCATGCGACACTAGAACCACTGACTTATATTTATTATTTATAAGATTTAGTTTTCTTAAAATTTCTTGACTTAACGGATCGTCTTGGCCGATAACACGTGTTCGTGGGCGTCTCCTCGCCTTGCAACCTCGAATCTACAACGGGACTTATGTCCCACCTAAATTACCAAATCATCGAAGATTAGTTATCCTCTCGATAATTAACTTCATCCAAATTACTCCACCAATGCCGCTATATGCCACGTGCAAATTTTAGTATAACTTTCTTGAAGCTTCCCCTGAATCAATTTACTCATTTGCTGGTTGACATACTATATTTGTGATTATATTTACTTTGAGTCAACTTGGTGTGTTGAGCTCACAATCAAAAAATAGATATGTCGGGATGGAATCGGGCGCTCGGCTGCTATTCCACTCTCTGGCCCCATCGTCCTAATCCCGCAATCGAGGGACGGAGTTGTCGAGGGAAGCGGGTCATAGTACTTGAGATATAATCTTAATTATGACAATCCGGACCTAACTAGTTCTATTGTGAATTTGTCTTTGCCAATGGAGCGATAAGGTGACAGTCTTGGACCATCTTGCTCGGGCGTTACAAGGAAGAAACGAAGGAATCTATCGATCCACACGATTAAAGTTACTCGGACCGTTTATTTTCTTTGGTTGGCGCTACAAATCCGTATGCAAACACTACTTGTCTTGCATGGGTTGGCGTTACATTTTTAAATGCAACCTATCTTTCTTGCTTGAAATCACATAGTGCTTGTATGATCACGAATTATTTCATCAAAACTATATAAGTATATTATTTTAAAAATATATCATGTCACTTGTGAACTTGTGTATGTGAAACACACATCATGACTCACGCACTTTTCATACAACGATTTTCTTGCATTTATATATATCGCCACACTCGCACACGTACATCCATCTCTCGAGAATTTTCGTCTCATCCCCTCTTATTTTCTAACGGCAAGATGAAGACTTCATTAATGACGCCGATCAAGCTACTGAGTGACCTCTCCGTGTCTCGTTTTTGGGATTATTTCTTTTATTTCTTTGTTGTTGGTGTATTTTCTATCTTTTCTTTAAGTTGTAACTTAAGGGCATAAGACCACTTTGACTATTAGTTACGCTTTAAGTTGTGTACTTGGGATGTAATTTGGATATTATTGTTGGGTTGTGAGTTGTAATTTGTACTTGTTCTTTATTTCCGTTGCTCTTTGGACTTTGTTTCATTTGGACTTATATTAGTATTTGTCTAAGACTGTTTGGTTTACTTGCGTTTAAGTTGTGGTCATCGTCGCGTTCCCATCCGGGGGCGTGACGGGTTAAGTGGTATCGAGCTCGGCTAGTAAGATGGAAACTTACACCAAGTGACCTGGATAGGACCCTCGATCTGTGTTGGGTAATCACCGTGACTTGACTATTTAAGTTTGAATTCGATTTCATAAGGACATAGACCGATACTAAGTTTGATGATGCATTATGGAGAACCGTATTATTAATGTTTAGATTGAGTTAAGAATTTATATACTTGGAGATTCCATAGTAATAGTTGTCTTAACTTAGTTGATTCTTGACTAGTTTTGCTTGTTCTTCTCTATCTTCCCATTAGTGCTCGTCGACAAACCTTAATTGTGTTTTGACCGAGAATGGGCCGGAGGTTCCGACTTGGTTGATGGTTTGGGAGGCTCGCGCAGAGCGAGACTATCACAAAGTATTGGCGGCCTTAGCGGCACCAGGAGTTCATCCGGACCAATTGAGCTACTAGAAGAGCGTAACCGCGTATGGGAATGGAACATCTCCTGGCAAAGAGTCAAGAGACAAAAGCGGCTTAGTTTTGCTAGCCAATGATCGCGAGGGCACTATCCACGCTCGTGAGGACCAGATCTATCTACACCAGAACGCATGGACGGCATACGAGAAAAATGAAGCGCACGGTGATGGCCGACTCAAGTGGGAGATGGATGCACATATGTCGAGGACATGATCAATCGCCTCGAGGAAACCATCATCAAGCAAATCAACATTATCCAGGACCTCACCCAAACCCTGGTTTAGAGGATGCCGCTCTAGAAGGCTTCATGGCGGCTAATGCCCCAAGACCACCACCACCGCTTTGGTGGAACCGGAAGCCGACCCGGAGGCGGACGCGGCGAAGAGGATCCCGAAGAGAATCCAAAGAGGTTGAAGAGCCGGAGGAGGCACGAGGATGCCGCTCATTGGAAGATACACGCGCTTGATGAATGGCCCGAATTTGTTGGTAGCGGATGATGAGGAGTGGCACAAACCGAACCGATCAAGGTCATTAATATCGGACACACGGTGTTGTGATATGCACTTGTGATCGAGTACTTAGGATTTATTTCCTTGTGTTGTATTCACTAATGTACTAGATGTTGTATTTAAGGATTTCATTGTACTATTGTTGTCACGATCTTCCCATTCGTGTACTTCGTTTTTCATATTAATGGATGTGTCTTTTCTTCTTTGTTGATTTTGTGTCTTGCTTATTATTATCGCTATCGGCATGTTATGACTTGTATTACCTTCCTCGAGCATTTAATGTATTCATTGATGTTATGAATTGCAACTAACGCTTTGTGGTACGAATGATCAAACACGAGAGGACGTGGTAGACCCCGCCGAGTTCCCGAGATGACGCAGGCGTCCCAAGGGATGCCCCTTCACCCGAATTGCCACCACCACCTTCCCTAGTTGCGGGAGAATCATTGCTCGAGCACTCGCAACAGATATTAGTTTTTAGACGACAAAGACACCTAACTAGAATGCGCTAGGACACTGCCCGGGAGGCAAATAACCGGTCTTGGAGCGATTTATGCGGTTTGATCCACCGGCTTTCTTGGGAGAGCCGGACGATGTGAAGATGGAAGATTGGATCGAGAAATTAGTGAACATATTCAATGCTCTATAGTACTCGGAGGAGCAAAAGGTAACTCTTGTTGTATTCGGGTTGGAATCTGCGGCGAGAGATTGGTGGAGATCGGTGGATAGAAAATGGATCCAAGACATGGTGGCGAAACTTGGGAGAACTTCTTGGTTGAGTTTAATGAACAATTATATTCCACCGTGGTAAATGAAGCACGCAAGGATGAATTCCATATATTGAGACACGGAAACATCGGTGGCTCGATGCAGTCGAGAATTTCATCGGTTGTCCAAGTATGCTCTGGGGACAATCGATGACGAGGTGGACAAACTTTACGGGTTCACAAGGGGATTGAAATTGGAACTCGAAATAACTTTTGATCAGGTTGAGTTGGCGACATATTCAACAGCGGTGAAGCGCTCTCCGCATCAAGTCGGGGCCGAACCTCATTGGACTAATTCAATAGGGCGAGGCCTTGAAACGATCTTAAGAGGTCGGTGTGGGGCGATCATCTAAGCGACTTGCCAAGTTTCGAAAGGAACAATTGAATGGACGGATAAAGGAAAATGACCACCGGGAAAAACAGGGGCGGAGACATGCACGCATTGCCGAAACCGGACATACTACCAATGATTGTTATCTCAAGCAATGGAAATGTTTGCGTTAGCAGTAATCAACACTAGTTGAGCGATTGCCCCAAGTATAATGACGAGAAACAAATGGCGCAGCCACAGAAGCTGAAATGGTCGGAAACTGGGCGAGGATGCCCTCTCGAGCATTTACACTAGTTGAACATGAGGCTCCGGGCAAGCGTGTGTGGTGGAAGGTACCTTTCTAGTATCGACCACTATGCTAAAGTATTGCTTGACCCTGGATCATCGCATTCATTTGTCGCATCGCACTATGTACACAAGCCGCATACATGCACGGAACATATGCCTATATTTCTAGAAGTATCAACTCCTATGGGCGCAAGCCAATTAATGAATATTATCTATAATGCATGTGAAGTTAAGATTCATGAGATAAACTTCAATGTTGATCGATCTTCTTACTTATATCCGAATATGATGTGATATCTGGGAATGAATCTGGTTATCGCACACCATGCACGGATGGGATCGCCATCGCAAGTCCATCAAACTATCTTGAACTGGAAAGCCCGATTGCCCCAATCATTTCTGCCATGAAATCGAAAAGGCAATCGCTAGAGGGGCACAATGGTACTTGGCATTTGTAATCAACAAGCCCAAGATAGAGACACAATTTCACCAAGTGCCCATAGTATCGGAATACACATACGTATTTCCACAAGAACTCACCTCTGTCCCTCCCGGATAGGAAGTCGAGTTCACAATCGAGTATTACCGAGAACCGCACCGATTGCCGGAATGTCGTATAGAATGGCTCCTTTTGAGTTGCGGGAGTTGAAGACTCAATTGCAAAAGTTTGATGGAAGTAGAATTTATCGACCAAGTCGTCTCGCGGGGAGCACCAAGATCTTGTTAAATCGAAAGAAGGATGGAACATTAAAGTTGTGTATAGATTACATGATCTTAATAGCGTGACCATCAAGAATAAATATCCCCTCCTAAGGATAGACAAATGTTTGACCAACTTCAAGGAGCAACAATGTACTTTCGAAGTTTGATTCGCAATAGGGATACTACCGATTGAAGATCCATGAAGAAGACATTTCAAAAAAGGCATTCCGGACCAGGTATGGAAAATACGAGTTTGTAGTAATGCCCTTCGATCCGATGAACGCCCTACAACAATTATGGATTTGATGCATCGAGTCTTTTGGCCTTACTTGGATCAATTCATAGTGATATTCATCGATGACATACTCGTGTACTCTAAGTCAGAGAAGATCATGAACGTCATCGAGAATCGTCCTAGAGACACTACGAGCATAAATTGTATGCCAAGTTCGGCAAGTGTAAATTTTGGCTTAGCAAAGTCGCATTCTTTGGATACATAGTATCCCAATGGAATCGCAGTGGATCCTTGAAAGTACAAATAGTGGTTGAATGAAAACAACCCGAGTTAAATGTGAGAGATCGAAAGCTTCTTGGGATTATATAGATATTATCGAAGGTTTATCAAGGATTTCTCCAAGATAGCCGGACCAATCACTCGGTCGCCTAGAAGCAAGTCAAGTTTGAGTGGAGCGACAAGTGCGAGGCTAGTTTCCAAGAATCAAGAAACGACTTACTATAGCTCCATTCTTAGCCCTTCCGAAGGGAACATAAGGTTTTGTCATTTACGGTGATGCATCAAAGGAAGGATTGGGACCAATACTCATGTGCGGGAAGAAAATGGCATTACTTATGCATCACGGAAGCTCAAATCGTATGAGGCCAATTACCCGACGCATGACTTGGAATTGGCGGCGATAGTATTCTCTTTAAAGAAGTGGAGACATTATCTCTCGTGGAGACGTTCACGATTTTCTGACGATCATAAGAGCACGAAGTATCGGTTCTCACGAAAGATCTCAATGAGACAATGGAGATGGATGGAGTTAATTGAGGATTACCACTTTGATATTCAATATCATCCCTGGGAAGGCAAATGTAGTAGGCGATGCCTTAAGCGAGAAATGCGAGTTTAGCTAGAATAATGATCTAAGAGTGAAAATCATTAGAAGAACTGAGCATTTGGAATCCGATGAGAACCAATACTCAGATTATATGTGCTAGCATTTCAGTTAGACCAGACATGCTGGATGAGATCAAAATCGCACAAGAGAAGGACATACATCTTCAAAAGGTGAAAGATAAGATACTTAATAGAGAGAGGCCGGAATTTTCGATACCCAAAAATAGGATTATAAGATTCAAAAATCGAGTGTGTGTACCGACGATGAGCAAATAAGGAACGAAATCTTGGGTGAAGCACACCGCTCGAGATACACAATACATCCTGGAGGAAACAAGATGTATAAGAATTTGAAGTAGATTTATTGGTGGGTGAACATTAAGAACCAAGTAAGCGAGTTCGTTGTGAGATGTTTAACTTGTCAACGAGTAAAAAGCGAGAATACCAACGGCCATCGGGTTTACTATAGCCATTGAGAATTCCCGAATGAAAATGGAAACACATAACGATGGACTTCGTGACGGACCTTCCAAGGACCGGATGAGGTCATGATGCGATATGGGTAGTTGTAGACCGGCTCACGAAATCCGCACACTTCTTACCCATCAAGAAGGTAGATAGCTTGCGAAACTTCGCACGAGTTATGTTCGAGAGATCATTCGACTGCATGGAGTACCAATCGACATAGTATTGAAGCGAGAGACCCGAGGTTTGTCTCGAGTTTTGGAAGTGCTTGCACGAGGAGTTGGGTACCTCATCGAGTTTGACACATCATCGGCACATCCATAAAGCGATGGATATCGAGTGAACAATCCAAACCCTGGAGGATATGTTGCGAGCACGAGCGTTGGATTTCTAGGGAAGTTGGGACTTGCGATTCTTGTTGGCCGAGTTCGCCTACAATAACGCTATCGAGGCCACAATTGGGATGGCACCCTACGAGGCACTTTACGGGTGGAAGTGTAGATCCCCACTACACTTTGGGAGATTGATGGCCAATGGACTCCGAAAGGGAAACGAAAGTCACCTCGATTCCAAAGGTTGACTTAGTTTAGAAGGTCATGGATAAGGTCGATTATCAAGGAACGGATCCGCGTGGCTCGAGTTGCGGAGAAGAGTTACGGATAAGAGAAGAAAGGATTTGGAATTTGAAGTCTGGAGATGAAGTATTCCTTAGACTCTCACTACCGAAAGGGCTAATCAATCGAGGAAAGGAGCCAAGGCTGAGTCCAAGATACGGACCCCTACAAGATGTTAGACCAGTGTGGCTACGATAATCTAGAGGGGGTGAATAGATTATGTCGAATCAACAAGTAAATGACAAAAATGTAAATGCGGAAATTAAACAACACTCGTTGATTTAAAGAGGTTCAACCCACCTAGGGCCTAATCCTCTACCACCCCAAGTATCTTCTTGGATGGATTTCAAAAAGGAAAAAGATTTTATTAATTACCACAATTAATACAACACCTTGAGGATCACCACAATCCTCTTACAACACCTTCAAAGAGATTACCACAATCTTCCTTCACCACCTTTGAAGAGTACCACACTCTTCAAACACCTATCACCTAAATCACCCAAGTGTACTCTTACCACAAGAATACTCACAAGGATGTCTTGTGTTGAATGATGGACAAAATTCAAGATTACAACTCTATGAAACCAATACAAAGATTGATGCAAGTGTAATCAAGAATCAAAAAGCCTAGACCTCAAAGATGTGCAAGTGAAAGTACTTAGGCTATTACAACAAGAATGTAAAAATGAAAGCTTGAACAATTTGCAGATTTCTTGTTGTGTGTTTTGCTTGTATGTGTTGTGTCTTGTGTCTTCAATTCATCCTCTATTTATAGGGAAGTCTTCACCAACATAGGCTCCCAACATAGGCTCCTCTATCTTCACTTTTGTCTACAAAAAGAAGATCACAAGATGTAGAAATATTGTACAAAAATCAAAAGTAAATCTTCTTTGTCAAAAATTTCAAACATAATTTTCTTTGTCACAAATTAGCATAGAGCGGCCGGTTGCCTGTTGAAGATTTTGACCGTTTGAAAAAATTAGTGCGATCCAGTGCAGTCATCGGGGTCGATCGGTCGACGGGGGTGCGACCAGTGCGCCCTAGGTGCGGCCGTCGCCCTCACCCTTGACCGGTCCCCTCCTTTTTTTTTTCACAAAATTTGTTTCTTTTTCGATTCTGTTTTATTTTTCAACTCTTGTGCCGTCAACGTATAGGTTGACCGGTCGACCTCCAATATTAAATGTTGTCCGATTTTTATCAAAAATAAACTTCAAGAAATACTCCAAAAAATTAGTAAAAACATTTTAAATCACTTGAGAGTATTTTGACAACATTTATAAACATAGTTTTGGTGTAAAAACCAATTTAAATAAAACCATCAAAAGTGTTGTCCATTTTTATCAAAAAATAAATTCTAAGAAATACTCCAAAAATTAGCAAAAACATTTTAAATCATTTAGGAGTATTTGGACAACATTTATTATCATTGTTTTGGTATAAAAACTCATTTAAACATAATCATCAAAATCTTGATAAAAACATTTATCTAACACAAGATACTACGGAGGATTAGGAAGTTAGCCTACCGGCTCGAGTTCTGCAGGCACGACTTGCGGGAATGCACGATGTATTTCACGTCTCAAGGTTGAAGAAGTATCGACCAAACCACGAGCACATCATCACTCGTGATACTCCCCTCCACCGATGGAGAACTTGTCCTACAGAAAGGCGATTGATTATTGACCAAGCGGATCGTCGACTCTACCGAATAGAGAGATCCCAATGGTTAAAGTGGTGTGGCGAGAACCATAACCGAGACACGAGGCAAACGTGGGAGATGGAGGAAGACTTGAGGAATCAATATCCCGAGCTATTCGAATGAAATTTGGGGACCAAGTTCTTTTAAGGAGGGAGGATGTGAAGCCCTCAATTTTTCGAGCGTGTATTTATTTCACTTATCTTCTATATATATTCTTAACTACTTAGTCGTGTCACTTTCACGGATAAATATTCATAATATTTTTTGCATTCAATTTCATTTTTATTTATTTGATCAATTACTTATGTTAATGATCATTTATTATTTCTATTTCATGATTAATGATCACTTGATTGGTCATTATTATTATTTGTGTACTTATTAGACACCTTAGAATTTTAAGAGACCCATTTATTTTAGAGACTTATGTTCTATAGAATTATGAATTTAATTTAGAATAAGTGATCATGAGACTTAAAAGTGATCAAGGGAATCACTATTTATTTTGGAGATTGATATTATACACCTATTATCATCAAATTTGGGACAAAAAAATATATGGATACCATAAAAATCATAGGAGTGGACGGCCATGATGATGATTTTGATGTAGAAATACCTCCCAAGTCTTGTACACATACCCACTTCATACTATACCTTATACTACACCTATTGTGTATAATACTTACATTATATAAGCACTTATACCCCATCTTGTATACATCAATTTTTAATTATACTTTTTCCCAACAATTCCCACTAACTCCAACATTCCCCTCATTTTCCCACTTATTCCTTTACCCATACCTTTGACCATCTTGTTGTCTCCATTCAAGAAACACAAACACAAGACTTGGTCATTTTTCACCAACACATTTCAACTCTTGCACAAAATTCTTTCATTCTCTCTAGAAAATCCCCAACATCTCTCTACTCTTGTGTTCATCTTCTTCTTCATTTCTTCAAACACTTAACCAAAAAAATTACAGGAATTCCTCCCTTATTACATGCAAAATTCGAACCCACCTATCAAAAAGGTAAGAAAAATTTCTTCTTCAATCCATTCTTTATATATATCTTCTAGCTTATTCTCTTACCTTCTAATTTAAGTTTGATTTTTATTTTTGAGGTATACTTTGAAACAACTTGAAGAACTTAGACCATATGATCATCTTGAAGAGGACCTCAAGATATTGAAGAATCGGACGACAAGGTAAGAAAATTGAGTTCAAATACATTTTTTCTTCACCTTCTTATTTTCTAATTTCGACACCTATTCTTATTTTTGAGAAATAGAGGCTGACCTTAGAGGCTATACTTAAGGGTGAGCAAGAACTCCATTTTGAGGCTTCTACTTGACTCACATTGTCCACTACAGGTAAGTGTAGTATTTGCCCTCTTCTTCACCTTCTTCTTTTTCCTTCTTGATTTAAACCTTTATTTTATAACTCCATTTTTGGATATCTCTTGACTTAGGGGCTGACCTAAGTGACCTTGATATCAAGCTGTGATTTCTCCTTCTTTTCACCAACAATCCAAATTTTAAGGTGGGTGGAAAAATCTTTCAATCTCCCAAGTACTTTTCTTGAAAATGCATGTAGTAATTTTGAAAACATGGAGATATATATATATGATGTTTTTCATGTACATTTCAAGTGATAAATTCCAAAAATTCTCAAGTGTTGTTAAAAATTGTATTTATTGCAATTTAGGTGCATGCATGTACAATTTATTACTTTATATGTTAAATTCTTGTATGATATGTATATGCATGTTCATGAACCTTGAAATTCATGTATGATTTGCCTTATAAACTGGAAAGGTCGAGCATAATTGGCAAAAATTGAATTTTGGACTTGAAATGCAAAAATGGCAAATTGGTGGACTTAATTTCAAGAAGATAGAAGTTAAGGGACCCCTCTGTAATTTTCAATTTTTGGGTCTGTACTCAGGTTCAAAGATGATATTTGGACATTTTAATAAAGTTTTAAAGCTTTGGAGATAAATAAAATCAACTCTTGAAAGCCCAAAGACTAGTTTGTAAAATTTTGAAAGTTTAAAGGCTAAAATGCAAAATCCAAAACTGTACCAGCCCTACTTTTAAATTTTTGAAATTTTAACTTTTAGAGACTGGAATATACAAATTTAAAAAGTATTCCAAAAATCAAAGTGTTTTAAGCTAAGAAAACAATTTGCAAAATTGAGGACCAAAATATAAAATACTAAACTTGAGGACCAAAATGAAATTTTCAGGACTTACACAGTCCATGTACCTGAAATACACCTTTAACTATAACTTTATGACATTTTGAACCCAAGGTTCAAATTTCATAACAATTGGACCCCAATAAGCCTTAAAGGCAAATATTTAAAAATGGGACTAAAATGAAATTTTTAAAAGTTAAAGGACTTATACTTACCTCTTTTAGAAACTATTTTTGTCCCAATAACCTACTGACCTTAGTGACATTTTACAATTAGAATCACATCAAAAGCCCTTCCGGTTTGTGAGATCCGATTATTTTGGGGCCCGAATTGACAATTTTAACAAATTTAGGTCCAAAATAAGAACTTTGCAAAACCTCGAACCCAAAACTTTAATAACCTTGAATATCTGAATAATTTGGATAATTTAGGAACTAATCTTATAATTTTTCGAGGTCGAGACAAAAACTTATTAGATTTTAAACTCCAAAAAGACAAGTTTTTGTAAAACACGACTAATTGTAATATTTTCCTTTAACAAGGACCTTAATGTAGTTATTTTCTTTTCATACTGACCACTGGAACCACGACTTATACTATTTATAAGATTTAGTTTTCTTAAAATCCCTTGACTTAACGGATCGCCTTGGCCGAGGTTAACACGTGTTCGCGGGCGGCCTCCCGCCTTGCGGCCTCGAATCTACAACGAGACTTATGTCCCAACTAAATTACAAATCATCGAAGATTAGTTATCCTCCCGATAATTAACTTCATCCAAATTACTCCACCAATGCCGCTAAATGCCACGTGCAAATTTTCGTATAACTTTCTTGAACTACTTCACTAAATCAATTTACTCATTGCTGGTTGACATATTGTACTTGTGAGTATATTCTGTCTGAGTCAACTTGGTGTGTCGAGCTAACGGTTGGAATGGATACGTCGGGGGATGGAACTGGGCGGCTCGGTTGCTATTCTACTCTCTGGCCCCATCGTCCTAATCCCTCAACGATGGACGGAGTTGTTCAAAGGAAGCGGGTCATAGTGCTTGAGGTATAATCATGATTATGACAATCCAGGCCTAGCTAGCTCTCTTTGTGGATTTGTCTTTGCCTATGGAGCAATAAGGTGACGGTCTTGGACCATCTTACTCGGGAGTTACAAGAAAGAACGAAGGAATCGCTTATCCCGATCCACACGATTAAGAGTTACTCGGACTCGTTTACTTGCTTTGGTTGGCGCTAAAAATCCGTACGCAACCACTCTTGTTAGTCCAGTGGCTACGATAATCTAGAGGGTGAATAGATTATGCATTTTCCAAATTACGCCTCTTTTTCGATTGAACAAGCAAAGATAAAAACGTAAATGCGGAAAATAAACAACACACAATGATTTATAGAGTTTCACCCCAACTAGGGACTACGTGCTCTACCACCCCAGTATCTCCGGGATGGATTTGAAAAACAAAAAGAATTTTATTAATAGTTACCACAACTATTACACCACCACCTTTGAAGATCACCACAATCTTCTTACAACACCTTCAAGGAGATTACCACAATCTTCCTTCACCAATGAAGAGTACCACACTTTTTAACACCTAAGATCACCCAAGTGTGATCTTACCACAAGAACAACAACAATGATATCTTGTTTTGGATGATTGACAATATTCAAGATTACAAATCGATAATGAAGTATACAAACTTTGAGTGCAAGTGTAATCAAGAATAAAAAGCCTAGACCTCAAGATTGTGCGAGTGCAAGAACTTAAAGCTATTACAACAAGAATGTATAATATGAAGGCTTGGAGAATTTTGCAGATTTCTGGTTGTATTGTTTGCTTGTGTGTTGTCTTGTGTCTTCAAAATCTTCTTCTATTTATAGGAGAGCCTTCAAGATTTGATCACAAACATAGGCTCCTCTATCTTCACTTTTGTATACAAAAAGATGATCACAAGATGTAGAAATATTGAACAAAATTGATAAACTAAATCTTGTTGTAATGGATTTCCAACGGTTTGAATCTGCTTGCCAAAAATAACATAGTGCGACCGGTCGCTTTGTAGAAATTTCGAACGTTAAAACGTGAGATCGCAAGATTCGGACACGAGGATAGAGGGGTCGGCCGGTCACGAGAGGGGTCAAGCGATCGCCCTTGGGTTTGACTAGTCGGCCCTGGTTAGACCGGTCCCCTCTTTATTTTGTGTGAGTCTGTTTCGATTTTGCGTTCTTTCAGTACCGATCGACCTCTTGTTCGATCGGTCGACCTCCTTGAGTTTTCAAACTTCTCGTTTACTTTCAAAAACATTTTTGAATACGGGATACCCTATAGGGCGACCGGTTGGCCTCAAAACAAAAGTGTTGTCCAATTTTTGTCAAAAATAAACTTCAAGAAATACTCCAAAGAATTAGTAAAAACATTTTAAATCATTTGGGAGTATTTGGACAACATTTAAAAACATTGTTTTGGTGTAAAAACACTTTTAAACAAAATCATCAAAATCTTGATAAAATCAATTATCTAACAAACTCCCCTTTTTGATGATTACAAACCAAAACAATTTTAGGAGATCGATTTTAAAACAAAACATATTTTTCGGTCTAAAACATCAATCCATTACAAGCAACATTTATCATAAGTTAAAACACAATGATAGGAGCAAAGATTTTTCAAAAACAATTTATAAAAGCTCCTCCGATCAACATGCACATGAAGATCAAGTATAGAAGCAAACAACTAGAAGCGAAAAGCTTAGGTTTTACAATTTAAGCTTGAATTTCATGAGCTAACAAGCTCCCCTGTCAAAGAGACATCATTAGACAAGCATAAAAGTTCATAATACATCAATTGGGTGAGAATCATTCCAGACTTTTGGCTTTTAAGAGCCATAGCTTATAACTTTTCTTGCAAGCTTATTTTTGCTTCTTAGAGCATATGAGCGTTTTTCCTATTTCTCTCCCTTTGGAATCATCAAAAAGAATGTTAGCATGATAAAAACATTAAATAATCATATCAAAGTGCGCAATTTAATCGATTTATCGAGCATTTTGAACAATGAAGCTTAAATTCCAAATAAAAGGGAAAAGTTGATCATTTGATTTGCAAAAGCTCATTTGATTGACAAAACATGATCTCTATAAATATATAAGACTTTTGGAAATTAGAGAATCATGTAGATGATGAATTTTTCATAGAAACATTTTGTCGAACATTTGGCGTCGTCAAATAAAACAAGAGGTGTATAACACCTATGTAAATCAATTAAGCCAAAATTTTGCGTCACCAAATGCAATATTACAACATTCATCCATCAACAATCATCATATACATCATACCAATACACGAATTTCATCAAAATATCAAGATACAAGCACTTTCTCAAGGATTCAACCCAAATGAGATTAAAAGGAAGAATTCTTACCAATTAATCGGAAAGTCGGATAAGAATGACAAAATACGAGTAATATAAACTCAAAAATATAGAATTTATATGTAAAAAATTATTTTGAGTGAATTGTGTGTGAAAAATGCAAAGGGGTTTGAGTTTGAAAGAAAATGATCAAAATGACCGTTTGAAGGACAGAAACAATTATAATTCCTGTAAAAGCTTAGGGCGACCGATCGGCGAGATAAGGAGACCGGTCCACGCACCTGGTCGACCTCTCTGTCGACCGATGTCTGAACACCAATTCAGTTTTTGTTCAATTTTGAACCAAAAATCGAATTTTTCACCCCTAAGTTTTAAAAATGTGCAAAATACAAATATAGACCTCATTCAATATGCATTATGCCTAAGCGAGCTCGTATTGAAGCAAAAGTCTCGGAAGATAGCGGTTTTGTAAAGATATCCGCTAATTGATCTTAAGATGGAACAAAATATATCTCAACTTTTCATTTAGAAACACAATCCCTTAGAAAATGATGTTGAATCTGAATATGTTTAGCATGGTTATGATGAATCGGGTTTTGAGAAATATTTATAGTGGATATGCTATCACAAAAGATAGGAACATTTTCAAAAGAGCATTCATAATCCGCTAAAGTTTGTTTCTTCCAAAGAAGTTGAGTACAACAAAAAGCCGCGGAAATATATTCGGCTTCAGCCGTTGAAAGGGAAACACAATTTTGTTTCTTTGAAAACCAAGAAACTAGGCAATCGCCTAAAAATTGACATGATTCGGAAGTACTTTTATGATCATCAATATTTTCCGCATAGTCCGAATCACTATAACCTTTAAGGGCTCATTTGGATGGAGGGATTTGAAATTCCAAGGGATTTCAAATGAATGGATTTCAAAGTCATTGGATTTGAAATCCACCTCTTGTTTGGATAATGTGGATTTGTGTAAGGATTTCAAATCCATTGTAAGTTTTGATATAAAAAAAAATTAGAAGCTCTATTTATTTTCTTAATTGGTATTTAATAAATAAAAATAAAAGATATAATCTTATTATTTTATAAATAATTATAATTTTATACACTAATAAAAATATGAAATATATAACTTTTATTATGTCCGAATATGTGTGTGATGATAA
This sequence comes from Rehmannia glutinosa, assembly GCA_016081115.2. Classification (NCBI taxonomy): domain Eukaryota; kingdom Viridiplantae; phylum Streptophyta; class Magnoliopsida; order Lamiales; family Orobanchaceae; genus Rehmannia; species Rehmannia glutinosa. The sequence goes on along the minus strand of JABTTQ020002710.1, from coordinate 228,410 downwards.
TACATGTGCATATGCGAGGAGAGTATGTATAAGTGTATGTGTGTGTGTGTAAATGTGTGTGCGGTGTGTGTGTGTAAATGTGTACAGTATGTATAAATGTGTGCAAATGTGTGTTGTGTGTGTAAATATCTTTGTATAGTGTGTGCGATGTATGTAAATGTGTGTAAATGTGCAAAAATGTGCACGATGTGTGTGTAGTATGTGAAAATGTGTGTGTAAATGTGCGCGTGTGTGTAAATGTGTGCATTGTGTGTAAATATGTGTAATGTGTGTAGTGTGTGTAAATGTGTGTGTAGTGTGTGTGTAAATGTGTGCGATGTGTCTAGTGTGTAAATATGTGCAATGTGTGTAAGTGTGTGTGAATATGCAAGTCGGCATAAAGGGGAAAAAAAGAATGGATTTCAAATGACTACGTTTTGGGAGGAATTTGAAATCCTTTGAAAATGAACTAAAACTTAAAGATGGATTTGAAATCCATTGATTTGGATTTATATGCCAAATAGGGGTGTGGATTTAGCTAAGGATTTCAAATCCCTCCTCCCAAATCCTCCCAAATCCGCCCATCCAAATGCACCCTAAGAGAAAAAAATTCATTCTTTGGATAAAATAAACCATATTGAATAGTGTCTTTCAAATATCGAAAAATTCTTTTAACTGCACTCATATGAGATTCTTTGGGATTGCTTTGAAAACAAGCACATAGGCATACGGCATGAAGAATATCCGGTCTACTTGCGGTTAAATAAAGTAAACTACCAATCATACCTCGATATTTGGATTAATCAACCGACTTGTCTTTTTCATCTTTGTCTATCTTGATATTGGTTGCCATAATAGTAGAGACGGTTCTTCCTTCTTCAATGCCAAACTTCTTTAGAAGTTATTTTGTATATTTTGATTGTGAAATGTAAATTCCTTCTTGGGATTGCTTAATTTGAAGTCAAAGGAAAAAATTGAGCTCCCCATTATACTCATCTCGAATTCACCTTGCATAAGCTTAGAAAATTTCTTGCACAAAGATTCATTAGTAGCACCAAATATAATATCATCAACATAAATTTGCACTAATAAGCAATCTTGCCCTTTTTCAAAAAACAGAGAGATTAGTATCAACTTTACCTCTTGTAAATCCATTTTGCAAAAGAAAAGAGCTAAGTATATCATACCATGCACGGGGTGCTTGTTTTAAACCATATAAGGCCTTCTTAAGTTTATAAATATCATTTGGCCTAGAAAAATTTTAAAACCCGGAGGTTGTTTTACATAGACTTTTTCTTGAATAATACCATTTAGAAAGGCGGATTTAACATCCATTTGGTAAAGATTGAAATTTTTAAAGCAAGAATAGGCAAGTAAAATACGAATAGCTTCTAAACGTGCTACGGGTGCAAAAGTTTCATCATAATCAATTCCTTCTTCTTGACAATACCCTTGAGCTACTAACCTTGCTTTGTTTCGAACAATATTGCCTTGGTCATCGAACTTGTTCCGAAATACCCATTTTGTACCAATAATTGTTTGAGAGAGAGGACAAGGTACCGATTCCCAAACATCATTTCTTTCAAATTGATTCAACTCCTCTTGCATTTCTAAAAATCAATCCTCATATTCAATAGCTTCCTTAGCATTTTTAGGCTCTTTTTGAGATATAAGAGCTTTCTCGGCAAATTTTCTTCTAGTCATTACTTTATCAAGGGGATCACCAATAATGAGATATTTTGTGTGATCTCCTTAAATTTCAATGCCGCAGGAAGATCCGAAGTATCACCTTTGTCTTCTTGAGGAACATTTAAGGTTGAAGGTTGATCATTTCAAGTAGAAGGTTGAGCATCATCTTGAACAATGGTTCAATAACATCCTCTTCATCACTATCATCATTGGGTGTCCTTTCAACACCCGAAGCTTCATTGAATTTGACATGTATAGATTCTTCAACAACCATACTAGTCTTATTGTAAACCCGATATGCTTTGCTCTTGATAGAGTACCTCATAAATATTCCTTCATCGGCCTTAGGATCAAGTTTGTCCAATTGATCCTTAGTATTCAAAATAAAACACTTACATCCAAATATTTTGAAATAACTAATATTTGGAGTTCTTCCTTTCCAAAGCTCATACGGTGTTTTATTCAATTTAGGACAAAGATACACACGATTAATAACATAGCATGCGGTACTTACGGCTTCCGGCCTAAAAGTATTTTGGAAGTGAAAATTCATTGAGCATAGACCAACTCATTTCTTGAAGTGTTCGATTCTTCCTTTCGGCTACTCCATTTTGTTGAGGTGTTCTTAGAGTCGAAAAATTATGAGCATATCCTTTGGTTTCGAAAAAAACTCTAAATTATCCATCAAATTCACCACCTCGATCACTTGAATAGACTTGATAGTATCTTCCTTTTCATTTTCAATAAGTCTACAAACTTAACAAACTCATTAACGGCATCGCTTTTATTTGCAAGAAAAATAGCCCAAGTATATCTAGAAAAATCATCGACTATAACAAAAGTATAATGTTTTCCACTTAGACTAGTTGTACCAATATCCCCATATAAATCAAGGTGAAGTAATTGCAGGGGTTCGGTTGTGGAAATTTCATTTTTGGGCTTAATACTACTTTTAACTAATTCGTTATTATGACAAGTGTCACATAAGCCAAGATTTTCAAAATTCAATTTGGGTAGTCCTTTTACATGTTGGTTTTTGTAAATATTTTGCAAATTTTGTATCCAACATGTCTAAGTCGCCTATGCCATAAACTAGTTAAATCATTATTGGCGACAAGACAAAAAACATTTTGACTAACCAAATCACTTGCGCAAATTTTGTAAAGATTATCTTTTCTATTTGCTTCACAAATAATTTCATCATTTTTAACAATAAGGCATTTTTCTTTTTTAAAATAATATTATAATTCGAATCACAAAGTTGGCTAACACTTATCAAATTAAACTTAAGCCCTTCAACATAAAGAACATTTCTAAGAGAGAAAGAAGAGTTACCAATTTCTCCATTTCCAAGAATTCTTCCTTTGCCATTCCCGACATGACCGTACCCTCTTCTTGGAGCTTGATGTTGGTAAAACGTTCTCTCCTTTCGGTCATATGGCGTGAACACCCGCTGTCCACGAGCCATTTTGAATCCTCCATGGTTGTTATAGCCCCTATTACCTCGTTATTTTCATCGTCTATGGCCATAAGACCATATTCGGTTTCTCCTTCCTCGTTGGATGTGGCGAGTAGTTCATCCCAAGTTTTGACATCCGCGTTTAGAGCCTTCTTTTTCGGAAAAGGCTTTTTCTTCTTTTGTTCCTCCTCCGCTAGTTTTGGGTAATCTACCGAAGTGCCCGGATTTTCTCGCATTTGAAACATGAGTTGTCTCTCGGTTTTCTTACCTTATTTTTATTCATAAATTTTGCAAATTTCCGGACAAGTGCGGTTGTCTCCCGATCATCTTCGTCACTAGCATAATATGAATTATTAGAGAAAAAGATGCTTTAGCTTTTAGGAATATTTTGCGTGCCCGATTGAGTGGTGGATGGTTTGGAATTTTTCCTCTCCTTGAGATAGACTTTATAAATGAGGAGGTTTCCAATGAGCTCATCGAACTTGAATGTTTCGAGATTTTGTGTTTCCGTGATAGCCGTCACGTTTTCAAACCATGAGTCGGGAAGAGCGTTTAATACCTTGGTCACCTTGTCTTCTTCGAGAGATGACCTTCCCAAGAGCCACAAGAGGATTGATAATGTTGTCAAGCCTTTCCACCATTTTTGATATGTTTTCACCATCATGCATATTGAAATTTTCAAAGTCCTTCACAAGCATTGTTTTTCTTGCTTGCTTCACTTTCTTTGTGCCCTCATAGATGGTTTCTAATTTTTCCCATACTTCATGTGCGGGACCTTATTCCTCGAATACGGTTGTACTTGGTGGCGGTGAGTGAACCATGTAAAATATTCAAGGCCTTACCGTTTAGAGAGAATGACTTCTTGTCGTTGTCATCAAATTTCTTGAAAGTTTTGAGACCCGAGGTGCCATCCTCCAATTTCTTAGTTGGTTTATCAACTCCTTCAATGACGGCATTCCATATGCCAAACCCGCACCCTTGTAGAAAGCACTCCATTCGGTCTTTCCAAAATGCGTAGTTGTAGCGTCGAATAGCGGTGGCTTGTTGGTGGAGGCGCCGGTGGTGAGATAGGCTTTGTTCGTAGCCATGGATCTTTCCTCTTTACTCGCAATGTGGAACAAGCTAGCCAAAGAGTTTGGCTCGATGCCACTTGTTACGATAATCTAGAGGGAATAGATTATGTCGATTTTTCAAAACCGCCCTTTTTTCGATTGAACAAGCAAAGATAAAGACTGTAAATGCGGAAAATAAATAACACACAATGATTTATAGAGCTTCACCCCACCTAGAGACTACGTGCTCTACCACCCTAGTATCTCCGGGATGGATTACGAAAAAGAAAAAGAATTTTACTAATAGTTACCACAACTATTACACCACCACCTTCGAAGATCACCACAATCTTCTTATAACACCTTCAAGGAGATTACCACAATCTTCCTTCACCTATGAAGAGTACCAAACTCTTCAACACCTAAGATCACTCAAGTGTGCTCTTACCATAAGAACAATAAGAAGGATATCTTGTTTTGGATTATTGACAAAATTCAAGATTACAACTCGATAATGAAGTATACAAACTTTGAGTGCAAGTGTAATCAAGAATAAAAAGCCTAGACCTCAAGATTGTGTAAGTGCAAGAACTTAGCTATTACAACAAGAATGTGAAATATGAAGGCTTGGAGAATTTTGCGATTTCTTATTGTATTGTTTGCTTGTGTGTTGTCTTGTGTCTTCAAAATCTTCTTCTATTTATAGGAGAGCCTTCAAGATTTGATCACAAACATAGGCTCATCCATCTTCACTTTTGTCTACAAAAAGAAGATCACAAGATGTAGAAATATTGTACAAAATTGATAAAGTAAATTTTCAGAATGGATTTCAACGGTTTGAATCTATTGTCAAAAATAACACAAGTAGCGACCCGGTCGCTATGTAGAAATTTTGAACGTTAAAAATTAGATCGCAAGATTTAGATACGATGGAAGGGGTCGACCCGATCACAAGAGGGTCCGACCATTTGCCCTTGGTTCGACCAAGTCGGTCTGGGTTGGACCGGTCCCCTCCTTATTTTGTGTCGATCTGTGAGTTTGTTTTAGTATTGTGTTCTTTCAGTACCGATCGACCTCTTGTTTGATCGGTCGACCTCTAGAGTTTTTCAAACTTCTCGTTTCTGTTTCAAAAAATATTTTCGAATCTGGATGCTCTATAGGGTGACCTATTGGCCTCAAAACAGAAGTGTTGTCCAATTTTTGTCAAAAATAAACTTCAAGAAATACTCCAAAAATTTAGTAAAAAATTTTAAATTATTTGGGAGTATTTGGACAATATTTAAAAATATTGTTTTGGTGTAAAAATAGTTTTAAACAAAATCATCAAAATCTTGATAAAAACAATTATCTAACAACTACTTGTCTTGCATGGGTTGGCGTTACATTTCCGTACGCAACCCTATCGATCTTGCTTGAAATCACATAGTGCATGTATGATCATGAACTCTTTCATCAAAACTATATAAGTATATTATTTTAAAATATATCATGTCGCTTGTAAATCGTGTGTGAAACACGCATCATGACTCATGCATTTTTCATACAATAGTTTTCCTGCATTTATATATATCGCCACACTTGCACACGTACACCCATCCACTGAAAATTTTTGTCTCATCCCTTAATGTTTTCTAACGGCGGATGAAGACTTCGTTGACGATGCCGATCAAGCTACAGAGTGACCTCTTCGTGTTTCGTCTTTGGGATTATTTCTTTTATTTGCTGTTGTTGGTCTATTTTCTATCTTTTCTTTAAGTTGTAACTTAAGGTCGTAGGACCCTTTGACTATTAGTTCCGCTTTAAATTGTGTACTTGGGATGTAATTTGGATATTCTTGTTGGGTTGTAAGTTGTAATTTATACTTGTTCTTTATTTCCGCTGCTACTGGACTCTGTTTCATTTGGACTTATATTGCTATTTGTCTAGACTGTTTGGTTTACTTGCGTTTAAGTTGTGGATCATCGTCGTGTTCCCATCTGGAGCGTGACAATGATAGATATAATAAGCAAAACTATTAAATTTGTTTAGTTATGCCCGTTAGGCCATTGCCTAATAAAACTTTTGATATCCTAAATATATTTGACATTTACAATACATATTCTAATAATTTACAAATGTAAATAGTTAAGTACAAAAAATAGTGACATGATAAATATACTAATGACAAATTAAGGATCACAAAAATAGTCAAAAGACCACAAATATATTAAATTATAGCATCAATGTCATGATAACACAAGAGTTTTAAGTTCTTAATTCTTCATTTCTAAAATGAAATTAGACTTTGTGGTGGACTTGATTTGCATTAAATTTTGTGATGGACTAATTTTGATTAATACGAAATTATAGAACTAAAAATGGAGTTATTGAAAATGTGCACTGGCCCCGGTGTTGGCACCAAGTGCCTCCTCCTGATGTGTTAGTCGATGCTACCCACTTGGGTAGCTACCCAAGTGGGTTCTATACCAAATGGCACCAAATGCATCTCCCGATAACACCATGATCCGAGAATTTAGGTATATAGGTTATGTGTTTACAAGTTGCATGCCTTCTAAAGGAAATTTGTAAAATAAACACAAACCTCAAAGGGGTATTTTTATAATTTTAAAAAATAATTGGGTTTATTTGTAATTAGGGTAAATCTCGGATTCCTTGAGCAAAATGGTCCATGCTTTCTCCGAGTTTGATCATCTTTGTAATTACTGAATCTGCTATACCTGCATAATTAATTGCCAAGTGCAGTGTGTGTATTTTGTGTGTATTGTAAGTAAATGTGTGCGAGTGTATAATCGTGTGTGTAAATGTGTACAGTGTATGTAAATGTGTGCGGTGTGTGTAAGTGTTTGTGAATATGCAAGTGAACATTAAGAGAAAAAAAGAACGTATTTCAAATTACTAGGTTTTGGGAGAGATTTAAAATCCTTTCAAAATGAACAAAAACTTAAAAATGATTTTGAAATCCATTGATTGAGATTTATATGCCGATTTATATGCGAAACAAGGGTGTAGAAGTAGCTAAGGATTTCAAACCCCTCTCCCAAATCCCATCCCAAATCCTCTCATCCAAATGCACCCTTATAGTGAATTCTATCATTGTCTTCATTCTTAACAGAGGTCAAGTGTAAAACGAGGCGGCCTTCTTGTGGCCAAGTTCTTGTCAAGAGTTTTGGAGATCGAATCGGTGAATTGGCGGCGGAACCTTCAAACGATGTTTCAAAGACTTTTGAACTCTTGAGTTTATAAACCAGATTAGAAACTTGGTTTTATGGCGGAACCTTCAAACGATGTTTCAAAGACTTTTGAACTCTTGAGTTTATAAACCAGTTAGAAACTTGGTTTTATGGAAACAAAATGAGAGAGACGTAAAGGCAGATAGAGGCAAAGAGAGACGGAAACAAAAAAAGTAGAAAAAGAAAGATGAGAAAAGAGAAATAGAATAAAAACCCTAAAGCAAAAAATGAAAAGAAAAAATAATCAGTCTGGGAAGGCGGGTCAGATCCCGTCTGACATAAAAAGACTCGTAGGATGATCCTATATAAGTCTTTATCTATGATTTATTATCAAGTAAATGTTGATATAATTTTTAACTTATTTTGTAAGATATTAATTAACAAAGAATAAAAGAAAAATAATTTTCCAATTAGAGAAAAAGGAAAAATCAAAATGCCACATCAACATGCCATGCATGCAATTTCTAACATGTTAGCGTTTCAGTGAACTTGTTCAGGTTTAAAAGTCGAAATCCCCAATTGTAGTGCTGAAATGGCACACATCAGCAACTCCGGCCAAGATTGAGGATGGCGGGGAAAATTGGCCTCAATGTGCATGTTTTTCTTAAATTAAAGCCTTAAATTACTAATTCAAATAGTTATGTTCCTAAAATGCTATCGTCCCCACGAGACCAATTTTGTAATTAAGCGAATCATAAGCACCATAGATGAATTGTAAAAAAACAAATCATTGTGCATGCATGGATTATAAGATTTATACTGATTATAAGCAAGATACCCATGTTGTTGTCATATCATTCATATTGTGCTTTTTTTTGGATTTAAGAATATAAAGAAACATGTTCTATTGAGAGGATTATATTTTTTCAAATTAAATACTTATAATTCATAACCGTGTCTTGTCGAGTTAGTTTTAGTGTCTTGAGTTATGTAGGGATTTTTTTATTATTTTTGTAGGATATGGTGAAAAAGTAGACTTAAAACGATGAAAATGGGTGCAAGGATGGACAACGGCAGATGACACAAGGATGATGACATGGAACTGTTGGGCGCGCGCGGAGGCATGTCGTGATCCGAGATTTGATTTATCCAGAATACCCGACAAATCACACCAACAAGATGATGGCAAAAAATAAATGACACCGACAGAAAATAAATGCACACAGTAATTTTACGTGGTTCGGCAAAACCCGCCTACGTCCACGAGAGTTTCCGTTCTTTACTAATAAAGAATTTCCCGATACAAGAAAATACACCCCTTGAGTTTTATGGACCAAACCCAAGAATAAAAGACTCTCGTACAACCATTTTACTAGTTATCAAAGAACACTCTCCCCAACCCCTTTGTGCTACCCGAGAGAAAAAATACCCCAAGTGTTTCCCCGCACCTATCACAATTTGAGTCACCCAAATTGATCTCCCAGGTGTGTACACTCATTTTTTCTCTCCACCCGGTTGGATAACCAAGCACTTCACTTGCTTGCCATGATTTTTCCTCTGCTCCTCACCTCTCTATTTATAGAGAAAATGGCGAAGGTTTTCAAAAACCTTTCAAAGAAATCATTGATTTCTTTCCTCCGTCAACAAAGGAGGCACCAAAAATCCAAAGACCCCCATTTTCATTCATTGGCGGTGCCAACTTGGTAGAAAAACCAGCCACCTTTGTTGACTTTTCTTTTCCTTGTTTTATGGTTAAATGTCCCAACAATCTCCACCTTCACCATAAAAATATCATCCGCAAACCAAAATATCAAACACCATTATATTGGCCTTGATCCTCTCGCACATGCCGAATCGGTAAGGTCTTAACTCCACCGATTCAATCGGTCAATGCACACATGCAGATCCGATCAACACCACTAGTTGATCGCCGAGAGGATGACCCCAATCCATCCTCTCGCCCAGCAGGATTTCCCTCACATCCGTCTATTCCCTGGAAGCCTTCTGGCGTGCTACCACTTCCAGTAATCCTTGAGGTCACCAAGACGATACAAATTCGATACTTCTCTCTCCCCTAAGGACCCTTCCGCCATGTGTGACTTTCAAGACTCCACCTCCAGCTGAATATCGGAGCTATTGGAATCCACTTGGCACCAGGAAATTAGATTCATCCGCATCTTTGGAACATAGGCCACACCACCCAATGTACGGTCCACTCCATCACCCATTTTGATTTTTACCACTCCAATCCCATGATTCTACAAGTAGAACCATCACCAGAGAACAAAATTCCTACCCTCTCGCAATTGAAGTAAATCAAAATAATCCCTTCTCGAGTACATATGCATTACGCATCCTGAATCTAAAATCCATCAATCTACGAGAAGAAGTATCAATCCTTGTGGAGACCGTGAGATATCTCCAACTTCCGCATTATCACCGCATCACCACCGCCACCGTCATCGTCATCATCCTTCTTTCTCTCGAGGACAATTTCTTTTGACGTGATACTTCCGTGATAACGATAGCATACAACACCTTTTCCCCTGGTCCTTGAATCGACTGCGATTCACGAGATCCACTACCGAATTCCTCCGATCGATTCATTTCCCGAGCAACCAAAGCAAATACATGTCCTTCCTCCTGGTTTGCCTTTTTTTTATGGGACAACAGCGATGCTTTTATATATGCTCCAAGTCCAAATGTGTCTTTTTCCGTACATCAACATCATCACCAAACTGTTCAATTATTAGCTAGATACATTGAAGTAAAATAGTTCTAGTATATTCTATGCATGAATAAGTGAAATTCATGTATGTGACTTTTGGTTTTGTGCATGAATGGGGATAGGTGAATGTATGGAAATTAAATATTGATGTATGCTTGAGTGTATGTTCATCTTGGGTATCACCTATAAATACCCTTGTTATGGAGTCATTTGAAGAAGTGAAGAAAGTGATAATAAAATAATATAAGTTTTCCCCTCTATTCTCTTGTGTGTGTGAGTTATTTGTAATATATGCTCTCAATTTCTAACAAATTGGTACCAAGAGCCACTTGTGTTTGAAGACCAAAGCTTGAAGAAAAATGTCAAACGGGACACCATTTGTAGTTCCATCACTCACCAAAGAAAATTATGATAATTGGTGTATTAGAATGAAAGCCTTGCTTGGAGCCTATGAAGTATGGGACCCTGTGGAGAAAGGTCTTGAAGGAGATGATGCAAACGCCAAGAAAAAAGACCAAAAGGCGCTCACACTCATCCATCAAAGTTTGGATGAGACGATGTTCGAGAAAGTTGCTACGGCAACTACCTCCAAGCAAGCATGGGAAATTCTTCAAGCCTCTTTTAAAGGAGTTGACAAAGTAAAAACGGTCCGTCTTCAAACATTAAGAGGTGAGTTTGAATCTCTACATATGAAGGATTCCGAGTCTATTTCGGATTACATTTCAAGAGTTTTGGCTATTACCAATCAAATGAAGAGATATGGAGATGATATGAAGGATGATCGAATTGTTGGCAAAATTTTGAGATCTTTGGATCCAAAATTTAATTATGTTGTTGTTGCCATTGAAGAGTCCAAAGACCGGACACCATGACCGTTGATGAACTTGTTGGATCTTTGCAAGCTCATGAAGAAATATTGAAAAAACCGGTTCAAGAATTTGGGGAACATGCTTTGAAAGCAAAGTTGTCTTTGAAAGAGAAAGAGATGAACCTGGACACGTCCCAAAGAGGTCGAGGACGTGGAGGATTTCGTGACAAGGCCAAGGTAGAGGTCGAGGTGATGGAAGAGGTGGACGAGGTGACGATACACCTCAAACAATAATGCCACGAGCCAAAACTTCAATCAAGGAAGAGGCCGTGGACGAGGTAGAGGTCCGAGAGGTGGAGGATATAGGCGAATCAACCAAGGTATGACAAATCGAAATTGAGTGCTATAATTGTCATCGCTTTGGTCATTATGCTTGGGAATGTAGAAGTAACGTAGAGGAGACAAGTAATCTTGTGGAGAGAAATGATAAAGAAGATGCAGATCCCACTTTGCTTCTTGCTTGCAAAAATAATCAAGATGAGAAGGGAATCAATGGTATCTTGACTCGGTGCAAGTAGCCACATTTGTGGAAAGAAAGATTTGTTCGTGGAACTGGATGAATCGGTCGATGGTGATATAACTTTTGGAGATTCTTCAAAAGTTCAAGTCAAAGGAAAGGTACAATTTTGATTCGGTCAAAAGATGGAAGCCATCAATTTATTTCTAATGTCTTTTATGTTCGGCCATGAAGAGTAACATATTGAGTTTGGGACAATTGTTGGAGAAAAATTATGATATACACTTGAAAAATAGAAGTTTGACCATGAAAGATGAAAATGGGAGATTCTTTGGCCAAGGTACCTATGATTTAAGAATAGAATGTTTTTGCTAAACATTCAAAATGACGTCCCTATGTGCTTAAAGTCTTGTTTCAAAGATGCATCTTGGCTATGGCATTTGAGGCTTGGACACTTGAACTTTGATGGCCTCAAAATGATGAGCAAACAAAGAATGGTGAAAGGATTGCCTTCCATAAATCATCCAAATCAACTTTGTGAAGGATGTCTTTATGGGAAGCAAGCTAGAAAGAGTTTTCCGAAGGAGTCTATGTCTAGAGCTCAACATCCACTGGAGTTGATACACTCGGATGTTTGTGGACCTATCAAACCATCATCACTTGGTAAGAACAATTACTTCGTGCTTTTTATTGATGACTATTCTCGGAAAACTTGGGTGTACTTTTTGAAGGAAAAATCAGAGGTGTTTGAAACCTTCAAAAAGTTCAAAGCGATGGTAGAAAAACAAAGTGGTTACCAAATAAAAGCTCTTCGGTCCGACAGAGGTGGTGAATTCACTTCAAATGAGTTCAAAAATTTCTATGAGAAAAATGGTATTCATCGTCCCATGACAACTCCATATTCACCACAACAGAACGGAGTAGGCGAGCGAAAAGAACCGGACTATTCTTAACATGGCCAGAAGTATGTTGAAAAGCAAAAATATGCCGAAGGAGTTTTGGGCCGAAGCTGTTTCTTGTGCAATCTACTTGATGAATGATGTTACACTAAAAGTGTGCATGGAAAAACACCTCAAGAAGCCTGGAATGGCTATAAACCAATTGTTTCACACTTGCGGGTTTTGGAAGCATAGCCTACACACATGTTCCCGATGAGAAAAGAGCCAAACTTGATGATAAGAGTGCAAAATATATCTTCGTAGGCTATGACAAAGTTCCAAAGGCTACAAGTTGTACGAGCCAAACTTGATGATAAGAGTGCAAAATATAGTCCATTCTTTGATGATGATGAAGAAGAAGGCCCGACTCAACCTATTACACCACCATCAACGCCACCACCACAAAGTGCTCAAGTTGATGATCCAAGTTCGAGTGAAGGTCCTCGAAAATTTAGAGGCCTGCGTGAAATATACGATGACACCGAAGAAGTAAGAAATTTGAGTGATTTTACTCAATTTTGTTTGTTTACGGATTCCGAGCCTGTGAGTTATGATGATGCTGCTCGTGATGAAAAATGGGGAAATGCTATGAATGAAGAAATAAAAGCGATCGAGAAAAATGATACGTGGGAGCTAGCATCACTACCTAAAGGTAAAAACACGATCGGTGTGAAGTGGGTGTACAAAATAAAAAGAAATGCAAAAGGCGAGATAGAAAAATATAAAGCCAGATTAGTGGCAAAGGGGTACAAGCAGAAAGCTGGCATTGACTATGATGAGGTATTTGCGCCGTTGCTCGCCTTGAAACTATTCGGTTGATCATTTCCTGCGCAGCCCAAAATCATTGGAAAATTCACCAGTTAGACGTGAAGTCTGCTTTCTTGAATGGGTTTTGGAGGATGAAGTATACATTGACCAATCTCCGGCTATGTGGTGAATGGTCAAGAAGATAAAGCCTTGAAATTGAAAAGGGCTCTTTACGGGTTGAAACAAGCCCCTCGTGCATGGAATAGCCGAATTGATCGCTATTTCCAAGAAAATGGTTTTTCAAAATGTCCACATGAGCATGCTCTCTATGTAAAAATGAACAAAAATGGTGATATGTTACTTGTTTGTTTGTATGTGGATGATTTGATTTTTACGAAAATAATCCAATGATGTTTGGTGATTTCAAGAGAGCTATGGCAAAGGAATTTGAGATGACGGACATTGGCTTAATGTCTTATTATCTTGGGATTGAAGTAAAGCAACGAGATGATGGAATTTTTGTATCTCAAGAAGGATATGCCAAAGAAATTCTCAAGAAGTTTGAGATGGAGAATTGCAAGTCGGTGAGCACCCCCGGAATGTGGAGTGAAAATGTACTTTTACGAAGATGGTGAGAAAATTAATTCCACATACTTTAAAAGTCTTGTTGGAAGCTTGAGGTATCTAACTTGTACTAGACCGGATATTCTTTTTGGTGTTGGACTTGTAAGTCGTCACATGGAGGCTCCTACTACATCACAATTGAAAGTTGCCAAAAGAATACTTGGTACATTAAAGGTACAATTGATCATGGAATTTTCTATACCTCCTCTCACAATTTCAAGCTTGTTGGCTATTGTGATAGTGATTGGGCTGGTGATGTTGATAGTCGCAAAAGTACAACCTGGGTTTATTTTCTTTATGGGAAGTTCGGCATTCACTTGGAACTCTAAGAAGTACCGATTGTGACACTTTCTACTTGTGAAGCGGAGTATGTTGCGGCGACTTTTTGTGTTTGTCACGCTATTTGGTTGAGAAGTTTGTTGAAGGAACTTAGTTTATCACAAGAAGATCCGACGGAGATTTATGTGGATAATAAGTCTGCTATTGCGTTGACGAAGAATCCGGTGTTTCATGACGTAAGCAAACACATTGATACAAAGTATCATTTTATTCGTGAGCATATATCCAAGAAAGAAGTGAAGCTTGAGTTTGTGAAGTCACAAGACCAAATTGCGGATATCTTCACGAAGCCCTTAAAGTTTGATGTTTTCAAGAAGTTGCGATTTTCTCTTGGAGTAATGAATCTAGCTTAAGGGGAGTGTTGAATTATTAGCTAGATACATTGAAGTAAAATAGTTCTAGTATATTCTATGCATGAATAAGTGAAATTCGGTATGTGACTTTTGGTTTTGTGCATGAATGGGGATAGGTGAATGTATGGAAATTAAATATTGATGTATGCTTGAGTGTATGTTCATCTTGGGTATCACCTATAAATACCCTTGTTATGGAGTCATTTGAAGAAGTGAAGAAAGTGATAATAAAATAATATAAGTTTTCCCCTCTATTCTATTGTGTGTGTGAGTTATTTGTAATATATGCTCTCCAATTTCTAACACAAATTATCATATGAATCCTGGATAGAGGTAAGAAGTAAAAGGGCTTTATCTTCTTCCTCAACCTTTACATCAACTTTCCCGATTGATCCGATTTGCCAGTGTGCATCTTTCATATCTGTCATTTTCCCTATTTTCCCTTCAATGTCATTGCGAAGCCCCGTTGAACTAGGGATCCTTCACCCTTTATTGCCAAGGAGTGAAATTACCTTTGTCGTCAAATTGTTGCACCTTGAGTGGATTTGTCACTCGCCACGGTGTCCACCGGAAAAATTTAAACCTCAATTTTCTACCTTGCCCAAGTTACCAAGTAGCTCGATACCACTTGTTGGGTGTAGCGGAGGCGTGTCGTGATCCGAGATTTGATTTATCCTAATACCCAAAAATCACACCAATAAGATGATCGCAAAAATAAATGACATCGACAAAAATAAATGCACACAAAGATTTTACGTGGTTCGGCAAAACCCGCCTACGTCCACGAGAGTTTCCATTCTTTACTAATAAAGAATCTTCCGATACAAGAAAATACACCCTTTGAGTTTTATGGACCAAACCCAAGAATAAAAGACTCTTGTACAACCACTTTACTAGTTATCAAAGAACACTCTCCCCAACCCTTTGTGTTACCCGAGAGAAAAAAATAGCCTAAGTGTTTTCCCGCACCTATCACAATTTGACTCACCCAAATTTATCTCTACAGTGTGTGTACACTCATTTTTCCTCTCCACCCGGTTGGATGGCCAACCACTTCACTTGCTTGCCATGATTTTTCCTCAGCTCCTCACCTCTCTATTTATAGAGAAAATGGCGAAGGTTTGCAAAAACCTTTCAAAGAAATCTGTTGATTTCTTTCCTCCAAAATCAACAAAGGAGGCACCAAAAATCCAAAGACCCCATTTTCATTCATTGGCCGGTGCCAACTTGGTAGAAAAAATCAGCCACATTTGTTGACTTTCTTTTCCTTGTTTTATGGTTAATGTCCCAACAGGAACAACAGCGACGGTCGCGCGACTTAGACTTTATTACTTAGCACTTCTAAACTCTAGTTTTAATTGTTTTCTTTTGCAACCAACGTTTGAGATTGCTAGTTTTTGGTTTTCCATTGGAATTGTTTTTCGGTTTAATCAAAGCGTAATATTTCTTTGTCTTCTTTATCTGATATTTGATTATTTAGTTGTTTGGCGATTATTATTGTTGCATGGTCATGTTTATGATTACTATGTTCCCTACAATCGATTGATGAATCCATCTACAAGCATAAACTAGCTTTTCTTAGAGCTTATCCCTGTCCTGGTTCTCTAGTCTTCCGTTCTCGTCTTGTTTCCCCTTCGAAAAGCATTCCATATAATTTACACTTGGTGAATTTTTCACAATTTGAGGTAACATAGCTGGTTTGGCCTTTTTACATATCATCCTAAAAATAGAAATGGCCTTTCTTTGTGGGTGTGGGTTTTGTTAATGAACAATTCAACCGGGTTGTTGTGCGGGTTTTTGTTTGTTTGTGTGTGTTTTGTGAGTGATTTATGTATTGTGATGGTGTGGAGGGTGGAACCATCATTTCATGTGGAAAAGGAAGTATCATTTGATAATTATCGTGGGCGATGCATGAGTGGAATAATGCACTTGATGAGGGCGCTTTTGATCCGCAAAACGCATATCTTGCATGATTTGATTTATTGCAATGCTTATGGACATTGGATCTCATTAACGGAATCAAAGAAGGTTTGAACTACATTTGGGGTAGATAAATCATGGATCTTTGGGATCATCTCTCTCAATTCTTCATGAGAGGTATGAAATTAAAGAAGGAAAAAAAAAAAGAAAACTTGAATTGTGTCTTATTTTTCTTTTGTTTTTTTTTTTTGGGTGGGGGGTTGGGGGTGGGTGGGATAGTCAGTATAGTAATGATAATGATGATTGATATATCTGAGTTTATGTACTGAATGATTTGAGAACCATTTGAATCAACTTGTTTTTGATTTGTATCGAATTATGTGATGAATGTGCAAAGATATATGGACATTATCGTATTTCCAGTCAGATCTTATTGGACATGCGATGCTATCTTCATTTGATGGGAATGGATACGAAGAAAGTACTAAAATTAAAGAATTGTATTGTGTGATAATCATAATTTTCATTATAGTTTGTGAGGAAGCATGGAATATTTTGATTAGTGAGTGGGCAGAATGTGATGGTTCAAACATCTCCGATTACATAATGCATTCGAAGTGCTATCAATTTATGTTTCATATATGACCTTTGTGTGAGAGTAATTTCATCTCTCTTAGTTGAAAATTTTAAATTATGATAAAGTATGATGGTATGTTCACATGACATGATGAAAATTGGGAATTTTGTTGATCCACCTTCGATTGCAATATTTGAAAGAGGGGAAGATGGAAGAGAGGTGTATTTGGCTGATATCTCTCTCGTCGATATCTTTGGTTACCGTTTATTTGTTGTAGAACTTTGTGCATTAAACTTGCTCCTAGCCGATCCGAACCCGATACCGCACGTTGCATATCGTTGGCCAGGATATGCAACCTCCTACTTTGCACCGGACAACTTAGAGTTGATTACATGGAGATGTCATGAGAGGGGTTTGCCACCACTATTAGAAAGGTTGAGGTACAACTAACGCCGGTGCCAATGAAAAATGCCATTCGCATTATCGAGAGGGAATGGAGTAGAGAATGTACTATAGCTCGTAGTTGCATTACATGTTTACGCTAATTTACGATGGTAAATCACATTTTTGGTGGGGTGGATGGAAGTTTTGGGGAGCCACTCGATACACATGTTCTCACACATTCCACCGCTATTTCCGGCCATCCATGGGAGAGTTCCTCCAACTCGAGAGATGATGAGGACGACATCTCCCCACTTCTCCCGGAAAACTCTCTCAAGTTAGGAGAGACGAGGCGTAGAGTTATACCTTCCTACCTTCCTACCATTTTGTCCATCTAGGAACTTTTGAGAAAATTTAGTTTCGGTGGCGGTGACGGCCCAAAACATTTAGGGTCACTCCGTACGCATTTTGAAATTGAATTTTTAACTTACCATTTATCTAAACTTATTATGTGATATATCTTATTACAATTCAAAATGTATCGAAAAACGAAATCAAGCCTACACACTATTACAGATCCAAACACCACCGACCACACAACCCTCTCTCAATCAATTTACTCCTTGCCTCCAAAGAAGACTCTGTGGAGGAGTTCTTTGTAGGAAAAGGACACTATTTAGGCTAAAAATATAAGAGAGTTTTGGTAGAAAAATATTTGCTTCTATTAATTATTCTCAAGTTTTGGATTGGTGCAATATGAACAAGACACCCATATTTATACTAAGATAACTTCATAACTAATGACTATGATTTATTTGATCTAATGACTATTATTGTCCACTAGAATAATCTTCTAAAATATCTATTTACCTAGAACTTTTTACAAGTTTTCTTCAAATAATATCTAAGATACTTTCTCAAGACATTTCTAGACAAATTCTAGAACTTGAGCCTTTTAGGTTTGGACTTTTATTATATCTTCTAACTCAAAAATATATTTTCAAGCTCAATATTATTTGGACTTAAATCAAGTTTATATTCCAACGGACTAAGTCTAACCACCCCAACAAGACTTGCGAGCAAGTTGACTCAAGAATGCATTAACTATGGCACATAATTTTGATACATTGTCTACTTGGGTATTATTCATGCTATATAAGGTATAATACACTTGATGCATATGTGACTAACAAGTGTCCCACTTTTTATATGGATGAATGACAAACGTTTTAATCTATATCTATACTATATACTGTATTTATATTTATATTTTATTTACTTATATATTTGTTTATTATTTTATTTTTACTTATAAAAGTGTGAATCACTTAAAATATTTCTTGAAATTTTTGATATACCTATTATAACCCTAATGGGTAGGTATTACATATTGTGAGAAGATGGTATAATTGAACATGTCGTTAATAATATAATTTAACTATAATTTCAAGTGTCCATTAATATACCAAATTCTTTTTCAAATACTAGAAGTTTATTTTCTTTTTGTCATAACCCTTTGGGTAATTAGAATATTCAAATAAAATTAAATTCATATTAAAATAGAATTCTTAGCTTTCCAAATATATCTCATAAGCATATATATGGAATTTATATGGAAGATTATAGTCATTCAAAGATGAATACAGACAAAATCGTATATTTAATTTGTAATACTTTATGAACAAATGATATATCTCAATTGTATTTTTAGATAAAACAATAAGATAAATTTATAGTAGAAATAAAAAATAAAACCAAAAAAACAAAATTAACTCCAGATTATTTGATTGTAAATAAATAGTAATTTGCTTTATGATAAGCGAACTAAAAATCAGAACATAAGACATTTTGGTATCCAAGTTTCGCAACAATCTTTATCTATTATTTCTTTAAAATAGATATATCCTCCGAACTTTTAACATCTTAAATTAGATCCAGTCATCAAATTTTTTTTATTTTTCTAATATCCTCTTTTAATCAAATAAATAATAAATATGACAATAGAAATTTAATTAATGACACACAAATCAGAAAGTATATAGACACTTAGAACAAACAAATTAAAAAGTAAATAGACGCTTAATCAATGGTCTTCAAGATATTTTCTGCATGTGGATATAATGGAGGCAACTGCTGGAACAAAGCTGTCATATATTTGGAGGTTGCTATGGAGTCAAGATTTGCTTGAAGATGGGATATCATGGAGAATTGGGGATGGTAAGAAAGTGGGAATTTACAAAGATCACTGGGTAAGGTCTTACTCAAGCAAAATCAGTTGGCAACCTATGACTCTAATGAACGATGCCAAAATTGAGAAGCTCATTAGAGACGGTCAATGGAATACATAGGTGATTAACACAAACTTTCTACCTAATGTGGCAGAAGCAATTCTAAATATCCCATTATCAAGGAACATGAAAGAGGACACTCGATATTGGCAATCGAGACGAATCCAGAATTTTTACGGTAGGAGCACAAAATAAATGCAATTATAAATTTCATCAAAAATAAATAGTAGGACAGACTTTATTTATTTTTTAACGTAATTACTATATAAATTTTAAAAATAAATAACAAATAGTAAAGAAAAGGGAAAAAGGACATAACAAACTACAGTATAACCTCGATAATTTAATACTCGATTAATTAATAACATCGTTTAAATAATATTTTTGATCGGTCCCAACTTGGAGACAACAAGCAAAATTAATAATTCGCTAATTTAATATCTCGCTAAATTAATAAATATTGACATCCTAGTGTTATAAATTTATAGAGGTTTAACTGTAATTAATATAAACAAAATTTTAAAAGTAAACAATATATAATACAATTATGAATAAAAAAAAGAAAATGTTATGGGGCGGCACATGCCCCCATATTGTGGAACGTGGATTCGTCTATGTTGGCAACAAGATAACAAAGGAATATATACAGTGAGGATGGCTATAAGGGAGCTATAGGACTGTTTCAGCCAGATGCTTGCTCATAGTACATCGATTGAGATGACAAAATGGTGGAAATACTTGTGGGCAATGTCAATCCTGTTAGAATTAATAGAATTAATTCATACCCCGAATCATCACGTGAATTATCAAGAAACAAATATAAAACGAATCTAAATTGGAAGCGTACCTTAAATCCATAGACACAAACAAATACTTGGATCCGCATCCGTACGGCACGAGTGTGAAATCCTTGATCGGGTTAGCGTCTTCCATAGCCAAATCCTTTAGGTACTCAATGTTTCTCTCTCTAAGATGGGGAAGAGGAGATGAGTGAACAATTGATTTGACTTGGGGACCATAACTCTAATGAGAGTTCTTTATATACTAGGTCAATTAAGAGCCCATCAATCCTAATTGATTAGTATTGGGTCTCTACACATTGCAAAGCCCATACCCATTAGATATCCCTAGAGCCTTATTAGATTAGACCACTTAATTGGCTCTATAAATTAGATAGCCCATAATATAATTGTAATTACATGTGTAAGTCCACACGGGAAAATTAATAAAAATCCCAACAATCTCCCACTTGGACTACATATGTCACCAGAGACAATTATATTGTAAAATCCTGAGTGCGCGTTGAAAATGCTATCTATCCTTGAGATATCCCCTTAGATACAATCTGGTCCATCTCCTATATCAGTGTGAGATCAAAGCGGCTTTCGCTACACTTAAATGGTAACTAGACCCATCAATGGTCACCACACCAATATATTCAATGACATAGATCAAGTATGGATGTGTAGCATGGAAATTACATGTAACGTGATCTCCAACATGCCTATTTCCAACTGGTCCTACTTTATTCTTTATGAGATCATGCAAAAAATGCAAATGATTCAGAGTCCAAAACCAAAACTTTATTCTTTATTCTGCAGAAGATAATTTCAAAATGTGTCTAAACCTGAAGAACATCGAAATACAAACTCCCACTGAACATGCACATCCTTAAACTGTACAACACCCATATGAGCATTACGCTCGTAAAACACCTTAGGGTAAAACCTTGGTGAGTGGCCACAATTTGGAGTTTGTCTGAATATGTTCTGTAGACACTTAATGACTCTGAATTTTTCCTTTATAACAACAAGAAACTTGAAGTCTATGTGCACCTCAACTTCAAGAGTTTCTGTTGTTGGAATATGGTAAAACCGAGTTATTATCACATTATCCTTATGGTATGTCAATACCAGTCTTAACATGCAGCCTAGTGACAATATCTACCATATCCCTTCATAAGATGCCCCTTAACAAGCTAAACATTAGTTGTCATTATGGAATGAGCTATAAGTGTCTGCTTGGCACTTTCCCAAAATAGCTCATCCAACTAACAATTAAGTATAGCTCAAACTGGATCTCTTTACTTTATTGGCATCAAATAAAATCGGAATCAGAAATACCAAATGATCTCCCAAAGATCTGATTTCCGATAAGTGAGCATATAAACCTTTGTTCTATGTAAATACTTTATAACCCCTTTATTGGCTGCTTTCCAAATGATCCATCTTGGGGTTAATATCTGTCTAATAATCCTACTATGCACACTATATCCGGATGTGTACATACTTGAAAATACAAAAGACCTCTCATAGTTGATGCATAAATTGTCTTTTGTATATCTATAACTTTAGACTCATTCTTGGGGCACTGAATGAATCAAACTTAAGTTCCTCAGTAATGGGATTCTCTCCCACTAAACCTATGGTATATACAATCATCAAATTTATATATCTCAAAAGTAAACGAGATAAACTTAACGATGATTATTTACCATAAACGAGAAACATGCCAAAAAATTTAAAATGAGCCATGAGTACCACAATGATTTTAAAGAATCTTTCGATAAATCTAAAATAAAAGTTTCTTTATAATCAATATCTACCTTTTGATGAAATTCATGACAACATGGCAAACTGTATATCTCTCAACACTACCTTTGAACCTCTTTGGTCTTGATGTTCATCAATGATCAAAGAGCTTTCACACCTTTAGGCAATTTGATGAGATCCGGAGTGTCATTGGCATCATGAATTTCATCCAATTTTTCATGGCTTCCATTCTTGAGGTTGTTGAGTTTGCTCTTTAGAAACATTATCTTATCCAGACAAGGAGTTCCTTAACATTATCTTGATAATCCGAATTTGCATCTTGAACAATGTTAGGAATGAACGCCTAATCATTGTCAATTGCTACTGTAGGAGGAAAATAAACTCCTCTTTCATGATAATGTTTATAACCTTATTCTCCCCTCAAACTCAACTTCCTTAAGAATCTTCAAGTTTCCCATCTCAAGTGACCTTATAGAGTATCTAACAAGCAATGACTAATAGTTCTTGAGTCCAATTTCCCTTATTAGGCCGAAGACCTTACATTAATCGGACAACCCCAAATATGCAAATATCCAATATCGAATGTTCACATTTCAAAATTCCATAAGGGGCTTTAGCTAGCTACTGCTTAGATTAGAACCCTATTAATAATCCATGTCGTAATCCTTATTACTTTCTCTGGAGAGTTTTGATGAGGAAGAATGATTAATCATACTTCTTACCACATTCATAATTCTTTTATCGTTTCATATGTTTTGTACCATGTGAACTAGCATGCAAAGTTTCATTAAATGAGACAACCACATCATCAATGATAAAGAACCAACATGAATATTGAAAGAGAGAAAAATTATTATATCCAAATTGAACAATTATAACCAAAATTTGCTCAAATGGAAATATAACAAAATCCGAGTCCTTTCAATGTTCAATAACTTTATCATCAATGATTAAACCTAAATATGTATAGTCTCAGCCACAATTGTTTTACCATTACCATCACAGATGCATCTTTCAGCATCAATTTGTAATTGGCTCCACAACTAACTTTGCATTAAAACATATGTGAGTAGTAGAACCAGTATGTACCCACAAAATATGTCTAGGTACAAAACAAGACTGAATGAAACATAGCTGAAGTGAGAAGCAAACTTTAACACGACATACTTACTTGGGACATTTCACATGTATCCACCCTTCTTGCGAAGTAATGTAAATTCCTCATCTTGTTTCTTTTGCCTTCTGTTTGTGGTGTCCCAGTTACAACCTTTATATCTATATCCTGAGGAAGAAGATGCTAAGTGAGTACTTTTAGTGTTATCTCGCTCAAACTTTATTTTCTTGCACAATGAGAAATGATCTCCGAAGAGTCATCTCAATCTTTAGGGTGTTGTTACTAACTATAAATCCTTGATGTACAAGAAACTGAATAAAACCATAGAGAATTCTGACTTTATGAACTTTACTTTGAAGCGAGAAAGACACATCCTAATGTACTTCCATATGTTCCATTTTTATTTGTAACCTTATTGAAACAAGATCAGTTGAGATAATACTTGTTTCAGTCAATATCTTTAAGGAACTACTTAGCACTAACCTCCTCAAACATAATGCCCCAAAAATTTAAAACAGTGAGATAACATAAATAAAATCCATATAGACAGATACTTTAAAAATACAAGCAGAAATTTAATTCAGGGAATAAAATTAAAAATGCTCATACTTAATCATGTCATAACATAATAACGAGAAAATTCATACTTATGCATGACATTAGAAAATGATAGTGGGCCCATCTTGAGATACCTAGCACAACATTGATGTTCAATCTTTGGACAAGAGCATCAATTGTAAGTGGTACTCTCAAATGTAGTAATCAAATACTGACAATAAGTCCTGTCAAACAATAACCTTCCTTTGGGCCGATTATTATTTACATGGATAACTTAATAATCATCACGTATTTATTACCACATGTATGTCTATTATTCGCCAAGTAATGACCTTCCTTTGGGCGATCATTATTCGCATAAATAATTGACATACACATCTTAATATTTCAAAATAAATTAATCTACACAATAGAGGTTACTTTGGCAAGATATTGTTTCAATTAAATTATAATGAAATATCGGACATCAAATATAATCCTGATTTTTGCCTCATATGTCTATCATCCGCCGCACAATAACCTTCCTTTGGGCCGATTACTATCCGCATAGATATAAACAAATCGCAAATCTTTTACTGAATCTAATATTTCAAAATAAATTTAGTAATAGAGGTCACTTTGGCGACATGTTATTTCAATTTATCTCGAAATATAAAGATAAGATTCGCAAAACCAAATAAAAATTAATAACCAGGATTATAACTAAATTTGGGTCGTATTCTCATAAATTAAATTTAAATCCAACCTAGATTTAAATCTAATTGAATCCTTACGGGTATGAATAAATTCATCCCAACTTTATGACCCAATGACTCGAGCTCTAACAACAAGCCCAAAAATCTATCTTTATTTGGACTTAAAAACCCAAAACACTTGGATTAAAAAAACTCAACTTTATATGAACTTGATTTCAAACTTAACCTTATTTGAAACTAAAGTCCAGAGAAAAACCAAACAAGACTTTAAATTCAACTTTAATTAAATTTAATAACCCAAATAACCAAATTGGGTCATAAATCTAACTCAATCCAAAATCAAGTCCAATATCCAAAATTTCAAGCCCAAAATTAAACCATATAAATTTGAGTAAAAAATAAATTAAACTCAAAATTTAATTCCTTATTTTGATTCAAAAGCCTGAAACACCAAATAGGCTTTAAAATCAAATTATTAGACTTTCTCAGGGTTTTAACTGAACTTGGGTCAATTTCTTTACGGATTATATTTGAATAAAAATTCAAAATTAATCCAATCTTTATAGGTTGAATTAACTCACCACTTAATGACCCAATAACCCAAACTAATAATCCAATATTTTCTTTACTTGAATTTTGGGTTCCAACTATATCAAGCCCATTATTCAAACTTTATTTAGATTTAAAGACCCAAAGTAAAATTTTAGGCCCCAAATCTAACCTTAAATTGGATTAATAAAATTAGCCCAAACTGTAATTCATGTCCATCTAGAATCAGGCCTAAACTTTGACCCAAAATCCTTTTATCATCCAAGCCCAAATCAGTTTTAACTTTAGGCACAAAGTAGGGGTGATCAACAAAAACCGAAAACCGCTAAAACCGACCGAATCAAACCGCACCACACCGCAAATGCTTATTTATTGGAAAAACCGCGATTAAAATTTTTAATCAAAACCGCACCGCAAAAGATGGTGCAATTACAATTTCAAGTCTCAAACTCGCACCGACCGCACTCAAAGTAGAATACTATATATGCGTATATATATTCGGTATATATTATTACATTTCTCTCAATATATAGTATATTTGTGTATAATTATGAATTGTTATATTAATTATTTTCATTGGTTTATTGTGGGTATATTAGTCAATTTACTTAATAATTTAATACATCAAAGCCTTCATTTCTTGTTATGGATGTAAATTGTATAACGAGATTTATTTTGGGAAACTTGTGATATGGAGATTGATATATTGAAGTTATCGGAGAGTTTGCAAAAACTTATGCTTTTAGAAAAAATAATTTATTGTAGCAAAAGTAAGAGTAGTTGTGAATCAGAAGTTGATAGAGTTTGAAAATAAATTCAAAAGTTAAGAATCAGAAGTTAAGTTAGGTGAAAAAGTTGTAGAGGTGCTTATAATTTGTTTATAAAATTTAAACTAGGAGTAGAAACACAAATCTAAAGCACCTCTCTCCATACTTTTAGGTTATGATTAAATGAAGCAGAAGTTGATACTTGCAAACACAAAAAAGTGATTTTTAAGCAAAAATGTAAGAAACATTTTTTTTAGTAATTGCAAACACTCCCTATATCTATTAGATTCAACTATTATATGTTATTGTAGTTGTTATAATATTCAATTTAGACAACAACATATCATTAACTTTTAGTTATCGAATTGATAAGTATTTTTGCTCATTTTGATTGTTCCGCATAATATTCACGCATACAATACGTTAAAACCGCAAACCGCCCGAAACCGCCCGAAACCGTTGAAAACCGCATGTTTGTTTTATTCTAAAAACCGCGACTTAAAATCAAACTCTTGGCCGAACCGCACTTAGCAATTCGGTTTGAAAATATTGAAAAAATCGCCAAACCGCACCGTGATCACCCCCTAAGACAAAGGCATAGCCCGAATTAAAGGCCATCATCTTCTCCAAATAAACCCTAATACCAAATCACAACCGCCACCCCACTTTCACCTTACTACCGTCGGCCAGCACTCCCTGAATAACCCGAGAACCACCGCTGTGGAGACGCTTCCACTGGCTGATGCCCGCCACCAGAAAACCAAACACGTCGGTCGATGTCCACCCGCCAGATCGGGTATCCTCCGCCGTGGAAATCCAACGCCCAAGCCCTTTCGCTGTAGTGCCGCCCAGTTCACCGCTAAAATCCTCGCGAACTCCGAGATCCCTTAAGTTACTCCGTCGCCGGCGCAGTGAGTTGCACAAAAAGATGCAGGCGGCAATTTGCTCACGGCGGAGGATTGGAATGATGGTGGTGGTGATGAGCCTTAAGGAATATGTGAGTGGTGACTCATAATCTTAAATTTCAAATCATAACAGAAGATGAAATCCATGAACTTGGCTGACCAACAATTTTGAAGCCAACGAAGTAATTACTCCAAAATACACCATAACCATTTAAATATGAGATTTCAGAAAAAATATATGTCACTTCCCCACAAAAATATACAGAATCTTATATCCGAGACATGGTGATTCATCCAAATGAGATCGTAATTTAAATACAACCAGATATCGAGAACAATATATAAATTGTTTCTTCATAATTGAATGTGATTTGCTCTGATACCACTTGTTAGAATTAATAGAATTAATTCATACCCCGAATCATCACGTGAATTATCAAGAAACAAATATAAAATCGAATCTAAATTGGAAGCGTCGCATCTTAAATCCATCCATGTAGACACAAACAAATACCTCGGATCCGTATGGACGAGTGTGAATCCTTGATCGGGTTAGCGCGTCTTCCATAGCCAAATCCTTTAGGTACTCAATCGGTCTCTCTCTCAAGATGGGGAAGAGGAGAAGAGTGGCAATTGATTTGACTTGGGGACCATAACCCTAATGAGAGTTCTTTATATCTTTAGGTCGATTAAGAGCCCATCAATCCTAATTGATTAGTATTGGGTCTCTACACATTGCAAAGCCCATACCCATTAGATATCCCTAGAGCCTTATTAGATTAGACCACTTAATTGGCTCTATAAATTAGATAGCCCATAATATAATTGTAATTACATGTGTAAGTCCACACGGGAAAATTAATAAAAATCCCAACAATCCCACCGAAAGTAAAAATCTTCTCGTGGAAGGTCTCACACAATTTGATCGTGGCTATCAAAATTTGCGAAGACATCATGTACCGGTAGAGGAAGGGTGTAGGATATGCCATCATCACGCGGATATACCACTCATGCAATCTTCTATTGTAAATCTTTGAGGAGATAGTGGAAACAAACAGGATTTTTGGTATCTCTTGAAACAAGTGAAAGAAAGAGATTGTATTGATATAGGGTTGTGGATGCGTACATGTCTGGGAAAGCACCAGTTTGAAAGATTTGTGTGTAATACGTGGGCGATTTGGAATGAAAAATAGGTATATATACATGACAAAGAGACACCGAAAACTTGCGGAGTCGATGCGATGGGCGGATGAATTTTTGAAATCGTTCAAGAGGCGAATCGATCCCGAGGAGAAGGGCGATGGGAAGCAACCCGTGGGATGAATGTTCTTGGAAAAAACCAGACCGTGGTTTATTCTGGGCTTAATTTTAAGGGGTTAATTATACTATTTCTAGAAATATCATGGGGTTTTTGAAATGTTCATTGTTTATGAAGGAGAAATTGTAAGGTGAAATCAAACCTCAAGGGGTTTTTTGTAATTTTGAAAATCTTTGGGTTTATTTTATAATTAGCCTAATCTCAGGAGTGTCTTTGTAATTATACCTAAATTTAATTATTATTTAACTCAGTAAAATACATCATCAATGAAATTTAGATTCTGTACCATATAAAAGTATAATAGTACCAATTGCTGAGTGAAATTTAGATTCTGCACCATATAAAATAAAACAACAATAGTACCAATTGCTAAGCCAGTTGAAACCAACGAGTGAGGCTTTGTGATTGGGTGTGGAAGAAATCTCATTTTCATTCTATTGGAGATTTTTTTTTACCAAACATATGATTATTTATGAAAATTTCCAAAATATACTATTCTCTCACTTTTACTTTTTCTCATTTTTCTCTTACCAATCATATCTACACATTTTTTAAAAAAAACACTATTCATTATTACACATTTTCTCACAAATTTCACTATTCACTCACTCACACATTTCTAACTAACAATGATATACAATCATTATTTTACTATTTATCAACTTTTATCATTACTTTTTCATCTCACATTCAATCACACTCTCAAAATTCATCTTTTTCCTTACAAAATTCTCTTTACTACTATTCTCTAGCAAAATGAAAGTATATCCAATCACGCCCGAGCTTTGTTCTTTCACCAAAATGTAAACTCGTCAATACAACAAAACGAGACTCGGAGTTTTTACAAATTTGTACTGATTTCTAAAGAGTATATATATTAGATAGCTCATCTATATTTCTAAAGGATGTTAGGGAAAAGACATACAAACAAAACAAAATATGTTTTTACATAGGGATAATTATATAAAAAAAGAAACCTTGAGGTTCAGGCTAATTACAAAAAATAAAAATAAAAAATAAAGTTTTTTGAAACTTGCAAAAAGCCTCTTAAAGTTTGATTTCATCATACATTTTCCCCTTGATAAGCAAAAAAACATTTCGGAACTCCCCTGACATCAGTGGCGGAGCCACATGAATGCTTAGCCCCAACTTTTTACTTTTTTTTTCATTTTAGTATTCATATTTTTATTATTTAGTACTTTTTCCCCTCATAATTTTGTTGGATAAAAATTATTGCATGAATTTTAGTAAGTTAAATTGGAGATTTTGTAGGTCTTATTTTATCTTATTATCTATCTTAAAAATATATTTTCTATTCATCAAAAGTTGGATTTCTCATAATTATTTGTTAATATATATTGAAAAGAAAATTACAAAAAATTAGGATAAATTAAATTGTAGATGGTTTTCGTGATATGCAAAAGAGACTCTAAACAAGTTAAAGATTTAATTTAATATTTTGTGATGTTTTAGTTTGATTATATGATGATGAAAATTTATTAGATGCATTTTTTAATAAATTTTTAATATTTAATGTATTTTTTATTTGTAATTTTAATTTTTTTTCTCCATTTTTTTATTTTTTTCGTGTCAACTTTAAATTATATAGGTTTTTCGTGGCGTGTCGGGTTACCCGTATCATAAATAGGTCGTATTCGTGTCATGTATCTTGACACGGATAGTTAAACAAGTTGTGTTCGGATTAATGTCGGACCTATAACGAACACGACCCGCGAACACGAAAGTGACACTACTACTCTTGGCCCCCCTTTACTGCAGGCGTCCCGCTCCGCCCTGCCGACATTATATATTAAAGTTACCCCGTTAAATTTAAGACATAATCAAACTTGAGGGGTTTTTTTGTAATTTTGAAACATCTTTGGGGTTTTTTGTAATTAGCCCAAACTCAGGGGTATATTTGTAATTATTTCAAAAATATACAATATACATGAAGTCTTTAATTATCCAAAAGTGTCATCTGGCTTGATAGATAGCTTGGTGGAGATACTTTAAAGTTGTTTGATGATTCAAAAATCCCATTAACCAGAATTCAAAATTGTCCTCTGTCACAATTTGCACATACTTCTGTGTTGGTTTTTTCACATTCTCAGTTTCAATGGCTCTCTTTATTTTTGTGAGTGGGATCATAACTTTGTAATGAACTTTTAGAAGCTTTCCAGTTGGAGAAGATACTTTGATGGATCTCTCACTGCAAAATGCAACTCTGTCATTGGAAATAAATAGTAATCCGGCTATCGGACCAGCCGTTGTCGATAAATAGCACTGAGAAGCCTTCAACAGTTTTTCATCATCTCCAATGTTGAATTTCTGCCTGAACACTTTATCTACTCCTCCAACTTGAAGAATTCTTGCCCCCAGGCTCAACTTTCCTTTCACCATTTCGCTTAATTTTGGTCCTAATTTTACTGCAAAAGAAGAATTCTTAAATGTTACTAAATATGAATATGTACTAACACCATGATCCGAGAATTTAGGCACAGGCTTGTGTTTTACAGGGCAACAAATTTTGCCCTGTAACTATAGAGAGCAGCAAAAAGGTCATGTAAAAATTACGTTTTGCAAAAAAGTCTTGTAACTATATAAACATCTCAATTTTGGTATGCAAAATGCACAATTTGCAAAAGTCTTTAACCATATGAAAATATCACTTTTGGTCCTAATTTCACTAGAAGTTGGGTTACTACATGTGCCACTGACATGATTGAAATTCAATGAAATTAGTACCAAAATTGAGATTTTTATATAGTTCTGAGACTATCTTGCAAATCATGTATTTTGCATGGCCAAAACCGAGGATTTTCTATAGTCAAAACGTAATTTACGGATCTTTTTGCAACAGCCCTATAGTTACAAAATCAATTTTGCAATTTTGCCTGTTTTAATTTGTAAAACAAACATAAAGCTAAAGGGATATATTTTTATAATTTTAAAAAATAATTGGACTTTTTTGTAATTAGGGTAAATCTCGGGAATAGTTACCGTGCTCTCGGATTCCTTGAGCAAAATGGTCCATGCTTTCTCTGAGTTTGATCACCTTAGTAATTACTGAATCTGCTCTACCTGCATAATTAATTGACACCCAAAATAACATTAGTAAAGATTCAATTTTTTAACATTGAAGATGTGAATTTCTTGATAAGGGCTAATCAGAAAATTAAGAAGGGCTTACTGTGTCTAATATTCTTGGAATATTGTTTTGAAGGAGAAGGCAGAATTTGATACTGAGAAGCAGGATCAGTTAAAAGAGCATTTGTAGAACTCTTTTTATTACAGAAAAATGCATGTTGTACTGAGCTCATTGGGATCCCAATAACATGTTCCTTATTCACATTTTTCTTCCCAATTCTTGAATTCCTCTGTTGTACTTTCATTTTACTTCCTTGCAATGAAATGTAATATGCTTCAAAATGTTCACCAAATATAGATATATGGATCTCAGTGTTGAATACCAGAAACTTGCTCTGATCCAAACTACTCCTTAAACTACTCCTTAGACATCTATTTATATGGAAAAATAATGGGTTGTTTATGGTTAACTTTTTCAGTTGCATGAGTCAGCTTTGGGTCATCATAAACTAAATATGAGCCTCAGAAAAAGTATTTTTTAACCGGAAAAAAAAAGGAACCAGAAAGTTGGTGTGTGATTCTGTTAATTTGCTTTTCTTTCTCTAATGCACCTTTAATAACCATAAAATTAAGCAATTATGACAAGAGACAGACATATTATTATTTGATCATTCCTAAATTTTCTTTTCTTTTAATTTCTTATGGACAAAAGCTTTGGGATCACAAATTAATTTCTTTTTATATTTTATAAAGTTGGGTCAAAAGGTGTTTAACAATTCAATGGTAAGTTGGTAACACACACCAAACCCCTTTTTTTTTTTTTTTTCTTTTTTGGCTATTCATGTTAGGTGATTCTGACTGTGTATATACAGATGTTTTACTGGTATTAATGGTATTGGTACTTTCTAGGGCTGGCATATCTGCTTTGTGATGTAACCACCACCAACTTCAAATGAAAAGAGAAATATATACTATATGTATTTGATTTTTCATATTATATTTTGAAGTCGAGTTCCTCAATTTTAGAATGAGAGTGGTAGACTTGGTGAAATGTTGGGGTTGGCCGGGCCCGAGCCCATCAGACTTTGAAAAAATCGGGCCGAGCCAGGCCTAGCCGATTTTACTTGGACTGTGGAAAACTGGAAATACTTGGTCCTGCCCAAGCCATGTGCACATTTTGTATAAAAAAAATGTCAGGCTAGGCTATAAGTTGGGCCAATCGGACCGGACCAAATATGCCCGACTCTTTTCAGGTTTAGAAAATCATGGTTCGGCCCAGCCAAAATTCGAGTCGGCCCACGGGCCGCGCTACAATTTTTGCCAACTCTAAAAAGTGGGCATCCATAATTAGAAGGTTGCCATGTCTACAACTTGACTGTCTCATTTGCAAATAGGAATTGACAGGCATGTTCAATATTTGGGGGATTTTGCTTTATTGTGGCAAAAGTCAAATGGAATCGTCAAAATATGGCAAAATTAGGGGGGGTTGTTTTTTTGTTCGGTGGCGCGGATGTGGGTGCGCCCGGATAACGATTGGCGCACCACTAATCTGCGCCAAAATATTTTTTTTAATTCAAATTTGCGCCAGCTTTAAATTTTTTTTAAATATATTCGGTTAGCGCAGGTCACCCATGCGCCAACAAGTTTAAACAAAAAAAAGCTGAAAAATGACAAAGCCGTTATTAGAAGATGATTGAGTAATAATTGTAAGTCTAAATAGGATATAATAAGAATGTATTCATTTTGACTTACAAGATGCTTGAGTAATCAATAAATTTAAATTATGGACCTATTTTCACAAAATGAATGCAAATTATTCCAAATATTAATAAGAGAATTTTGACTAGTTTTAACTATTTTTATAACTAAACCAAATATGTCTATTAATTATAAATTTACATTCAAAATTAATATATCTTAACAAAATTAATTACTAAATACATAATTTTGACTAATGCTAATCCTAATATCTATGACCACCTGCCACATCCCTGAGGATGTCTCTCTCGCTCCGCTTAAGACCGTATTCACATTATCAATATCATGTTGGTGGAAGTAGACGGGCTCGGATCTATGTCCATATAATTCCCCAAATCCACCGGGAAATGGTACAGCGAATCTTCGAAAACTTGGACGCGCATATGTAGATGGATCTGCCATTCCCACATCCGTGTTAAGCATATCAGTAAATGATGTGAACTGGGGTGTTATGAACTGATCATAATTCACAGGTTGTGGCATATATGGTGTGTGACGCGAAGTGGAGGGACATGTCGCATATCCAGATGGATCTCCCGCATATCTAGATGGACATGGCGCATATGCAGATGGGCTCAACGTATATCCAGAAGGCCCTACCGCATATGTGTAAGGTGTCTGTGGCGCAGTAGTGGTCGTCCGCGTGCTGCGTGCCCGATTATGCACCTGTGACGGATCAGTTGTATCTAGAAATGGCTCTGGTGGAGGCATCCCTAGAAGACGTTGCACACTAGTCATCTCCTCAATAAAATCACGTCTCGGCATTACGGCCATATCTTACATCGCTCTCAGTTTGCATAATTTGCCCTCCAAAATATACGATTATGGTGATCATGTTTGACATTGCCTATATATAATAATAATAATAATAATAATAATAATACAATTAAATAATTGAAATCAAGTATGACATTGCCTATATACGGGTATTATTTATACAATTCAACAATTATTACAGGATAAATAATACTGAATATTATAATTTATTTTAGCGACAAGAACTAATTTACGTAAAAAAAATTATATGTGCATATTATTTTAATAAGTAAATAAAATTTGTACTCATAAATATAATGACGAAATTACATACCTAAAATTTCGCCGGAAACCACTGTCGCCAAAAACCACCACCATCGTTGGAACCGTCGTATGAGTGTGTGTGTTTAGGCAAGGCGTGTGTGTGTGTGTGTATTCTTTGCATGTAAGTGTGTGTTTCTTGAGAGTAGGGTTTGGGGAGGGGATGGATTTGAGAGAGAAGCCGTGTGAGAGTGAGAGTGAGAGTGAGAGTGATTTGGGGGTATTTATAAGGGCTGGTAGTGTAGGGTTTTTTGTTTGTTTTTTTTTCTATTAAGGTTGGCCTTTGCATGGTACGCCAGGGTTGTTGACTTCTTTTTCAGGCTTTTTTCAGATGACTTTCGACATCATCCTCGAATCCATGTTTTCGAATTACGTATGAAATTTAATTTGTTTTTAATGTCAAAAAGTCGCCTTGATTAGTGTATGAGCTATCGTACAAAATTTAAATTAAAAAAATAGTATTTTGGCGCGAGATAAAAGGCACGCCAACAGTTATCCTGGCGCATCCCACATCTGCGCCATCGAACAAAAACACAAACCCCTTAAATTTTGCCATATTTTGATGATTGAATTTGATTTTTGCCACATTAAACCAAATTCCCCCAATATTTGTGACCACTTATGCCTTAGTGTTAATTTAATCATGAATAGGTAAACCTAAATTATTTTTTATTTAAATACACTAGAATTTATTTATATATATTTATTAAAAACTAACATTTTATTGTATTTAATAGTAATTTTAATAATGAATAAATAAGAACATACTCCTAAATAAATACACTAAAAATATTAAATATGCAAAAATCATTTTGATAATTTAAATTCAAAATATAGTATTAACTATTTAACCTAAATAAACTTTGAACTTTTCGGGATGAAGATAGATAAGTATATTTCAAGAGAATAAAGAAATGTTTCAACACATTTTGGAGGTTTTTGAATGAAAATTCATGAATATTCTTATTTAATATATATATATATATATAAGTCAAGATAATAAGAATATGTTAGTCCAAGTGGCTACGATAATCTAGAGGGGGTGAATAGATTATGCCGATTTTTCGCAATTCGCCCACTTTTTCGAATGAATAAGCAATGACAAGAATGTAGGTGCGTGAAATAAACAACACACGTCGATTTATAGAGGTTCAACCCACCTAGGGCCTAATCCTCTACCACCCCAGTATCTCCGGGATGGATTTCAAAAAGAAAAAAAGATTTTATTAATTACCATAATTAATACAACATTACCTTACAACACCTCTTTGGAAATTACCACAATCTCCCTTGAAGATTACCACAATCTTCTACGGCACCTTATGAAGATTACCACAATCCTCAACCTTGAAGAACACCAAATTCTTCAACACCTCAAAGAGCACCAAACTCTTCAATAAGAAGATTACCACAATCTTCTTGCACCTAACACCTAGATCACCCAAGTGTGTTCTTACCACAAGAACACTCACAAGGATATTTTGTGTTGAATGATGAACCCAAAATTGAAGATTACAACTCGATAATGGATAATACAATTTTGAGTGCAAGTGTAATAAAAAAAATAAGCCTAGACCTCAAAATGTGAAAGTGAAATACTTAGGTTATAAATACAACAAGAGTGTTGAATATGAAAGCTTAGAAATTTGCAGATTTTCTTATTGTGTTGTTGTTTTCTCTCTTCTTGTGTTGCTTCAATTCTTCATATATTTATAGGAGAGTCTTCAAGATTGGATCTCTAACATAGGCTCCTCTATCTCCACTTTTGTCTACAAAAAGAAGATTACAAGATGTAGAAATATTGCACAAAATTATTAAAGTAAATCTTGCAGATAATGGTTGTCCAACGGTTTGAATTTGCTGTCAAAAACATATGTCGACCGGTCGAGTAGAATTAGGATTTGAAAATAGATCGCACTATTTTACACAGGGGGACCAGTCGATGGGGGGTCCGATCGGTCGACCCCCTATTGGACCGGTTGAGGTCCTTAAAAATAATACAGAAATGAGTTCTGTAGTTTGGCAAACTTGCAGCCACCGGTCGACCACACCAGTCGACCCCCTGGTCGACCGGTCGACCTCCCTCTTTTATTCTCAGTTTTGTTTTCTGTTTCAGGTTTCAACTTTCAGACACGGGTTGCCCTCTAGGGCGATCGGTTGACCTCAAAAAAGTGTTGTCCGATTTTTGACAAAAATAAACTTCAAGAAATACTCCAAAAATTAGTAAGAACATTTTAAATCGATTGAGAGTATTTGGCCAACATTTGGGGACATTATTTTGGTGTAAAAATTCAGTTAAACAAAATAATCAAAATCATGATAAAAATATTTATCTAACAAACTCTCCCTTTTTGATGATTACAAACCAAAACAATATTAGGAGATCGATTTTAAAAACAAAACACATTTTTCAGTCTAAAACAACAAACTGTTTTTAAGCAACACTTATCATAAATAAGAACACATGAATAGGAGCAAAGATTTTTCAAAAACAATTTTGCAACAAATCCCTATCAACATGCATAACAAGAATAAATAGAAGCAACCAATTAAAAGCTAAAAGCTTAGCTTTTACAATTTAAGCTTGAATTTCATGAGCTTAGAGGCTCCCCCTGTCAAAAAGAAATCATTAGTCATAAATAAAAGTCCATTTTCATCCATTGGGCTTATTATCATCCTCAGCTTTTGGCTTTTTCAATTTCAGCTTATCGCTTTTTCTCATGAGCTTTTTTAGCTTTTTTAGCTAATGAGCTTATTTT
This sequence comes from Rehmannia glutinosa, assembly GCA_016081115.2. NCBI lineage: Eukaryota > Viridiplantae > Streptophyta > Magnoliopsida > Lamiales > Orobanchaceae > Rehmannia > Rehmannia glutinosa. The sequence goes on along the minus strand of JABTTQ020002710.1, from coordinate 191,702 downwards.
CTATTTCTCCCCTTTGAAATCATCAAAAAGAATGTTAGCACGATAAAAACATCAAATAATTATATCAAAATGCGCATTGTAATTGATTTATCGAGCTTTTTGGACATTGTAGCTTAAATACCAAATAAAAGAGAAAAGTTGATCATTTGACTAGCAAAAGCACATTTGATTGACAAAACATGATCTCTATAAATACATAAAACTTTTGAAATCGAAAAATCATGTAAATAAGAAAATTTTCATAGAGGCATTTTATCAAACACTTGGTGTGCGTAGAATAAAACCAAAGATGTATATAAAGCTTGTAAATTCAATCATGCCCAAAAATCATCATCAAATACAATACTATAACTATCATACATCAACAATCATCATTCACAACACAATTACACAAGAATTCCATCAAAATATCAAAATATAAGCTCTTTCTCAAGGGTTCAACCTAACTGAGATTAAAAAGAAGAATTCTTACCAATTAATCGGAGAAGTCGAGTAATACGGATGATATACTCGTACTATAAACCCAAAAATTTAGAATATACAAGAAATAAATCATTTTGGGTGAATTGTGTGTCAATTGAGCGAAGGGATGTGAAATAGAACAAATAAATCGAATGAAGAACATAAACATTTTAATCTGTGAAATTTGGCATTGAAAGCGACGTCGGCCGAGGTTCGACCGATCGACATCATGGTCGACCTGGCCGACCTTCTTGGTCGACTAGAGCATGTGCATTTGATCGATTTACTGTCGATTTGATTTTAAAATGCGATTTTTCACCCCTAAGTTTTAAAAATGCACAAAATGCAATAATAAACCTCATTCAATATACATCATGCCTAAATAAGCTCGAATTGAGGTAAAAGACTTGTCGGTTAATAGTTTTAAAAAAATCCGAGTTAATCTTGAGATGAATTAAACACATCTCAAATTTCCGTTAAAGAAACGCAATCCCAAGAAAAATGTCAAATCTCAATATGTTTAGTTCGGTTATGAAGAACCATATTTTTGAGAAATATTTTATATGAGACTTGTTATCCCAAAAGAAATAGGAACGATTTAAAACATTGGATAAGACAAGCCATAAGAGAGAGTGTCTTTCAAATATAGAAAAAATTCTTTTAATGGCACTTATATGAGATTGTTTGGAATTGTTTTGAAATAGAGCACATAAGCATAAGGCATGAAGAATATCGAGTCTATAAGAGTAAGATAAGTTGATGAACATACCTCGATTTGTTTTTGTCAACCAATATGCCTTTCACAAACTTGACACATGATGACGTAGATGGCCATGGATAAGTGTACGATCATTTGTTCCTTAATACCAAAATATTTCCTACAAAAACTTGACAAAATATCTTGCACAAGAGAATAATAATATCAAATAATATAGACAAATTGATATAAACCATCATAGAAGTTGGACAAGTAGCACATACTATATTTTTTGAAGGAATCAACAAAAGTTTGATAAAATATGTGCTTATTTAAAATTTATTTAAGGTCTCATTTGAAATTTAAAAAACGAGAGTATAAAATTGAGACCTCATTTTTTTTATAAAGAATTTTGACAATCAATACAAAAATTAAAGACATGAAAATGTGCAATGCATACTTCAAGAAGAGGATAAGAGTTACCAATTTCGCCATTGCCAAGGGTTGTATCTTTCCCATTGTTGATTATACCTTCATCTTGAAAAATAATTTTGTTGATAATATCTCCTCGTTCGATCATATGGCGCGATCATTTGTTGTCTATATGACAATTTAAAATTCCTTTGATTTTTGTTGCGCCGAGTACCCAATATAAAATTTTCTTGTGGTACCCTCAAGTGTTTGGGTGTTTTTGAATTAGCATTGAGACTTTAAGGTCTGCAATAATAATTAGAACTATTTTTAACCCGACAAGTATTAGTCGTGTGACCAATTTTACCGCAATAGAAACATGTAATAGTTCTAGAAGCATAATAACCAACTTGCATAGAGACTTGGTTCCTTTTCTTATCATTTATTCCATTAGGCTTATAACCGAGTCCTAGTTTCAAATTATTACAACGTTGAACATCAAAAAATTTGGTCATTTTATCGGTACTCAAATTAAATTTCATCATATCCTTTTTCATGCAATCAATATCTTTAACATGAGTATTATTTTCTTCTTCAAGAATTCTAACATTATCAAGTATAACATTATGAGTACTAGTAAGAGATTCATAAGAAGCATGTAAACTATCCTTTTCATTTTTCATGGTGTTGAATTCCTTTTTCAAATTTTTGTATTTAAAGAGCAAGCTTTGGAATTCATTTTGAAGTTCATCAAAATCATTTTGCAATTTCATAATCATCATGCAATTCATAACTAAAAGAAGAAGAAGGGTTAAAGCATACCTCATTGTCTTCGTCGATGCCCATTAAACATTGTTCGGCTTCTTCATTATCGGAAGTTGTAAGAAGCTCATCCCATGTTGTTGGATTTGATGTTGTATCCATTTGAGAGGTAGATGCTTTTGAATTGCTCCTTTCATTTGCATATACTCCATAGATAGCTTCTAATTTTTCACATGCTTCATGTCCCGATCGTATTCCTCGAATATGACCGTATTCCAAATATGTATGTGAACAATGAAGAATATTTAGAGCTTTACCATTTAAGGAGAGAATTTCCTTTTCTTCATCATTGAGCTCCTTGAGGACTTTGGAGGTGAGTGGTATGTCTTTCATCGGGATGGATTCTCCATTTATGACCGTGTTCTAAATATTGAACCCACAACTTTGTAAATAATATTCCATTATTTCTTTCCAAAAAGCATAATTTTTGGAGTCGAATAGTGGTGGCTTGTTGGTGGAGGCGCCGGTAAGATAGACTTCATTCATAGCCATTGATCGTTCCTCTTTACTCGCGATGTGGAACGAGCTTGCCAAAGAGTTTGGCTTTGATACCACTTCTTAGTCCAAGTAAGCTCGACAATCTGTAGGGGTGAATAGGTTATGTCGATTTTCACACCCGCCTCTTTTTGAATGAATAAGCAATGACAAGAATGTAGTGCGGAAATAAACAACACACGTCGATTTATAGAGTTCAACCCACCTAGGGCCTAATCCTCTACCATCCCAATATCTCCGGGATGGATTTCAAAAAGAAAAAGATTTTATTAATTACCACAATTAATACAACATCGCCTTACAACACCTCTTTGAGATTACCACAATCTCCCTCAAGATTACCACAATCTTCTATGACACCTTATGAAGATTGCCACAATCCTCAACCTTGAAGAACACCAAATTCTTGAACACCTCAAAGAGCACCAAACTCTTCAATAAGAAGATTACCACAATCTTCTTGCACCTAACACCTAGATCACCCAAGTGTGTTCTTACTACAAGAACACTCATAAGGATATCTTGTGTTGAATGATGAACCCAAAATTCAAGATTACAACTCGATAATGGATAATACAATTTTGAGCGCAAGTGTAATCAAGAAATAAGCCTAGACATCAAAGTGTGAAAGTGAAATACTTAGCTATAAATACAACAAGAGTGTTAAATATGAAAGCTTCAAATTTGCGATTTTCTTGTTGTGTTGTTGTTTTCTCTCTTCTGTTGCTTCAATTCTTCATCTATTTATAGGAGAGTCTTCAAGATTGGACCTCCAACATAGGCTCCTCCATCTCCACTTTTGTCTACAAAAAGAAGATAACAAGATGTAGAAATATTGTACAAAATTGTTAAAGTAAATCTTGCAGATAATGACCGTCCAACGGTTTGAATTTTTTCATCAAAAATATATGTCGACCGGTCGAGTAGAAATAGAATTTGAAAATAGATCGCACTATTTTACACAAGTCTACGGTCGATGGGGGAGTCCGACCAACGTCGACCCCTATCGACCCGCTGAGGTCCTTAAAAATAATCTGAGAAATGAGTTCTCTAGTTTGGCAAACTTACGGCCACCATCGACCACCCTCTTTTATTCCCAGATTTATTTTCTATTTCAGGTTTCGACTTTCAGGCACGGGTTGCCCTCTAGGGCGACCGGTTGACCTCAAAACAGAAGTGTTGTCCGATTTTTTACAAAAATGAACTTCAAGAAATACTCCAAAAAATTAGTAAAAATATTTGAAATCGATTGGGAGTATTTGGACAACATTTAGAGACACTATTTTGGTGTAAAAACTCGATTAACAAAATCATCAAAATCATGATAAAAACATTTATCTAGCGAGAATATACTTGTTTATCTTATCCAAAAGAGTTCAAAATTTATTTAGATTGAATAGTTAATATTTTCTTTAAATCCAAACTATCAAATAATCTTTTCATATTTGATATTTTGTGTAAACATAACACTAGCTCTTTCAAATACATTAGTTTTTTTTAAATTCTATCTAATTAATTAATGTTGAAAACTTATAATTTGAAACATTTTTTAGAATTCGAAAAATGGAATTTGGGCAATGTTTTGAAACCCCGAGCGGCGTCGGTTTAACCGAGAACCGATCACATGTCCGTTCGATTCTAAATTAAAATCGGTGGCTAAAAAACCGTTGCAACCTGGTCAAACCTGATAAAAAACTGAACTCGGACCCTTAACCCTTCAATTTTTTTAAGCAAAATTTTATTTATTTTATTACAAAAGAAAAAGTATTTGGTAAATTCACATATAGCTTTTCCTTATATTCGATTTATACATATATTTAGATATTATAATTTATTTAAAATTTTTTTTTGTAATTTATTATTTTTTTATATTTGTACTTGTATTTATGTTTTATATTTGTACATATACATATGTATGTATATGAGTCAACCACTTTTTTAGAACGGTTTAACTGGTTGAACCAAAACACTCAATAACCTGATTATTGATCCGTCTTAATATCCGGTTCGGGTTTAAAAATATTATATTCGGGTGCAAAATACTCAAAACATTCTACATACTATGTAAATTCATTGTATTATCCAAACATTCAATCCATGGGATATGTATGACACATACAAATTTGAAAAAGGTGTTTATATATCACAGCAAATTTAAGAGAATTTATATGTTTGTCCTAAGTTTAAAATTTTAAAATATGTAAATGTGGTATAAATATGTTGCTTAGCAAGATAGGCAAAGGGAAATGCAAAAAGTCTTCTCCTCACATGCAACCCACAGCTGATTGAAATTTGAAAAGACCCCACTTTTCTAATGGCTTATCTATAGAATTAAAAAATGGGCTCTTTTTCTTTCTCTTTTTTTACTTATCTTTGTCTAAAATCTAACTTCATCTTGACGTGTAAATCAAAATCTTGACCTTTCCAACGCCCTATTTTTCATCAGCGTTGGACAATGGACATAAAGTGCAAATTCCACAGATTAAGGTTCAATCTTATAAGAATGACACTGATCATAATGTGGGGCATAGGTATATTCGTCTGGCCCACTTTTTTTTTTTTATGTTTTATGTCTATTTTTATCTGGAATATAAAGTATTTTGTCTATTTCTACAGTAGTCATTTTAATTAATATGTTGGGGACAAATTCAACTTGACTATTATTATTTTAATTTTTTTCGCACATTATATAATTCCAAATTATTTAACTAATTGTCTGATATTATTAATTATTATTGTGTCACAAATATAATTATCCAAGCCGCTGACCCACTTCATTATACAAAGCCCATGTGGTCGTATCAACCCGGATAAAAAAGGTTAAATTCTTATTATTTGATAGTATTTTAAACTCATTACTCTCAAGTGTTGTCATTTGCTTTCTGTATTTCCTATCCAATTTATACTTGACTTGAGCGTCGGATGAGTCTCCATGGTTAGAGATGGCCATGGGGCGGGTTTTAACTACATTTTACAACTATTATGCAACTTATTATAACTACATTTTACAATTATTTAGCTACTATTAGGATCTCGTAATAGTACTCAACTAATACTCAAAATAAATATCCAAAGTACAATATTACAAAATATTACAGTAGTAAATTAATATTAATACAATACTAAAATCTAAAATTCAATAATGCAAAATTATATAATACATATTAAAAAATTAATAAAAATTAATATGGCGGAGCGGATCCGCCCCGACCCGGGCAGGTTTTGAAGCTTTGGACCTGGGACCCGTTTAACTAGGTCTAGACCCGCCCCGTGATGCCCTCCTCATTGTCATCCCTATCTACAGGACAACCCTAGGGTCTGTCTAACACTTGCTGGTGTCGTAGGCAAGTTCACATCCGACGAATTTACAAGTTCGGGAGAAAAAATTGGACTATTATATCATAAACTTTTACTTAGAGTGATTTGCAAATTTATCAGCATTATAATATTAATTATAAGTTTATTGTTAGTTACTAATTAATTGTCGATTGATGTTCTAATATACTTACCAATAATTCCACTTTGGTTAACTTTCTAGCTACAAACAATCTTACAATAAAATAAAATTTACGAGAGAAAATGGTAAAATTCGTTGGTAAGTTGTAATGAAAACAGGATTATGATAAAGGAAGAATATTTCATTAGAATGAGATGATATGATTACACTTTGAGATAAGACGTACTTATAGAACATTTCAAAACTTACATCCTAACCGTCTAACTGTTCATTTAATTGTCTAACTATATGAACAAACTAATCAGTATTTGTAACTATCTAATGACTTTCGCTTGGAGTTTGTTGTTGCTTTGGTGAGATGTCGATGTTGGTTATCATCCCCCTCAAACGGAGCCGAGTGAAGCGAAGGGGAGTTTGTGACGAAGAGCAAGGAATCGAGCGTGGGACAAAATCTTGGTGAAAAGGTCGACAAGTTGGTCTGCAGATGGAATGTGCCGAACAAGAAGTAACTTTGCCAATACCTGTTCACGTACAAAATGGTAATCGAGATCAATGTGTTTGGTACGATTGTGGAAAACTGGATTGCTGGACAGTGCAATGGCAGATTTATTGTCAACCCACGAGTTGGAGGGATGAAGGAATGTGAAGATCCTGCGGAAGAAAAAAAGTGAGCCATTTGATTTCGAGGCAACAGTGTGCAGCTATAGACGATATTCGGCCGGTAGAGGAGCGAGAGACCGTAGGCTGCTTCTTAGAACACCAACTAATAAGATTTGAACCTAGGAAAATAGTGAATCCGGTAGTAGAACGTCGATCGGTGTGATCACCGCCCAATCGAGTCGAGAAGGCTGAAGAGTGAGAGAACTGCGGTGATGTGAAGACCAAGATTGAGAGTGCCTTGAACATATCGGAGAATACGTTTGAGAGCGGAGAAAGAAGCCTGTGTTGGAGAATGCATATGTTGACGATGGAATTAACAAAGAAATTGTATGTCCGGGTCGTGTTGTGGTAAGATATTGGAGAGCACCGATTAAATCTGCGAAAGGTAGTAGGATCGAGAGAGGACAGAATCGGGAGAAGGAGAAGAGTTTGTAGTTGGAGAAGAGGAAGGCTTGCAAGTGGACATGCCAGCCTTTTGAAGTAATTCGAGCGTATTTAGATCGATGAAGAAGTAAACCAATGAGATGTAGACTCAACTTCAATACCCGAAAAATAATGCAAGGGACCTAAATCTTTCATAGCAAACTTCGATCTCATACAGGAATAAGTTGTTGGATAGCGAAGAGAAGAATTCCCCGTAACAATAATATCATCAACGTAGACAAGAACTACCAAAACATAGATTCGTTTGAGAACAAACAGAGGAGTCGACTTTACTACACTTGAAGTGTTGTTGCGAGAAGGAAGGAAGATAAGAGTTGGTACCACGCCCGAGGTGCCCTTAAGGCCATAGAGTGACTTGTGCAACTTGCATACATGATGCGGATTAGAAGTATCAACAAAACCCCGAGGTTGTTGCATATAGACATCCTCTTCTAATAAGCCATGAAGAACGCATTTGAGACATCAAGTTGGCGAATAGACCCGAGTGAACAAGCGGCCGGAGAGAACAATACGGATAGTTTGGGACTTGACCACCGGACTAAATGTCTCCGATAATCAATGCCATGTGTTTGATTATACCCCTTGGCAACTAACCGTGCCTTGTAACGAGCAATCGAGCCATCGGCATTCTTTTTAATCTTAAAAACCCACTTGCAACCGATAGGGTTCTATCATGAGGTAAAGGTACCAAAGACCATGTCTGTTCTTTGAGTAAAGCGAGAAAATTCTTCATGCATAGCTTTACACAAGATAAAATTCTGGAAAGCAAAGAGACTTATATGTAAGAGGCTCGGTGAGAGGAGGATCATGAGACACACCATTAACAAGAAAGACTCGTGGTTTGAGGGAACCGCGATCGAGTAATCATTTGATGAGTAGAAGAAGGAGCAAGAGGACCGGATGAAGAAGCAAGAAGGGAAGAAAGAAGAATGGGAGCAAGAGGTGGTGTGGGGGAAGGAGAAGAGTGGATTCAAAGAGAGAGAAGGTGCGAGGTTGTTGAGGAGATATAGGAGGATTGAGTGGACTTGGAGGAGGGATAGGAGGAGTGGACAAAGAAGGAAGCGAAGTAGATGAGAAAGGGGTGATAGGACATATAGGAGAGGTTGTGTAAGAAGCGTTGATCGGGAATGAGAGATAGGAGGTGTGGAATGAGAGAAAGGAAATGTGGATTCTTTGAAAACCACATCTCTCGAAATATATATGTGATGAGTTTGTAAATTCATGCACCTATACCCTTTTGATGTGTCGAGTATCCCAGAAATAGACAAGGAGTGGAACGATATTCCAATTTGTGTTTGCAATAAGGCCGTAGCCAAGGAAAACAAAGACATCCAAACATTTTTAGATGAGAGTATCTTTGGTTTGGAGTTATAGAGACATTTATAAGAGGATTTGTTGCCAAGAATGTGTTTAGGTAATCGATTGATGACATAGTTTGTTGTGGATAAGGCTTCAAACCAAAATGAGAAGGAAGATTAGCTTGATGTAAAAGAGCAAGAATCGTTTCAATAAGATGCATATGGCGTCTTTCACTTTTACCATTGTCTTTGAGGAGTGTAGGGACAAGATGTTTGGTGTATAATGCCAAGAGATTGAAGAAATGAACCAAATTGTTTGTTAACATATTCCCCACCATTATCTCGAACGAAAGATCTTTATTTTAGCATTGAATTGTGTATGGACAAGATTGTTAAACGCATAAAATGCGGAAAAGACACCGATTTTAATTTTAATGGAAAAATTCAATCAATCTTGTAAAATCATCAATGAACAAAATATAATATCGATAATTGCTATGAGATGGCATATGAGAAGGACCCCATACATCCAAATGAACAAGCTCAAAAGGATGAGTAGTTACATGAGATAAAGGAAATGGCAATCTATGAGCCTTTGCTACTTGAACAATTATTACAATCAAAAGAAGTACAAGAGGAGGAAAATAAGCTGTCGTAGGCTAAAACTTGGAAGACTTGAGCGGAAGGATGAGCAAGACGTTTGTGCCATAGGTGAGAGTTATCCGAAGTGGTGTTGAAGGCCGAATGAGTGGAGACATGAGTTGAATGTGAAAGTCGTTGGGGAAGAGGGTAGAGACCATTGCTACATGGGCCCCGAAATTTGAGATGATGAGTGATATTGTCCGAATTCGTATCTCCTTATCATTGAAAAGTAAAGTACATTATTATCTTTGGCTAATTGATAAACAAACAAGATTAGTGGAGATGTGAGGAACATGAAGAACATGAGAGAGATTAAATGAAGAGAAGGGAGTAGAAAGAGTGCCATTACCATGTTAGCAATATTCAAAGCACTACCATTTCCAATCAAGCTCTCAATCACACCCATCATATGACCGGAAAGTGGAAAGATGAGAGAGATCATTGGTGACATGGTTGTTTGCACGGTGTCAAGAAACCAAGGTGCATCCGGTGGAGGCGGGAGTGGCGGAAGAGGTAGGAGCATTGACAGAGGTTTGAACAAAGAAGAGCTTGCACTGTTCCATTGAGGCTTGGTGCTTGCAAAATTCACAAAGTCATTCGATACCAACAATCAATAGCACGATGAAAAGGTTTGCCACAAATTTGGCACCATGTGCGAGGATCACCTCGAGTTTACAAGAGAAAGAATTTGGAGATGATCGAGGAAGAGTAGGAGTAGAGCCTCGCCATTGAAATTACCCCTTCAAGGAAGAACCAAGAAAATTACTTCGACCATATCCCCGCCACGAAAATTACCACGACCTCTCGTGATTTGTATATAGCACCATATGAGGCCGAGATTCTCAAGACGTCTCGATCCAAGAATGAAGTCTTATTAAGTTGCGCATTCAACTCTTCAAAATAAGAAGACCAAGAAATCATGTAAAGTAAATGAGGGATGCATATTCAATCGAAAGGAAGTCTTGAAAGACTCATACTCAGAAGGAAGTCCCCGAAGAACATATAACATCAAATCTTCGTCCTTTACTGATTCATTCACAGAAGCGAGATTATCATGAAGAATCTTAACATCATCCAAATAAGTTTGCATAGATTTAGATCCTTTACTGAGATTGAGTAGTTGCATTTTCAGTTGATAGACATGTGCGAGAGAATGACCGATACCGCATTCCAAGGCTAACCAAATATCGAAGCGATGAGTCGAGATATGACATGATGAAGCACTGATGGTGAAATTGAGGCAAAGAGACAGCTACGGAGGTGCTTGTCAACGAGCTGCCATTGGATGAACTGTGGATTTGGAATAGAAACACCCTCGGGATCTCAAATCAACATCGCAGGCGAGAAGAAGGATCAATAACATGACTAAGCGGATCATAAGCATTGAGTATAACCGAGCTCGCCATAGATTGTAGTTGCCATTGTCAAGTTTCGGATGGAGTAAGGAGTTTAGATTTTGAAGAAAGAAGACGTAAGCTTGGATGGAAGGGAGGGAGTGTGATCACCGGACAGAAAGATCGGAATCAAATTGTAGTTCTCGCCATGGAGAAAGCTTGAATAGAAAAAAAAAAATTGTATGGTCATGTTAAGCCTTTATGGCTCGAAAATACCATAATGAAAACAGGATTATGATAAAGGAAGAATATTTCATTAGAATGAGATGATATGATTACACCGAGATAGTACATACTTATAGAACATTTCAGAACATCCTAACCGCCAACTGTTCATTTAATCTTCTAACTATATGAACAAACTAATCGTATTTGTAACTATCTAACAGACTTTCGGTTGGAGTTTGTTGTTGCTTTGGTGAGATCTTGATGTTGGTTATCAAGTTGGTCTAAATAGAAATTTGGTCTCGCTAATTAATTAGTCAAAGTTATGTTGTAGTGCAATAATTTACAATTTTTGGACATTTACGGCATGATTGTTATGCAAGAATGAAGTGGGAATAGAATAGACATTCGAGGTTCATTCTCATTCACACGATTGGTATGCTTTAAGGTTATGAACGCTCATTCTCATGGGAATCCCTATACCCAATAATATGAGATTAGTCATTCCTCTCATCCCCCATGATTGGTATGCTTTAAGGTTAGATCGAATGCTCATTCTCATGGGAAACCCTATACCCAATAGTATGAGATTAGTCATTCCTCTCATCCCCCATGATTTTAGCCATTCTCAATCTGTCAGGGATAAAGTTATTTTTATTTCGGACAAAATGATCTTTTTTTTTTTTTTGAAACAACAAAATGATCTTCTTACTAAACTCATAAAAATATTATATTTAACTAAATATACACCAAAATTTAATATTTATTTTTATTTTCTTACGACGATTGCATTTTTTTTAATAATTTTAATATACTTGTCACTCTATTTTTTTATTTTCTTTGCATTTAAACATATAAATATTCGTGTAAATGGAACTAAAGAGTCGGATCGGGCCAGCCCGGTGCTGGACACCCAGGCCAAAGGGGGAAATTGGGTCAGTCGCCAAACAAGTGATCCGACCGTTATATTTGAGCCCAACCTGGTCCAATACATGAAAATACATATAAAAAATGGGCCAATTGGGCCGGCCTGGTGTTTTCGGCTGAATGGGCCAAGCCAAATAGGCTCGATTCATTCTGGCCCTCTAAAAAATGAAGCTTAGTCTAACCTTTTTACCGGTCGGACTCATTTTTACAAATTTAATTGACACAAGGAAATTTAATATCTTGAGTTGTTTGATAATTGAGACATAATCAAATAAAACCATGTCACTAATGCAAATGAATATTTTGCATGAATTTAAAATTATCTAAAAATGTTTTCTTTTTAAGGGAATTTAAAATTTAAAGTTAAAATTAATAAATATAGTTGAAATCATTTTTTAAAAGAAATCTATTAAAGGTTATTTAGTCATTAAAAATATTTTATTAAATTCTCATCATTTATTTTTAATTATCAAATCATGAAATCGAATCAAATTAAAAATGATTTTTCCATTTTTTCCTCATTCCTTACTAATATCAAGTATAAGAAAGGAATACATATTAGCATTCCATTTTCATTGTTATTGCATTCCTATGTTAATTCTATTCTTATCCAATTCCATTCATTCATATGCCCGCATGATAAATCAATTTTCGCTGAAATTGTTGAGTTGGCAACTTGGCATGAATTGCTCCGACATTGCACAATTATTTTTATTTTTATTTTTTTGGAAAAGACATTGCACTATTGATATGTGCATAAAATTGGGGATTTTAGGACAAAGGGAAAGAAGCTATGACACACGGCTTTGAATGATGGATTAAATTTTGTAAATGAAAAAGAAAAAAAGAAAGAGTTCAAATTTTATTTTGATTAAATAGTTAAAACTTTATTTTGAATTGTAATATTCAAAAAATATTTTATGCTTATTATCTTTTGTATTGTGATCATTTATTACTTTTGAATTTTTTTTTGAATAACTTAGTTACATTGATTTTTTTCAAGAAACAATATACAAAACTTTGTGTGATTAAAAAATTAATAACTAAATTTGGGATGCAAGTGGTGGGTTTTTTTACAGATTATTGTCAATTTAAAAAACAATTGACAATATATGGTGGATTTCAAACCAATTGTAATTTTGAGTGTAAACGCACATCAGTATTGTTCCTTTTAAGAAAGCACATTAGCCTAATGCGCCTTACATATTTTTTTATTTTTTTTTTTGGCTGACACCAAATGAGGCGCAACAAGCTAGTGTGCCTTTATTTTTGAATTTTTTTTTTAAAAAAACTGATGAAACGCATGGGTAGCCTACGCCCATCACTAAAATCCAAAAAAAAAGCTTCTTCTTACAACGACAAAAAGGCTTGAAAAAGTCTTTGAAATGTGTAGGCGCATTACACAGATGCGCTTTGATCAAGTTGTTCCCCAACTACCCCAATAATTGAGCAATAATTAAGCTTCACCCCTCCCTTTAAAAATCGGATGCAGCCTTCAATTCACACCACCCTCAAAACTCATCACTCCATCACAACAAAGAAATCCGGCGGTTGGCAAAAATTCGACGATGGCGAAATTTTCTAGCGGCAATTGAGGCATTGTTCCGACTCGGAAGCTCGACAAATTTTTCCGCTAGGCAACATATTCATGATGTTGTATCGAATCACATGCAACGCTACATTCTATTACTCATCGGGGCCGATAAAGGTCGCGACCATGGCCCAAAGATCTTGTGCTGAGTTGAGTTTTGAAACGAAAACGGGGCGTATGAGAAATAGGGGAGAGGCGGCCGTCGACCCGTAGGTCGATCGGTACAGGAAGTCCTCCTCAAGAGCGACTTCTCTGTTTGATTTTTGACAACCCCCAACCGATCAAGCATAAGAGCGACCGGTTGAACCCCCTTTGACCGGTCCCCCCGTGTAAAAATTGCAGCAAACTCATTTCAAACTTATCTCTCGCACGACCAGTCGAACCCTTCTTTTATCAAAGAAACTATCCATTGCATTTTCGAATGACTTTTCCCTAATTTGTGGGATTGATTTCTAACACTATAATCTTGATTTTAAATGGTTTCTTTTGCAAAAATCACTCCCCGAGGAGGAGCCTATGTCGAAAATTAAGCCAAGACCTCTCCTATAAATAGAGGCTTCATTCAAGCAACAAGATACAACACAATATACAAGCAAAGAGCATACAAGCAAACACTTTCAAATTTTGTTGTATTTTAGCCTTAGTATTTTCACTTTCACATCTTGAGGTCTAGCTTATTTCTTGATTACACTTGCACTCAAATTTGTATCATTCATTATCGAGTTGTAATCTTGAATTTTGGGTTATAATTCAACACAAGATATCCTTGTGAGTGTTCTTGTGGTAAGAACACACTTGGATGATCTAGGTGTTAGGTGCAAGAAGATTGTGGTGATCTTCTTATTGAGGTATTGAAGAATTTGGTATTCTTCAAGGTTGAAGATCGTGGTAATCTTCACAAGGTGCCGTTGAGGATTGTGGTAATCTTCAAGGGAGATTGTGGTAATCCCTGCGTGGTGTTGAAGAAGAGTGTGGTGCTCTTCAAGGTGATGTTGTAAGGTGTTGTATTAATTTTGGTAATTAATAAAATCTTTTTTTTTGAAATCCATCCCGGAGATACTGGGGTGGTAGAGGATTAGGCCCTAAGTTGGTTGAACCTCTATAAATCGACGCGTGTTATTTACTTCTCGCACCTTCATTATTGTCTTGGCTTGTTTAATTCGAAAAAGAGGGCTAAATCGAGAAAATGGAGATAATCTATTCACCCCCTCTAGATTATCGTAGCCGATTGGACTTACAGAGCATGGTTATCATGTATGGTATAATAACATTACCAGACGACTTATATTGCCGCCAAACTTGCATATGACAGATGGATACCAGCTTGCAGATACAACAGCTCGTGACGTTATGGTAAGATGTTTGTGATTTTAGTATTATTCACTCTTATATACTTATTGCATAGTGTATTATATATCATTTTTTTTCCTGGGATGTGAAGAGGTTTAATCGGTAAAACTCAATTAAAAAATAGAAAAAACAAATGAAGCACAAGCTAAAGTTGCGCTTTATTTAAAAAAGAATGATATGAAGCGCATGAGCTTGTTGTGCCTTTTCTAAAAGCACAATTTGCTCATGCGCTTCATTTGTTAACGGCAAAAAAAAAAAAGGCATGAAGTGCATGATGCTCATGAGCCTTTTGTAAAGGCACATATCTTATATGCGCCCTATGCTTAAATGGACAAGAGGATCAAATTTCACCACATTTTATCAATTGTTTTTTAAATTGACAATATTTTGTCAAAAACCCCCAGTGGTGG
The DNA here is from genome assembly GCA_016081115.2 of Rehmannia glutinosa. NCBI lineage: Eukaryota > Viridiplantae > Streptophyta > Magnoliopsida > Lamiales > Orobanchaceae > Rehmannia > Rehmannia glutinosa. The sequence goes on along the minus strand of JABTTQ020002710.1, from coordinate 176,477 downwards.
CTACGAGAGTGGAATATTCTAAAGCATTCTAATTCTCGAAGAATGAGAGGCAATGGGAATTGATCGCGTAGGAGAATGGAGCCCAGAGGTGCACTAATCAATGCACCCAAAACCCACTTTTTAAATACTAGTAAGGTGACGCGTCGTTGCACGTGAACCATATAATTTTACTAATTTAATTAAAAAATCACTCTTATAACTTAATTTAGTTTAACTTTATTCTTCAAAAAAACTATTAGTTTAACTTTTATTATAAATATCATTCATATCGTACAACACGGTTTGATTTGATGAGAAATTTGCAAGATGAAAAATTTCTATTCACTAAAATAAAGTTTTAGGTGTGACATAATAAATAGATTGTGGGCCAAAAACCTACGCCAAAGAATTTAAAAGAAATTTCCCTAAAACTATCACATGTGGAGGTTTAAAAACAAAAGACAAATATAAGCAAATAAAGTTGTTCCACGAATTCCAATTAAACATGAAATCACCATTGAAGTTCAAAAATTAAAGAGTACTATAGTACTACTAATTTCGTCAGCTCGAATGGTTACCATGAGTTTTTTTAATTATTTTTGAAAAAAACAAATAATGACTATAGCAAAAAAGTAGAAAGACTAATCAACTATTTCATTGATCGCTCCCAACAGCACTAAATGATACGTAAATGTTACTTGTTGTTCAAATTGTATCAATCATTCTCTTTTTTTTTTTCTTTTTCTGGTCTGTCATTGTTATTTTCAACTCATTTGATTTTTTTATTCCTCATAAAGAATAATACTTTATGATCTTTATGTTTGGAGATACATGAGTTTAAAATTACCCGATTGTATACATTGTTGAGTTGTAAGATTGAACACGAGCCTTCAAATTTCCATTGTGATAATGTAAAATTAAGCTTGCACCTATTGAAATTTCCCATAATATGAATGAATTTTTTACTGCTTAGTCCGATGATACCATGCATACAATTTCGATTGGAGCAAAATATAAGACGAAATCAAACCTCAAGAGAGTTTATGCAATTTTGAAACTTCTCAGAATCGTTTTTTTGAAATTACCACAAACCTCAATTTTTTTTAATTGTCCATATCTTTTATTATTCAATATGATTCCAATGCTTTCAATCTCAAAACACTATAAGAAAAGGTTAAGCTTTACTGGATGAATCATTTGTTTAGAAAAATACATTCGAAAGTAAGTGTGTCAATAGATGACTCTGACTGCACTGTCTTTAAATTACAACCTATATATTAACTGGCATTTGTTATTTGTTGTAACCAAACAAGCAATTTACTTGCCTAGCCTTTGCAAACAACCATATCCCATCAACAATTATATCTTAAGCTATAATAGTTGAAAGCCTTTACTAACAACCATAAGACAACAACTATATCTTTAAGCTATAATAGTTGAAGCTTCAACATATATAATCTTAAAGTCAAAAACATTATTAATATTTTGAAAAATAAGTATATATATATAGGTAAAATTATCTTTTATATAGTCCTCTAAGTGGAGCCTCTCGAATAATTGGTCCTTTTTGTTTTCTACATTGAATTTAGTCCTTTAGATAGATGAAATTCGGACTTTTAGTCTTGTTACCTGCTATAACAAGTAAATGTTATCTCGCTAGTAGATTTTCTTTAATTCAAACTTTAAATAAATTTTAAAAAATAATAGAACAATATTCATGATAAAAAAACATGAGTTTTAATTTAATACTTTTAAATATTTATTTAAATTTTAAATTTCATATATATTTTAGAATTAAAACAATCTATTTCCTTCAAATATTTTACTAACGATATCTTCTATTAAACTATTTAAATTTTTTTCTATTTCCTTTTCTCGGATCAAGTAAAAATAATAAAAATTATATAATTCACATTTAGTTATTGGAAATACATTCAATTCAACTATAAATAAAATAAAAATAGTTTACAATATTAAATAATTTCATAAAATAGTTTCATAACTCATAAATATAGGAATTATTTTTAAAAAGAAGAAAAGTACTATTAAAATATTTTATATATTTCTAAACAAAAGTATAGTTAAATTATAAATATATAAATATTAATAAATTATCCATGTTTTCAAAGAGTATAAATGGTTATTCCAACTTTAAAAATATTAAAATAAATACTTTGTTTCAATTTCTATTTCTGTTTTATTTTGTTTTTAATCAAACATTATATATTATTAGTACTAATAATTACTGATTACTAATAAATAATAATTAGTTATGATGATAATAAAGTACTAATAATTCTTTTCGAGTATAATATATTGATACACAAGGAGATCTTTCCACCCTAAGCCCAGTGAGGTCGCTCATTCGGGGCCCCACGACCCGTGACCCGATCCGGTCAAAGGAAAAGTATCTAACCCAAAGGAGAACCATTGATTCTTCCGATCAAAAGTACAACTCCACTATTAGGATGATGACACTTGTCACAACCTAATTCCTCACATGTGTCAGGATATTCCTATAAATACTCTGCTACAGTAACATTAAAAAGGTAACTGTTCATTCTACTACTTTACTTCCTACTTTTATATTTACTGTCTTAATATCTCCGTACCTCAAGAACTCGATCTGACTTAGGCATCAGAGGTCTTAGCCGGGACCACCTCCAGCTAGCCTGACGTGAGTTCATCTATTTCAGGTCATTTAAGAACTCAAACCCAGTTACCCGCAAGTCCGTGACCCGAAGGTAACTCAGTGATGTATATCATGTATATATATATATATATATGTAAGTTATACTTATACATATGTATGTAACATATGTGTATATAAATGTATATGTGTATATATATAATGTTTGATTAAAAACAAAAGAAAAATATAAATAAATAAAATTGAAATAATATTTTTTTTAATATTTTTAGAGTTTGAATAGCAATTTTTACTCTTTGAAAAGATAGATAATTTGTTAATATTTATATATTTATAATTTAAGTATACTTTTAGTTAGAAATATAAAATATTTTAATAGTATTTTTCTTATTTTTAAAAATAATTTCTATATTTATAAATTATGAAATTATTTAATATTGTAAACTATTTTTATTTTATTTATCGTTGAATTGAATATATTTCCAATAAAGCCAAAATAAGCTAAACAGCGACAAATTGCTACCTTATTCAACTTATATTTTACTCTATATATTCAGGACATATATGAATAAGCTAGTGAAGCAAACGTTCATCAAAATGAAACATAAGCAAACCACAGGGAATAAATCAACTTTAAAAATTACGGTGGTAGTACAGTTCAGCTTTTTGCATAAACCACTCACTCCTCCTCACACCTTGACCATACATGCAACACCATTGATATACACACTATTAATTACATACCCAAATACACTACACTTTGTGAAAGTAATTGAGCTCTTAACATCTCAACTCCATTTCTCATCCCTCTGCAGGTTTTCTATTTATTTTTTTCACAACCTTCACTATATTAGCATTAGCATCTTCCATTATCAACATTGTTGATCGTTATTGAACAGAAAATATTGAAAAATTAAAAGAATATGGAACTCAAAATTAACAATTAATACATACATGATCCTTACTTCAGAAAATTAAATAAAAAGCACAAACTAAAAGCTATCAAATTATCAGATAGAGTTTCTGAATTAATAGAAAAGCCAATTAAATGATGCATGATCAAATACTAAATCAATCAAATGATACACACATAAAATAGAATCAAAAAACACATTTAACTTACGTATTCTTGATGACAGGACTTTGTCCATTTATTTACCTTTCACTCCTTCGGTAGCTGAAATAGGTAAAATGATATTTTAACAATAGTTTTTTGGCAGCCAAAGCACCAACAGCACTATGAGAATAACTTAATCAAAATTTGGTGTTCTTGATGGAAATTTATAATAACAATAATAAAATTCACATAATCATCCTAGATGCGGAAAAATTCTAGGATATAAACATCATGCTTCAAATCATCAAAGATTTACGGAATTGTGAAATACCTGGATCCATAGCAAGATTTGTATGCGAATACCTCAACAAACGATCTATCCGGACACGAACGACTTGAGTGTACCAACACGAACGGCACGAACGATTAAATCGGTATTATGATCTTCCTCAACTAAATCTCCGATTCCTTAAGGGACCTTCGTTTTCTTTCTTGATGGGGAGAATAATAAAAAAACTATGTGTGATTTAGATATATTGGGACCATAACCACATGGTTCATTATATAGGTATCAATTAGGGTTTCCATAATCCCTAAGTTGATTCATATTAGGTATCTACTCTTTGTTTCAAATTCAATAGCATTAGGACTCCACCAGATTTAGATCACTTAATTAGTCCAATAATAATTAAATGACAAATATAATTATAATTAAATATGTTGCCCATATATTAGGAATTAAATAATTCCTAAAAGTTCTTTATAAAGCGAGTCAACTGAGGCCTAAATCCTGATATATTTTGTAGCAGAAAAGATAGTTGCAACCGTAAACATATCAAACTTTAGTATTTGCTATTAACATGAAAATGAGCCTTTGTGACCTCTTATCAACACAGCTAGTTAATATCAACTCATACTACAAAAATTCTTCCACAATAATTTGTATTGTATCTAACTATTATCCTATTAATGAATATTTCCTTAGTAAAACACCATCATCATAATCCTCAAAATAGTTGCAATTGCACAAGGGCCCATCAATTCGCCTTTATCCTCTCTGAATTGATTGATTAAAAGCGAGATTGATCTAAACTCAAAGGTTAAGAATTTCCAATCAAGATAAAGATAATCCTAGCTATGAACATGTTAAAATTTCAAACACTTCAAAGAAAGTGATTAAATTAAAGACGAAGAACCTGATGAAGCTACGCAATAAAGTATTTTGAGAATAACAACAGGTCCAAAGGATTGCTTTCTAATTTCTCTAAACCAAAAATAAAATAAAATAAAAACAAAGAAAAAAATTAAAAATATTCATATTTAATTAATTATCTTTTCTTTTTTTTTGAAGAAAATTAATTCTCTTTCAATTATAGTATTTATTTGCTTAATGTAGATAACATCGTATCGATATTCGATAACGTGTATTGAAATTGTCTAATAATATAGCTCCACACAAGAAGAATTAAAAAAAAAAAAAACTGAATTAATTAACTTTACCTGATAGTAAATTTGATTAGATGATCTTCGATGCAGCTTTTTTAGGAGACCTTCAATGCATTTGCATATTATAAAGAATTCTAGTATTTGAATTCTGCTCTCAATGTAAAATATTACATCACATGACATAAAGTGGCCTTCATCGAGAAAACAAACAATGATCAAAGCAAAAAGAGGCTCCACAATATATTAAGCAAATATTAGAGTTTTTCTATAGTTTTGTTGTTCAAGTTAAACTTTAAAATATTATTATAATAATAGTAGGGGAAAATTAGAAAATTCGTCCTGTAACTTTGGCCATTTAGACATTTAGTCCTCTATATTGTTCTATTCCAAATTAGTCCACTAATTTTATAATTTTTTGAGATTAAGTCCTATTTTGGCTGGAGCTCTTTAAATCACCGGAAATTGCTGACATGTCAATTAATTTGAGAATTTGGTCGATTTTGGAGGAAAAATTGCTTACATGTGAGTGATGTGTCATTTGTTTTAACAAAAATAAAAAAATGGTCTCCTAAAATAGCTATGTTGACCGAAATAATGGAGGAACAATTCTCTCATTTCCTCCAACTGTCCCACTTGGGGAATTTGTGACAATTGGAAAAAATGCCAAATGTAATGAATTTAAATTCAAAATATAAATACGTGTCATATTAGCAATTAAAGGATGGAAAATAAATCTATAAATTTTTTTAAACTCTAAATATTAAAACAAAAGAAATATATAAAAAAAAACCCTAAGATGAAGAACTTGCTAGCCCTCACACCTCACCCTTCCCAGCCCCGCCGCCTCTCCCCCCCTCCCGCCCACAGCCGTCTAGCGCTTCCCCCACCTGTGCCCGCCGCCGTCTCCCCTCACCTTGCGGCTTACACACCCTTCCTCCTCAACATCACGCTCCATCTTCCCCAGCCACCGCCCTCCACACTTAAGCTTGGCGGGTGGTGAAGGTTAGCTTGGTGGCGAAGGTGGATATGACAGGTGGCGGTGGCTACAGAGGTGGAGATGGCGGGTTGTGCGGTTGGCTTGGTTGCAGATGATGGAGATGGCAGGTGGTGGTGGTGGGTCGATTTTGTTTCATTAGGTGGTTGATTTTGTTTAATTTTTTTAATTAGGTGGTTGATTTTGCTTAATTCTGTTTAATATTTGACTTATTTATCTAATTTTTTCCTCCCAAAAATTTTGCTTAACAACCAATAATTAAGTGGTTAATTTTGCTTTTTTTTTTAAATCTGGTTAATTTTGCTTAATAACCAAAATTTGTTAAATCTTTACTTAATTTAGTTTGATTTTGCTTAGTAACTAAAATATACTTAATTTTGATTAATCACTAATTTCCTTCCGAATACTCTGTGAAAATAGATATTATAAAACTTTACCTTCTTAATTGCCTAATGTTAAAAAAGACGATAAAATTTTTAGTTATAAAGAATATATTTGATTATAGATAAAGAAGAGAAATAAAAGGTTTAGTATTTTATTATAACTTTTAAAAAAGTAGATAAAAGAAAAAAGAATTATATAATATTTTAAATTTCTTCATTTGATAAATTCTACAAGCTTTTTATCAAACTTATAATTTATAAATCTTATTTTCCATTAGTTTTTAATTTTCGTGATTTTTGTCAAAATGTAAATATTTTATTTTAGGAATAGGTATTTTTAATTACTTTTATTTCTCTTTTATCTATTTTAATTGCCCACATGGATTACACATGGACAATTTTCCCACCAAAATTGAAAAACCTCCAAGTTGTTAGCCCACGCCAACATAATTTAGTCCACCTCAAAGAATTTCCGTGAGATTGAGGAGCTCCGTGAAAATCGGACTAAATGTCAAAAAAAATTGGAAGTTGTCGGTCTAAGATCGAGATTGGACTACCTATCGGACTAAATGTCTAAATAGCCAAAGTTAGAGGACTAATTTTCCAATTTTCCCTAATAGTAGTAAAAACAAATATAAACATAAATAAATTAAACTATACAAATAAAATCTAAAATTGGACATAAAATAATGTGGTAAATCCAAATAGAAAATGCAATTAAAATACCAATCCAAATGAATGTTAAAGACACCTCATCACTCGCAATATATGTGAAGAAATTGCAAAAGCATAACACAACCATCTCAAGAAATTAAGTAAAGAATGAGAAAAAATCAAAATGGTTTACATTTCAACAATTTTGATGGTGAGCTAATATGCATATAATACTTCAAATACTCTATTTTATGTTTCGTATATTTCACTTCAAATTATTTTTCATTTGCAATCACTTAGTCCAAATTTTTTAGCTTTAGTTCAAATTTAAATATTTAATTTGTTTCTTTAATCCCTTTTCATGTTTTCTAAAATGCTTAATTCTTATAAAACACCTCTACCTTCAAAATCCAACACATTTATCTTAAAAAATATGACTAAATATGTGTGTCATTTTCTACGAATATTCTATCTAATAAAGAATTAATTATCTTCTAAGCTAACACCAGAATGAGTTCAAGGCCAAAAAATCTTATAATTACAAGGAAGTGTGCGAAATAATAATCTTATGACCAACATGTAGGCATTCAACAAAAAAATCAAAAAAAAAAAAAAAAAAAAAGCTAAAACCACTACCTAGATTACTGTAACCACAATTGAAGTTTTTTCCTTTTGGCTTGAAGCTCTTTTCTCCAACCCCCAAATTTGACCTTACTCCATGCAATCACACCACTTTTACACCCTGCAATTTATCACAGATCAAACCAAAAGGAATTTCGATATCTTGCCTATCTGAATCGCAAAGGACCCAATGAGAAGTCATATATAGTATAGACTGATAGGATTCTTCCCATGTCCAGAAAAAATTGCACCATTCTAGAAAAATTTAAATATTACACTCATACAAGAAACAAATAAAAATAAAATTTTAAAGAGAAAATGACCTGATTGTGTTGTCTGTTGAACAGCAACTCCGCCGACACTATCAATCACAACTCTGTTTTGGGTGGGTGGTTTCCACATCCCTAAGACAGTAAAATAACTTCTCCTATTATTAGTTCAAAATTAATAAAACTGATTTGGGGAGATTGGGTCTTATTTTTGAATTTCTTTTCTGCTAGAAGGGTCTGGTGTTTTTGATGGTGCAAATTTATGTAGGTTTACTGTTACCTTGTTGGTATTCCGCCTGTTCATATTGTTTTAGAAGTCTGTCCGTATCCTGCCTTATTTCAAAGCCTTTCCAATATATTATCCTCAATTATATTAAAATTAATATATATAAGGGGTATATTAGTCCATTCAAATTTTTACAGAAATATTCATACTTTTAAGATAGTAGAGATAGAGATAGAGATAGAGATAGAGATAGAGATTCAAATATACTAAAAACTATTTATTGATTGCATGATCAAGGTCAATTTTATCTAAATATCTAATCATGAGAGTTAATTTTACATTTCTAATTAGTTAAGTTGTATTTGGGATCACAGATAATTAAAGTTCAAGGAGAATTTATATTGAGTCGAATGATGATGGAATTTATCATCTCAAATCATACAAGTGAAAATTCTTTCCTGAGAGTGCATTTTAAAGAACCATTGAGGTTAAGTCCAGGTGGTCACGGTTATGACTTGCAATGATGAAATCCGGATTCGAGTCACGCATGATATGGCCGAACTTTTGAGGGGAAAAAAGGGCATTTCAAAAGTTAAACAAAATCTCTTGATTTGATGAATATTTAAAAACTCTGTTCAACATTGAATTAGATAGTGTATATGTGCATTTTCTATCAATCAAGCGATTATTGTTTTGATAAACATCATATCAACAAAAGAAATTAGGACTGATCTTGAAACAATTCATTTCACCCTATCCAAATCAACATAAATATAAAAATAACACAAAATTTTAAGATTCAAAAATTGAACATGCCTATCAATTCCTACTTTAGGCAAATGAAGGTAGTCAAGGTTTGGACATGTCAACCAATGCAAGCCATTTATCAATCCTCAAAAGTTAGGAATCAGTTGGCATCCAAATATAATATGAAAAAAGCACATATATAAAATCTTTATCTTTTCATTTGAAGGTGGTGGTGGTTACATCACAAAGCAAATATGCCAGCACAAGAAAGTACTAATACCACATCTGCATACACTCATAATCACCAAAAATTAATTGCAAAAAAAAGTTTGGTGTGTGTGACAATTGTATGATTAAACACCTTTGACCCAACTTTATATATCAAATTATACGAAACCTTAAAGAAGTTGTGATCCCAAAGCATTTGTCTACTAAAACATCAGCCATAAGAATAGAAAATTAAGGATCAAAGGATAATAATTACTCAATTTTATGGACATTAAAGGTGCCAACTGCCACCCAAGCACTACTAGAGAAAGAAAAGCAGGCAAAAACACCAACTTTCTGGCCCATTAGTTTTTTTTTTCCTTGGTTCAAAAAGATTGTTCTGAAGTCCATTTTATAAGTTTTTGATGACCCAAAGCTGACTCATGCAACTGAAAAAGTTGATCCCAAACAACCCTTTATTTTTCTATATAAATAGATGCCTAAGGAGTAGTTTGGATCAGAGCAAGTTTCTGGTACTCAACAATCAGATCCATATTTGGTTGTAACATTTAGAAGCATATTACATTTCATTTCAAGGAAGTAAAATGGAAGTACAACACAGAAAATCAAGAATTGGGAAGAAAAATTTGCATAAGGAATATGAAATAATCTTTAAGAGCTCTACAAATGCTCCTTTACCTGATCCTGCTTCTCAGTATCAAATTTTGCCATCTCCTTCAAAACATTATTCCAAGAATATTAGACACAGTAAGCCCTTCTTAATTTCTCGATTAGCCGTTATCAAGAAATTCACATCTTGAATGTTAAAAAAATGAATCTTTACTAATGCTATTTTGGGTGTCAATTAATTATGCAGGTAGGGCACATTCAGTAAATACTAAGGTGATCAAACTCAGAGAAAGCATGGACCAATTTGCTCAAGGAATCCGAGAGCACGGTAACTATTCCCGAGATTTACCCTTATTACAAAAAAAGTCCAATTAATTTTTAAAATTATAAAAATATACCTTTTGAGGTTTGTGTTTGTTTTACAAATTATCCGCTCCGAAGGTGCAACCTGCAAAAAACACACAAAATTGCAAAATTGGTCCTTTAACTATAGAGCGGTTGCAAAAACATCCCGTAAAAATCACGTTTTGCAAAAAAGTCATTTAACTAGAAAACTCTCGATTTTGATCCTGCAAAATGCACGGTTTGCAATAGTCTTGTAACTATATAAAAATATCGCTTTTGGTCATAATTTCACCACAAATTGGTTGGTACATGTGCCACTCACATGATTGAAACTCGGTGAAATTAGTACCAAAATTGAGAGTTTCATATAGTTATAGGACTATTTTGCAAACCGTGCATTTTGCAAGACCAAAATTTATATGTTTATATAGTTACAAGAGTTTTTGCAAACATGATTTTTATAGGACCTTTTGGTTACCGTACACGCTAATTCTGCAATTTTACCCTGTAAAACACAAGCCTATACCTAAGTTCTCAGATCATGGTGTTAGTAGGACATATTCATATTTAGTAACATTTATGATTTTCTCTGCGTGCAGTGAAATTAGGACCAAAATTAAGCGAAACGGTAAAAGGAAAGTTGAGCCTGGGGGCAAGAATCCTTCAGGTTGGTGGAGTTGAGAAAGTGTTCAAGCAGAAATTCAACATTAGAGAAGATGAAAAACTGTTGAAGGCTTCTCAGTGCTATTTATCGACAACGGCTGGACCGATAGCCGGACTACTATTTATTTCGAATGATAGAGTTGCATTTTGCAGTGAGAGATCCATCAAAGTATCTTCTCCAACTGGAAAGCTTCTAAAAGTTCATTATAAAGTTATGATCCCACTGAGAAAAATAAAGAGAGCAATTGAAAGTGAGAATGTGAAAAAACCAACACAGAAGTATGTGCAAATTGTGACAGAGGACAATTTTGAATTCTGGTTCATGGGATTTCTAAATCATCACAGAACTTTAAAGTATCTCCACCAAGCTATCCATCAAGCCAGATGACACTTTTGGATAATTAAAGAGTTTATATGATATGTATATTGTATATTTTTGTTTTGTTTTGATTGTTTGTAAGTCTTTTCCCCTAACATCCTTGAGAAATATAGATGAGCTAGCTATACTCTTTAGAAATCTGTACAAATTTTTAAAAACTATGAGGCTCATTCTGTTGTAATGACGAGTTAACATTCAGGTGAAAGTACTCTTGAAATTTTCAAGGTTGTTTAAGATTGGTTCTCATTAAAGCCGTTGTTATGTAGAGAACGACAAAGATTTTTTACGTCACAGGGGACTAAAACGTCAGAGAAGAACAACTAAATTCATACATAGCAATATAGCATACTTTGTTGGTTTTTATGTCGAATAAAAGAAGGGGTTTTGTCCCATATTGCTTGTGGAACAAAAGGTGATGTGAACCGTAGCAATGAAATGTGCATACGACCCAAACAACAATATGTTGTTAATCTTCACTAGTTCGGTTAAAGATGGTGGAATAACCTCGACCCGTTGCTTAGCAAAGCAAGTAACCTGGGTATGCGTAGACGCCACAAGCAATTATGGATTATTGTCTGATAAGTCGATAATTGCAACAAGAAACGTAAATCTTGAAGCACTTGGAAAAATACTCAATTTGAGAGTAAAGATATGAATTCAATTGATTACAATGAAAAATAATAATAGTTCACCCTTATATGGGATCCCAAAACCCTAACCCTACTAGGAAATAACTTAACAATCAAAAAGGAAATAAAAAAGTGGAAATGGTACAAAATAGCCATTGTAGGTCCCAAGGGGTGTGAGTGTAAGGTTTAGAAGGGGGTTGGAATAAACCTTACCAACTTTTCGATTTAGTCCTTTTAAAAATGTTCGAGTTAATACTTCACAAATGAGTCCTTGATGGACAACTAAGTTAGTTAATCAGAGAGTTAGTCACTCAACAGACTGATCGAAATGTTGATAGAATAACTCAACCTGCTTTTGACTAAAGACTTAACTTGACGTGATATGTTTTCATTGGAAGACTTAACACCCTTGAATTTGGTTAAGTTTGTTTTAATACTTGGTTTAGCACTCGATTGATTATCAATTGGATAGCAAATTTATCAGAGATATAAAAATAAGATCTTTGAAATTAAAGTCTTTGAAATGTAAATGACACAATAAGTTTTTATAGAGATTCAAGATGGGGTAATTCTTCTACTCCTCTCTTCTCCAACTCCTGGAGGAATCCACTAAGTATTGATCAATATACGAGTGGTTAACAGTCCAGATACAAGTCTTGATCACACAGTGACTTGATCCTTTGAGACTCGATCTGGAGATGCCTTGTCACACAGATGGCTTCTCGTGCGACTCGGCTTCTTCACAGGAGCCGCCTTGCTACTCTGACCTACTTGCTTAAGTTCTTTGGATTTGATCACGAAGCCCTCCAAATATCTTAAGCCTGGTTCGACTTGAAACTTTCTACAATCCTTCGTGGAATGTAGACCCCTTGATTTTTCAAATGTTTCCTCTTCAACTGATTGAAGTTGTCTTTCCTTCACAGTGAGTGTTGGATTGATTTCCTTCGTAATGTAGGCTTGAGGATTGATCTTGAATGACTTGAGAGTATTCTTGGTTACTGATTCAAATGTTAGCTTGAATGTTCGTGGTTCGGTCGGTTACCTTCTCTCGAGTGATTCCTCGGCCTTTTATAGTGATCTTTCAAAAATCACCCGTTGAAGAGATAGCTTATTTTTGAAAGTCACTTGTGGTCGTTGGCTTGTCTTGTTGCGATCCTTGAATTTACGTTTCCTCGTATGAACGATTCTTGACTTTTTCGAGTTCGACACGGTGCAGTGCTTCCCATTGGTTTATTCCTTTTGCATGATTCTCGGGACTGAGCACTTCAAGAAAGGTGGTATGGAAGTATTACTTGTTTATGTAATTCTCTTGATTTACGTACAACGGATCTCTTTCGATTATCTCGACTTGACCGCATTTCCTTGCCTTCCTCAGGGTGACTTAGAGTCAACTTCCAATCATTGGATGACTCTTCATCACTTCAACTTGAGACTTGGCTATCTTGAGTTGACTTGACCGATACTTCACTCACCGCATCTTTAGTCGAGTTCCTGTCTTCTCTTCTTTGCCACACTCACCGCCTCACAATGAGTCTTCCTTTTAGTCTCCAGTTGTCTTCTTGCATGTTCAGGGCATAGGCGACTTGACTCAAATTCTACCAAATTTCTATCTATTACAATGTAATTTATAACAAGAATGGGGTGTCAACTTCCTATTCTAAGTTTTACATGGCATTCATCAAAATCTACAAAATAATTTCCCAAATGACCATTTATAAAATGTAAAGATAACAAATAGCCATCTTTTGTAAATACGTCTTTTTAAACCATTTTGGGGTATAAAATGACATTCATACCCTTCTAGCATGTTTGTTTGATATTTGGATTATCTCTCTCTTTCACTCATCTGTATGTATCTTCTTACTCTTTCTTTCAAACTTTTTTAAAAAATCGAACCTGTATTTTTTGTATTTAAATATGCAATATAGGTGTTGAATTATAGATATCGAAAAGAGGATTAATTTGATATATTATACATGCAAAACGGATTTAAAACAAAAAAATTATGTGAATTCAATGTTTTTTGGAGAAAAATAAAATAACTAGGTTATAATAAGTGATGTGACTCGATGTCGAGTTGCTGTAACTCGATGTCGAGTCACAGTAACTCGATGCCAAATCACATGGATGTGTGTTTTTGTGCAGTTAAATTGATTCAAGGGCAAATTTGGTTTTTCACACCCCAAAATGGCTAAAAAATATGTGTTTGAAAAAGATGGCTAAAAAACATCTTGGTTTGATGGGAATGGCTAAAAAAAACCGACTGAATAAAAAAGCTTAACATACCCCAAAATAGTGGCAAAACCCGGACGGACGACGGGGCCGTGACGCTTACGCGACGGACGCCCGTCGCGTCAATTCAAGGCCCTCAATTTCGTTCACAATGACGCACGTGCGTGCCGTGCTATGGCGCACGGGCTACCCGTGCGTCAAGTCGAACGCCTCCCTTTGACTTTGCCTTCGAATTTGACCCCTGCTCGTCCCAAACTCGAAATAACAACTTAAGACGCGATTTATTTGGCCTCCAAAACATCAAAACAACTCAAAATAAATCAAATTACGACTAACTAAGTGTAATGAATACAAGACACTATTGATAACTTGATTACAAAGCCTTCAAGATGCAAAATGACTTGTATTCATGGCATCTTTCACTTGCTCAGTCTGAGGTGGACTCTTGAACGTTGATGACGCGAATCAACTGGACCACCCGAACATCTTCCTCCATCGGCAACACACTCCCAGTCTCCTTTTGAATGACTTGAATCAACCCATTCGGTCTTCCTTGAACTTTCTTGCTCGAGCCCTACCGCACCAACCGGCACTATTATCGGGTCTTTCGTCCATGGATTCTCATCATTCCCTCCTCTTGAGAAGGAATTGTCCTCAAATCGAATTGGCATCAAATGGACTAAGATCAAAGAACATTAAAAGAAGCATTAATCCCATACTGCCCCGTGAAGTCAATTTTGTAAGCATTATCATTGATACGCTCAAGCACTTGAAATGGACCATCTCATCGAGGCTGCAATTTGGACTTTTGCTGGGCCGAGAATCATTTGGGGCGCATATGTACCCAAACCCAATCACCCGGCTCAAACACCATCTTCTTATGATGCATGTTATCCTTCGCCGCTCGATATTGAGCCTTACTTTCTCATGTATCCGTTTCACAAAATCAGCCTTCTTTGCCCCCATCTAAGTTAAAATGCTCGAAAAGTAAAGGTGATAAATCCAATGGGGTTAGCGAATTAAAACCATAAACAAGTTCAAATGGTGAAAACTTTGATGCAGAATGAACAACATGATTGTAAGCAAACTCAACATGCGGTAAACACTCTTCCCACGTTTTAATATTCTTTTTAATGATAGCCCTTAACAACATGGACAAAGTTCTATTTACTCTCATAGTTTGACCGTCCGTTTGGGGATTACACGTAGTAGAAAACAACAATTTAGTTCCAAGTTTTCCCCACAAGGTCTTCCAAAAGTAACTTAAGAACTTAGCACCCTATCCGAAACAATGGTCTTAGGCATACCATGCAATCTCACAACTTCTCTAAAGAACAAGTCAACAATCAAAGATGCATTATCGGTTTGTGACAAGGAATAAAATGTGTCATCTTTGAAAAACGATCTACGACAACAAATATAGAATCGGACCCATGTTTAGTTCTCGGAAGCCTAAAACATGTTGGAAAATTTTGATGAAGTTCGAAAAATAGAAAGAAAACATTAGGGATTAATTCTGAGGCATGCGAAGATTAGCACTGCCCCAAGGATTTATTTTTGTAATCCCCCGAATTCAACATGAAGTATAACGACAAAATTAGACACTAAAATGTAACCCAGCACCGAATAAGAGATTCTAAAGGCAAGAAGAAGTAAAAATGGATGATCTTTTGTGATATGGTCTCTCATCTTTCTGCACAATTGAGATGATATTAATACAAATCAAGCCAACAACTTTTTCCATAAAATCGGGGTTTTATCATGTAGTGGAGAAAAAGGATGACTTTATTGAGAAATTTAAGGAAAAAGTAGAATATTCCCATTCCATTAAGGTTTGATAAAATGATGTTGCACATTTTCCGTAGGCCAAAATGATAGGAACCGATTTTTTAATAATGTTTGAATAAGCGAATGAATTGGTCAATTTCGATAAGCTTGAAAGACCAAGTCAAAAGTTAAATTCAAAAGTGGAGTAGCAAATCTTTTAAAACACTTCTCTATATACAACAATCCCCACATGTTTTAAAAGATTTAAAAAGAATAAGATGGAATGATTTGTTTGGTTACTAAAAGAGTGTAGAATGCATCGAATCTGTATCTTTTGGACTATGAATCGACCTAGAAAGATAAGATTTAACGTACATAGTTTTGGTGAAGCTTGTAGCATCTATGAACCAAGAACTCTTTATTGTAAGTTAAAATCTTACCAAATCACATTACACCCTCTCAAAATTTTGTCATTCAATGCGGTTTTGCGCTAGAAGGCCATGCGCGTGCACAGTATTCATGAGTGCTCTAGAGACATGCCAAAGTCTCATAGGAGCGGCCCCACTCCACACTCATATAGGTGAGAATTTCATCAAGTATATTTTGCAAGTAAATATACCACCCTTAAGGGATATAAAATTCATTAAGAAAAATTAACTCAACCCTCATACTTGCATTCTAGCACTTCTCACACCATAGGAAGGAACAATCAACTATTGTCTTTAGCGGAATTAACAAGTGACTTGTTATTACCCATATGAACCTCATTCATGGGATCTCCAATCATAAAGGTTAGGTTTTGTCATCGTTAATTTATCAATTAGTTTAAGTCTCATTCCCCTCGACGTCTCAATAATTAATTTCCTTCCCAAAGGGTTTCGTCAGAGGATCGGCCAAATCCACTTCTGACTTCACATAATCAATGGATATTACTCCATCTTTTAATAGTTGTTTGATCAAACCACATCTCAGACGAGTATGTCTGTTTTATCATTTTTTATTCTTCGCAATTTGCAATTGATGTTTGACAATCAGCATGCATAAACACTGAAGGTGTTGGTTTCGAACAGCACGGGATATTGCTAAGAAGTATTTCAACCACTTAGCCTCATTGTCAGCTAACCCCAAGACAACAAAGTTGGTCTTCCTAGAAAAATAACTATAATAGTTTGTTTAGCTGACTTCCAAGTAATTTCACTCCCACCAAGGGTGAATATATAAACACTAGTGGATTTTATCTCATCTAAATCAGAAATCCACTTAGCACCACGAAATCTCTCTGATACGGAGGAAAATCCACGATAAAGAATACCATAATTCGTAGTACCTCTCAAATATTTCATTAGCCTAACAAAAGCAGTACAATGATCACAGTTGGATTATATGTATATATGCTCAATCGACACACAAAATAAACTATGTCAAGTCGTGAAAAATTCATCAATCGTAATGTAGACTCCTAATAATCTGTGCACACTCAGATTGAGCCACATGATCACCAAGATTTTCTTTTAATTAAGTCTTAGCATCATAAGGAGTACTCACAATTTTGACATTAAAATGTCCAAACTTCTTAACTCACAGTTTTGACATAGAAATGTCCAAACTTCTTAAGAAGTTTATCAACATAATGTTCTTGAGATAACATTATGATATCATTCTCTCTTATGATTTTAAGACTCAATATTACACTTGCTTCACCCATGTCCCTCACATAAAATTTAGAAGCAAGTAACTCTTTAGTTTTATATATCAAATAAATTTTAGTACCAAATGTGAGCATGTAATCCACATAAAAATTTATTACATACTCAAAGATCATCAAGTTTTGTATAAGCATGTCTATTTACTTCAATAGAAGTAAAATCATTAGACAATAAAACTTTGATTAGGCACCCCCACATTTTTAAATGTTGCTAGGGCTATATCAATATCTTAATGAGTTTATTCTCATTAGGACATATAGTAAAACAATCAGTACAAAATATCATAATCTCATTTTGCATATTTGACATGCCAAAAATAAAGGACACTGATTTTCCATTTCATGGTCACACAACCACTAATAACAAATATGATTACCTCCAAGTTGCTATATGTCACACCAATGAGGGCAAATCAACGGATTACATATGAAGGCAAATATGATTTTTCTTCTCTTCTTAGAGATGAATCTAAATTAAGATAATTTCAAGCTTCAATAGCACACAATTTTTCGATCTCGGTGTTCTACATCCAAAACCCAAAAACCGAACATCTAACAATCAAGAACCCGGATAAACCAAGACAAAAGTAAAACAATACAAGATCTCCTATAATTACCATACTTGTATGGATTCAAAAATGGACAGTGTCTTAATTTAAGCTTGGTAATTGGCAAGGATCGTATTCACATCATTTCTCAAGTATGTATCTTTGAAATTCGATTTTATTTTCCAAAAATAGAATGTTACTATGAAGGATGGTTATACATTCCAAAACAAGAAAATAAATCTTCATGACACATATACGCATAGGTCCAAACTCAAAACGATTCAAGGAGTCAAAATGCATATCCATGTATAAGACATAAAAATACAAATCAATCATACCACACTTCATAAACACCCAAATCATGAGACTTTGAAAATTATTAAATAAAGGGAAGTTGATTTGTGTGATACAAAATAGTAAGAATCCTTACAAATGATTAACCGGTTCCCACTCAAAAAGTTGGTCATAATTGGACTTGAGCAAAGCTATATTCCACCCACTGTAATCTTTTACCTTGTGTCATATCATAGTTTTCTCAATGAATAAACTAGTGCCCACATCCTTTTATTTGCCATCCACTTAGAGCATAGAGGGCCTTTGAACATCTAACTAATCTCTTGCTCAAATTCTCATAAAAGGAAAATGCACACAGAGTCATCAAAGAAAATATATTTCCTAATAGTGTGCTTAACCAACTAAAATCGATGAAATCTCATATATATATCACAAATAAATAGTGGCAATTATTGGATACCTTTTCAATAAACGCACCTCGAAGCTCGTCGCTCATGACAAAGGTCATTCCCAGGAGCAGTCGTAGATCCTATGGCACGATGTTGGGCCTGGGGGCAGCTTGAGCCGGGCCGAGAGTTCAAAGGTAGGTAGTGAGCCTCCTCCGCATGGTTTAGATCAGATTATGTTGGATTTCATATTAGGTGGCCCTCAGGTGGAACCATATCGAACCTCACGCCTACCCCAAAATATATCCTATGTAGCCTGTGACAATGGCGGTGAGACCGAGTCATCAATTCCTCGTGAAACTTCCTCACCGTTGAGCAAGCCGAAAACCCGACGCCCCTTTTCTTTCGAAAATCTACCCGCACCCACGTAGCTCCATCCTAGACTCAAGGGGCTACATCAAGCACAAGGAACTCCTTGGTTTCTTCCCACCGATAATCCCCTCACATAAATTGGTTTTGGCGAAACAAATTTTCCCTCTTTGTTTTTCGAACTATCGATATAAATCCTTAAGATTATTGGAAAATTTTGATGAAGTTCGACAAATAGAAAGAAAACATTATGGATTAATTCCCGGGCGTGCGAATATTAGCACGCCTTAAGGATTTATTTTTGTAATCCCCCAAATTCAACAAAGTATTACGACAAAATTAGACACTAAAATGTAACCCGACACCGAATAAGAGATTCTAGAGGCAAGAAGAAATAAAACATGGATGATCTTTTGTGATCTGATCTCTTTTATTTTTCTGCACAATTGAGATGATATTAATACAAATCAAGCCAACCACTTTTTCCATAAAATCGGGGTTTTATCATGTAGTGGAGAAAAAGATGACTATATTGAGAAATTTAAGGAAAAAGAATAATATTCCCTATTCCATTAAGGTTTGATAAAATGATGTTGCACATTTTCTACGTAGGCCAAAATGATAGGAACCGACTTTTGAATAATGTTTGAATAAGCGAAATGATTTGGTCAATTTGTGACAAGCTTGAAAGGCCAAGTCAAAAGTTAAATTCAAAAATGGAGTAGCAAATCTTTTAAAACACTTCACTATATACAACAATCCCCACATATTTTAAAAGATTTAAAAAAGAATAATATGGTATGATTTGTTTGGATTACTAAAAGAGTGTAGAATGCACGGAATCGGTGTCTTTTGACTATAAACTGGACCTAGAAAGATAAGATTTAACGTCTGAGTTTTGGTGAAGCTTATAGCATCTATGAACCAAGAATTCTTTATTGTAAGTTAAAATCTTACCAATCACATTACACCCTCTCAAAATTTTAATGATAGCCCTTAACAACATGGACAAAGTTCTATTTTTGCTGGGTTACTAAAAGAGTGTAGAATGCATGGAATCTGGTGTCTTTTGGACTATGAACCAGACCTAGAAAGATAAGATTTAACATACAGAGTTTTGGTGAAGCTTGTAGCATCTATGAACCAAGAACTCTTTATTGTAAGTTAAAATCTTACCAATCACATTACACCCTCTCAAAATTTTAATGATAGCCCTTAACAACATGGACAAAGTTCTATTTACTACTTCAGTTTGGCCGTCCATTTGGGGATGACACTTAGTAGAAAACAACAATTTAGTTCCCAGTTTTCCTCACAAGGTATTCCAAAAGTAACTTAAGAACTTAGCATCCCTATCCGAAACAATGGTCCTAGTATACCATGCAATCTCACAACTTCTCTAAAGAACAAGTCACCAATCAAAGCTGCATTATCAGTTTTATGACAATGAATAAAATGTGCCATCTTTGAAAAATGATCTACGACAAAAAATATAGAATCGGACCCATGTTTAGTTCTTGGAAGTCCTAAAACAAAGTCCATAGAAATATCAACCCATGGTATTGTCGGTATGGGTGCATATAAAGACCCTAGTTTTGAACTCGAGAATTAGCTTGCCTACAAGTAACACATCTAGTACAAATACGTTCAACATCACGCTTCATATGTGGCCAATAGAAATGCTCTTGCAATACTACTAAGGTTTTGGTTACCCCAAAATGTCCCATAAGACCCCCACCATGTGATTCCCTTACTAGTAAGTCTCTTAATGAACATTCAGGAATGCACAATTTATCTACTCGAAATAGAAAACCATCATGTCGATAAAATTTATCCACTGCCCGCATGCAACAATGACTCAGCAAAATCAGGATCATGCAAGTACAAATCTTTAATATGTTCAAAACCAAGAATTTTAGCATCTAAAGTAGAGATAAGAGTGTACCTCCGAGATAGTGCATCTCGTGACAACATTACCTTGCTTGTCTTGGATGACATAAGGAAATGTCCTCGATGAACTCAAGCCAAAGACACATGTGTCGCTTGTTCAACTTTTGTTGCCTCTTGAGATACTTTAATGACTCGTGAACATTGTGAATTATGAATTTCTTTGGCCATAGATGATGTTGCCAAGTTTTCAAGGCCCGGACTAAAGCATGCAACTCCTTATCGTACGTCAGGTAGTTCAAGGCCACCCCGCTCAGTTTCTCGATAAAAAACGCGTTCGCCGGCCGTTGCATCAATACGGCTCCAATCCCAAATCCCGGCGCATCACACTCGATCTCGGAAACTTTGGTGAAACCCGGAAATACTAGCAAAGGTGCATGTGTTAGCCTTTCTTTAAGCCACTCGAATGCCTTGTCTTGGGCTTCACCCTACTGAAACACAAGATTCTTTTTAATTGTCTCCGTCAATGGCGCTGCGATAGTGCTAAAATCTCATACAAACCTCTGATAAAAACTCGCAAGCCCATGGAATCTACGGACTTGGTAGCCGATGTTGGCTTAGGCCAATCTGAATAGCTTTTTAATTTTCTCCTCGTCCACCGTGATTTCCCTCGAACTCATTACAAATCCCTAGAATATCAATTGCTCGGAACAAAATGTGCACTTCTTGATATTTGCATATAGTTGATCTTTCCTTAACACTTCTAATGCGGCTCGCAAGTAATCTAAGTGTTTGTATAATGATTTACTATAGATGAGGATATCATCGAAGTAAACCACGACAAATTTCCCAATAAAAGCCCTCAAAACATGGTTCATCAATCTCATAAATGTGCTCGGTGCATTAGTTAGCCCAAACGACATAACTAACCACTCATACAAACCATGATTGGTCTTAAAAGCCATTTTCCACTCATCTTGGATCTATCTTGGAGAAGATGTTAGACCCATGAAGCTCGTCCAACATATCATCCAAGCGAGGTATGGGGTGTCAGTACTTAAATCTATCCGCTCCTTAAATCTATCCACTCCACGACCCATCTTTCTTTGGAACTAGTAACACCGGAACTGCACACGGACTCATACTCTCCCGAATAAGTTTCTTACTTAGCAAATCATCAACTTAACGCTTCAATTCCTTGGTCTCCTCCGGGTTGGACCTGTACGCCGGTCGGTTCGGTAAAGACGCCCCCGTGATGAAGTCAATCTGGTGCTCAATCCCCCTAATAGGTGGTAACCCATCCGATATTTCGTCTGGAAACATATCCTCAAATTCACCCAACAAAAGACAAATACAGGCTCAGGCGAATCGGGGTTAAGATTGTCAATAGATAAATAAGTGCCCTTGTAAACCAAGAGTATCATCAAACAACCACTCATTGTGGCTTTCCTATGGTCACTCATTTTTTCCATTAAATTTATTTTTGCCTTGTTTCTTACCTCAAGGCCATTTGTCCCCCCTTTAATTTTTCCGCCCTCTCATTAATGTTACTCTCCTTTTTCTCGGCTATCTCTCGTGCCTCTCTTCTACCCGTGCCGGACCCTCACTCTTATTTTCCTTCAAGCTTTCCTTTTCTCGGCTTTATTTTGATTTTTCTTCTCACTAGCCGAACTCTCTTTTCTTTTGCTTCTCCTACTCTCGATTTTATTTGATCCTCATAAATTTCTTTCGAGTCAAAGGCACAAGTACAAAACACCTTTGGTTATGGACAAGAGTATATTTGTTGGTGTAACCGTCATGATGTACTCTCCTATCAAACTGCCACGTGTTAGTCAAGTGGCTACGATAATCTAGAGGGGGTTGTTCACTTGGTTTTATACCATTGATTTGGGCTTCCAAGACTTGAGTTTTGTGTTGTTTTTGAGTATTTTGAGTCATTTGAGTAGCCAAGACATGTTGAGAGCCAATTATATTGAGTTTATAGTCATAGTAATGAATCGTGTATCAAAAGAAGTACAAACGAACAAACAAAGAGAGATTGATTTGAAGAAACGTCCAAACGCGTCTGAAATTTCCATCACTGGCAGCGTTTGGTATTTTGGCCATAACTCTCTCTACAAAATTGATATTGAGATGATTCAAGTGGCTATGGAAAGCTAAGAGATAGAGCTACAACTTTGAAGAAGGGCTCAAAAGCAAATTCCAACATTTGGTGGGTGAAAAACTCGGGCGGGCGCTGCAGCGCCCGTCCACGGGCGCTGCAGCGCCCAAGACAGGGCAGGCGTTATTTTTTTTTTTTTCCAGGTGGGCGCCGCAGCGCCCATCCCGGGCGCCGCAGCGCCCGGGCGGGATTTTTCTTTAAATTGCTGGGCGCCGCAGCGCCCAGGGCGGATTTTCCTATGTTTGCCTACCTTTTTCTTGGATCTTGGTGGGGTTATAAATATAGACACTTGGGCGTGATTTCAGGCATCTTGGGACCATTTGGAAGACAACAAAACAACAAGAAGACAAGGGAGAAGAATAGAAACATCTTGGTACAAGCTTGGAGAAGAAGATTGAAGGCTCTTATCATCTAGAAATAGAGAAGATCCCTCAACTCTTGCTCTTATTTTGTTACTTTCTCCATATTTTGTAAGATGTATTGTTGTATTCTTATGGATTCATTTTCTTCAATCATGAGCTAAACACTATAATTCTAGAGGATTGATGTAATCTATGTTTGAACTTATGTTTTGAGATTGTGGTTTGTCAATCTAGATCTATCAATTTATTTGTGCTATTTGGATCTATTGCTTCTAAATTACTTGATCAATAATTTAGATTGTTTGGTGTATTTGATTTGACACTTGAGAGAGGTAATTGAATACATGACCTTGGAATAGCATAACCTAGGATTTCATAGAATTGAGAGATTTGTGAATCCTTTGAAGTCATTTATCAAGATTCATAGCTTTTATTGAGATTTTGATTGGTGATTTTTATAGAGATATTGATTTCCCAATTGAATCTAAAATCATTGACACTTGAGAAAGGGAATGATTATTGTAGAAATCTTGACTTATAAATTGATAATTGATGATTGATAAACCATATTGACAACATAAGGGATAACTAGATTCATCACACCTCTAGAATTCATTCTCCCATAGATTTAGATGTTTATATTTTGATTAGTTATATCTAGTTATTTTTATTTATAAATTGAGACATCCACCTATTATTGATCTCACAAATATAACGTAGGTAATTTATACTTGGTACTTATACACGCATTCCCTGTGGATACGACAACCCTACTCATATCACTATATTAAAACTTGACACCGTAGACTTGCGGTTAGAAAAATCTCTAACAAGTTTTTGGCGCCGTTGCCGGGGAATGTGTTTTGTGTAATATCAAGGTTATTGCCTAGTTGTAATTTGACTATTTTTTTTTTTTCTTGTTTTAATTTTGTGTAATTGTTTTAGGCACATCGTTGGATGGAATTATAATGTATGCATATACGTGGCAACCGATGATGCTTCTTTTGGGATTTTTGGAAGTCAAAGTGTGAACAATTTTGTTCCTTATTATCCACCTCAAGAAAATGTATGGGCTCAAAATATTGCAAATCATGAAACCTTTCATCAACCACAAGAACAATTGTCTAGCTTGGAAGAAACACTTTATCAATTTCTAGACGATTGTGAGGCAAGAAGACGACAAGATGAGATAAAACGTCGGTCCGAGTTGGAAGAAAATCTTGCTTTGAGTTTATCGAAGAGTGTAAGATAAGAAATCGAGAAAGTGATGATAGATTACTACAAACCGAGGCAAGCATTCAACAAATTGAGATTACATGTCAAAATATGTCAAAGTTACTCCAACAAATGATTGATCAACTTAATAATGAAGAGTCGTCATCATTCTTAGGACCTGTGAAATAGAAAATCATGAACATGAATTGCCCATTATGAAAAAGGTGGGCGTCCTTCAAAATTTGGAGGAGACTTTTGAAGAGTGCAATCCGATCTTACAAGAGGAGGAGCCACATCAAATTAACTCAGGGAGTATCTCTATCTCTCACTCAATTGAAAATCCTCATATTGACAAAAATATGTGCACTCTAGATGTAAGCTTCAATACAAATGTATCAAATTTTAAGAAGCATACACTTGAAGGAACAATGTTTGAAAATGGTGATCAATTAACATGTTCTCTGATTTCATGATATTTAATGTGAGTAAAGATAGAAATATCTTTACTATGATTGATAAACCATTTATCATCATTAGGAACACATTTGATTTCCGAAAGACCATCAATATTGTGATCCTTAATCATCCACGTCTTTCATACACTGAAGGATCGCCTATATTATTGGAAAATACAAAGGCGTGGCATGACCGACACTTATTTTTGGATCCTGGTTGAGAATCTGACAAAGTCTGGCTGAAGACTGTAAACTTAGCGCTTCTTGGGAGGCAACCCAATCCCCTTTTATTGCTTTCTTAGTTTTATTTAGTTTAGTAGTTATTTTTGTTTTTTCTAAGTTTTTGCATTATTAGTAGTAAGTTGCATCACATTTCACCCCTCTTATTTGTGCAAATCCCACATATCTCACTCCATCGTCACAATGGAACACTTTAACACCACACACACATTCTTCATCTCATTCACTCATTATTTGGTAAGTTTGCAACTTCCAAAACCCACCCCATGGTTTTCCCCATCTTGTGATTTTTGGTGTGATTGGATTGTAGAAGTGCTAGGATAATTGTGTTGATGTATGGATTGTGGATTGGTTGATCATGCTAGACTTAGGTTTGGTGTTGAAATTTGGGATTGAATTGAGTTATCCATTGCATTTACTATCTTTGCCCAAATTCATGCATATGAGGTGTTTGATGAAATGCCCCAATGACAGTTTCACATTGTTTAGTGCTATTTTGCATCTCCATGCTTATCTTTTTGACATGGCACTATATTTTCTACTTGGGTGCATTTTGTATGTGTTGTGATTTTTGATTTCTCACCCATAACCAAGTTCCTTGGTTCCACGAGTTTTGTTTTCTTGTCTACCTTGCTAGGTTGCAAAGATGCGAAGCCAAAAAGGGTCGGGCCAAGGCGAAGGAAAGAACAAGACCACACCTCGGAGCATACAATGCCCACGGGCTTGTGCGCTAGGATGCATTTTGAGCTTATACGAGACACCTCATACACGTAGTGGTATCACATGACTTAATGAGCCTTCGCTCCTCGGCTACCAGGAAAGTCCTTTTCCCACCTCTCCATTGGGACAATGTCGTTTTAAGTTTGGGGTGCGATCTGTTTTTATTTTCATCGAGTCGGGTCTTGAGTGAAAAAAAAAAAAAAAGAAAAAAAAGTCTAGAGTTGAGTCGAGGCGTTTGTTAAATCGTGAAACTGCATGACTAAGTGAATTTGTTGAATATGAGTTGAGCCAAAAGAGCATGTGTTTGAACTGTGATTTAATCTTCTTTCCATTAATTCCATCTATATGCTTAACTCTGATGATTTATTTGGGGATGATCTATGCAATTGAGTGGTTCCTTTATGATCCCACCGGATGCTAGAACTTGTCTGATCACTAGTCGAGGCGAAATCCTAGGCGAAGTAACCATGAGGAAGTGATTTAGGCCATCTTTGAACAAGCTAGAGCCTAAAATGCCTACCTTTGCATTATATTTTTCCTAGTGTCCCCCTTTGAGCCTTATAAACCCGTTTCTTTGGCAACCAATCGAATACCCAGAGCCTAAATGTGAAAATTCTAATTACCCATCACTCATACGTACACACATAATATAGAAAAATATTAAAGGTTGAGGAGGGGATGATGAGAAGGGTATGTGGTTAATTGAATGAAGTTGCCCGAGAAAAGAAAAGATGAAACCCCATGTACGCAAAAGAATAAGTTTGGGGGTTCCGAAAAAAAAAATGTGAAAAAAACAAATCAACGGGATTGAAAGTTCATAAACATTGGGGGTGTCAAAAAAAAAAAAAAAAAAAAAAAAAAAGTGAAGGGTAGTGCCTATTGATAATTCGAAGTGTTAATTGTGTGTTTGGGTGATTTGAGCCACTTATTCCTATATTTTCCTACCTTACCCTAAGCCCACATTACAAGCTTTAAAAGTCCTATTGATCCTTGTGTTACATTAGCCTACATTAGTGGAGATTAGTGTGAAAGACAAGCCTATGGAGTCTGGTAAGCATCTCATCTCTATATTCAAAAAGTGGATCATCTTGAAAACACTTGATTGCGTGAATCTATCTGGATAATGAAAACGGGGTTGGCATGAACATTCCATCGTCATGATCACATTGTGAAAATACGCGCTTGATTGATAGTGAAACGAAATTTGACGAATGAGTTTGGTTGTGAAGTTTTGCGGTTTGTTTGTATTGTTCTGTCTCGTATTTTTCATTTTAGAGTTGTAATTGCTTGAGGACAAGCAATATTCTAAGTTTGGGGTATTTGTTCACTTGGTTTTATACCATTGATTTGGGCTTCCAAGACTTGAGTTTTGTGTTGTTTTTGAGTATTTTGAGTTATTTGAGTAGCCAATACATGTTGAGAGCCAATTATATTGAGTTTATAGTCATAGTAATGAATCGTGTATCAAAAGAAGTACAAACGAACAAACAAAGAGAGATTGATTTGAAGAAACGTCTTAACGCGTCCGAAATTTCCATCACTGGCAGCGTTTGGTATTTTGGCCATAACTCTCTCTACAAAATTGATATTGAGATGATTCAAGTGGCTATGGAAAGCTAAGAGATAGAGCTACAACTTTGAAGAAGGGCTCAAAAGCAAATTCCAACATTTGGTGGGTGAAAAACTCGGGCGGGCGCTGCAGCGCCGTCCACCTGCAGCACTGCAGCGCCCAAGACAGGGCAGGCGTTATTTTTTTTTTTTTTTTTCCAGGTGGGCGCCGCAGCTGCATCCCGGCGCCCGCAGCGCCCGGGCGGGATTTTTCTTTAAATTGCTGGGCGCCGCAGCTTCAGGGCGGATTTTCCTATGTTTGCCTACCTTTTTCTTGGATCTTGGTGGGGTTATAAATATAGACACTTGGGCGTGATTTCGGGCATCTTGGGACCATTTGGAAGACAACAAAACAACAAGAAGACAAGGGAGAAGAATAGAAACATCTTGGTACAAGCTTGGAGAAGAAGATTGAAGGCTCTTATCATCTAGAAATAGAGAAGATCCCTCAACTCTTGCTCTTATTTTGTTACTTTCTCCATATTTTGTAAGATGTATTGTTGTATTCTTATGGATTCATTTTCTTCAATCATGAGCTAAACACTATAATTCTAGAGGATTGATGTAATCTATGTTTGAACTTATGTTTTGAGATTGTGGTTTGTCAATCTAGATCTATCAATTTATTTGTGCTATTTGGATCTATTGCTTCTAAATTACTTGATCAATAATTTAGATTGTTTGGTGTATTTGATTTGACACTTGAGAGAGGTAATTGAATACATGACCTTGGAATAGCATAACCTAGGATTTCATAGAATTGAGAGATTTGTGAATCCTTTGAAGTCATTTATCAAGATTCATAGCTTTTATTGAGATTTTGATTGGTGATTTTTATAGAGATATTGATTTCCCAATTGAATCTAAAATCATTGACACTTGAGAAAGGGAATGATTATTGTAGAAATCTTGACTTATAAATTGATAATTGATGATTGATAAACCATATTGACAACATAAGGGATAACTAGATTCATCACACCTCTAGAATTCATTCTCCCATAGATTTAGATGTTTATATTTTGATTAGTTATATCTAGTTATTTTTATTTATAAATTGAGACATCCACCTATTATTGATCTCACAAATATAACGTAGGTAATTTATACTTGGTACTTATACACGCATTCCCCGGATACGACAACCCTACTCATATCACTATATTAAAACTTGACACCGTAGACTTGCGGTTAGAAAAATCTCTAACAAGTTTTTTTGGCGCGCGTTCTTAGGGAATGTGTTTTGTGTAATATCAAGGTTATTTGCCTAGTTGTAATTTGACTATTTTTTTTTTTTCTTTTCTTGTTTTAATTTTGTGTAATTGTTTTAGGCACATCGTTGGATGGAATTATAATGTATGCATATACGTGGCCAACCGATGATGCTACCGGATTTTTGGAAGTCAAAGTGTGAACAATTTTGTTCCTTATTATCCACCTCAAGAAAATGTATGGGCTCAAAATATTGCAAATCATGAAACCTTTCATCAACCACAAGAACAATTGTCTAGCTTGGAAGAAACACTTTATCAATTTCTAGACGATTGTGAGGCAAGAAGACGACAAGATGAGATAAAACGTCGGTCCGAGTTGGAAGAAAATCTTCTTTGAGTTTATCGAAGAGTGTAAGATAAGAAATCGAAAGTGATGATAGATTACTACAAACCGAGGCAAGCATTCAACAAATTGAGATTACATGTCAAAATATGTCAAAGTTACTCCAACAAATGATTGATCAACTTAATAATGAAGAGTCGTCATCATTCTTAGGACTGGTGAAATAGAAAATCATGAACATGAATTGCCCATTATGAAAAAGGTGGACGTCCTTCAAAATTTGGAGAGACTTTTGAAGAGTGCAATCCGATCTTACAAGAGGAGGAGCCACATCAAATTAACTCAGGGAGTATCTCTATCTCTCACTCAATTGAAAATCCTCATATTGACAAAAATATGTGCACTCTAGATGTAAGCTTCAATACAAATGTATCAAATTTTAAGAAGCATACACTTGAAGGAACAATGTTTGAAAATGGTGATCAATTAACATGTTCTACAGATTTCATGATATTTAATGTGAGTAAAGATAGAAATATCTTTACTATGATTGATAAACCATTTATCATCATTAGGAACACATTTGATTTCCGAAAGACCATCAATATTGTGATCCTTAATCATCCACGTCTTTCATACACTGAAGGATCGCCTATATTATTGAAAATACAAAGGCGTGGCATGACCGACACTTATTTTTGGATCCTGGTTGAGAATCGACAAAGTCTGGGTCAAGATCAGAAACTTAGCGCTTCTTGGGAGGCAACCCAATCCCCTTTATTGCTTTCTTAGTTTTATTTAGTTTAGTAGTTATTTTTGTTTTTCTAAGTTTTTGCATTATTAGTAGTAAGTTGCATCACATTTCACCCCTCTTATTTGTGCAAATCCCACATATCTCACTCCATCGTCACAATGGAACACTTTAACACCACACACACATTCTTCATCTCATTCACTCATTATTTGGTAAGTTTGCAACTTCCAAAACCCACCCCATGGTTTTCCCCATCTTGTGATTTTTGGTGTGATTGGATTGTAGAAGTCTAGGATAATTGTGTTGATGTATGGATTGTGGATTGGTTGATCATGCTAGACTTAGGTTTGGTGTTGAAATTTGGGATTGAATTGAGTTATCCATTGCATTTACTATCTTTGCCCAAATTCATGCATATGAGGTGTTTGATGAAATGCCCCAATGACAGTTTCACATTGTTTAGTGCTATTTTGCATCTCCATGCTTATCTTTTTGACATGGCACTATATTTTCTACTTGGGTGCATTTTGTATGTGTTGTGATTTTTGATTTCTCACCCATAACCAAGTTCCTTGGTTCCACGAGTTTTGTTTTCTTGTCTACCTTGCTAGGTTGCAAAGATGCGAAGCCAAAAGGGGTCGGGCCAAGGCGAAGGGAAAGAACAAGACCACACCTCGGAGCATACAATGCCCACGGGCTTGTGCGCTAGGATGCATTTTGAGCTTATACGAGACACCTCATACACGTAGTGGTATCACATGACTTAATGAGCCTTCGCTCCTCGGCTACCGGGAAAAGTCCTTTTTCCCACCTCTCCATTGGGACAATGTCGTTTTAAGTTTGGGGGTGCGATGCTTTTATTTTCATCGAGTCGGGTCTTGAGTGAAAAAAAAAAAAAAAAAAAAAAAGTCTAGAGTTTGAGTCGAGGCGTTTGTTAAACTCGTGAAACTGCATGACTAAGTGAATTTGTTGAATATGAGTTGAGCGGTCAAAAGAGCATGTGTTTGAACTGTGATTTAATCTTCTTTCCATTAATTCCATCTATATGCTTAACTCGATGATTTATTTGGGGATGATCTATGCAATTGAGTGGTTCCTTTATGATCCCACGGATGCTAGAACTTGTCGATCACTAGTCGAGGCGAAATCCTGGCGAAGTAACCATGAGGAAGTGATTTAGGCCATCTTTGAACAAGCTAGAGCCTAAAATGCCTACCTTTGCATTATATTTTTCCTAGTGTCCCCCTTTGAGCCTTATAAACCCGTTTCTTTGGCAACCAATCGAATACCCAGAGCCTAAATGTGAAAATTCTAATTACCCATCACTCATACGTACACACATAATATAGAAAAATATTAAAGGTTGAGGAGGGGATGATGAGAAGGGTATGTGGTTAATTGAATGAAGTTGCCCGAAAAGAAAAGATGAAACCCCATGTACGCAAAAGAATAAGTTTGGGGTTCCGAAAAAAAAATGTGAAAAAAACAAATCAACGGGATTGAAAGTTCATAAACATTGGGGGTGTCAAAAAAAAAAAAAAAAAAAAAAAAGTGAAGGGTAGTGCCTATTGATAATTCGAAGTGTTAATTGTGTGTTTGGGTGATTTGAGCCACTTATTCCTATATTTTCCTACCTTACCCTAAGCCCACATTACAAGCTTTAAAAGTCATATTGATCCTTGTGTTACATTAGCCTACATTAGTGGAGATTAGTGTGAAAGACAAGCCTATGGAGTCAGTAAGCATCTCATCTCTATATTCAAAAAGTGGATCATCTTGAAAACACTTGATTGCGTGAATCTATCCGGATAATGAAAACGGGGTTGGCATGAACATTCCATCGTCATGATCACATTGTGAAAATACGCGCTTGATTGATAGTGAAACGAAATTTGACGAATGAGTTTGGTTGTGAAGTTTTGCGGTTTGTTTGTATTGTTCTGTCTCGTATTTTTCATTTTAGAGTTGTAATTGCTTGAGGACAAGCAATATTCTAAGTTTGGGGTATTTGTTCACTTGGTTTTATACCATTGATTTGGGCTTCAAGACTTGAGTTTTGTGTTGTTTTTGAGTATTTTGAGTTATTTGAGTAGCCAATACATGTTGAGAGCCAATTATATTGAGTTTATAGTCATAGTAATGAATCGTGTATCAAAAGAAGTACAAACGAACAAACAAAGAGAGATTGATTTGAAGAAACGTCCAAACGCGTCAAATTTCCATCACTGGCAGCGTTTGGTATTTTGGCCATAACTCTCTCTACAAAATTGATATTGAGATGATTCAAGTGGCTATGGAAAGCTAAGAGATAGAGCTACAACTTTGAAGAAGGGCTCAAAAGCAAATTCCAACATTTGGTGGGTGAAAAACTCGGGCGGGCGCTGCAGCGCCATTCCACCACGGGCGCTGCAGCGCCCAAGACAGGCAAGCGGCGTTATTTTTTTTTTTTCAGGTGGGCGCCGCAGCGCCATCCCGGCGCCCGCAGCGCCCGGGCGGGATTTTTCTTTAAATTGCTGGGCGCCGCAGCGCCCGGGGCGGATTTTCCTATGTTTGCCTACCTTTTTCTTGGATCTTGGTGGGGTTATAAATATAGACACTTGGGCGTGATTTCGGGCATCTTGGGACCATTTGGAAGACAACAAAACAACAAGAAGACAAGGGAGAAGAATAGAAACATCTTGGTACAAGCTTGGAGAAGAAGATTGAAGGCTCTTATCATCTAGAAATAGAGAAGATCCCTCAACTCTTGCTCTTATTTTGTTACTTTCTCCATATTTTGTAAGATGTATTGTTGTATTCTTATGGATTCATTTTCTTCAATCATGAGCTAAACACTATAATTCTAGAGGATTGATGTAATCTATGTTTGAACTTATGTTTTGAGATTGTGGTTTGTCAATCTAGATCTATCAATTTATTTGTGCTATTTGGATCTATTGCTTCTAAATTACTTGATCAATAATTTAGATTGTTTGGTGTATTTGATTTGACACTTGAGAGAGGTAATTGAATACATGACCTTGGAATAGCATAACCTATGATTTCATAGAATTGAGAGATTTGTGAATCCTTTGAAGTCATTTATCAAGATTCATAGCTTTTATTGAGATTTTGATTGGTGATTTTTATAGAGATATTGATTTCCCAATTGAATCTAAAATCATTGACACTTGAGAAAGGGAATGATTATTGTAGAAATCTTGACTTATAAATTGATAATTGATGATTGATAAACCATATTGACAACATAAGGGATAACTAGATTCATCACACCTCTAGAATTCACTCTCCCATAGATTTAGATGTTTATATTTTGATTAGTTATATCTAGTTATTTTTATTTATAAATTGAGACATCCACCTATTATTGATCCACAAATATAACGTAGGTAATTTATACTTGGTACTTATACACGCATTCCCTGTGGATACGACAACCCTACTCATATCACTATATTAAAACTTGACACCGTAGACTTGCGGTTAGAAAAATCTCTAACAAGTTTTTGGCGCCGTTCTTTGAATGTGTTTTGTGTAATATCAAGGTTGATTTTAGTTGTAATTTGACTATTTTTTTTTTTTTCTTTTCTTGTTTTAATTTTGTGTAATTGTTTTAGGCACATCGTTGGATGGAATTATAATGTATGCATATACGTACAACCGATGATGCTTCTCGGGATTTTTGGAAGTCAAAGTGTGAACAATTTTGTTCCTTATTATCCACCTCAAGAAAATGTATGGGCTCAAAATATTGCAAATCATGAAACCTTTCATCAACCACAAGAACAATTGTCTAGCTTGGAAGAAACACTTTATCAATTTCTAGACGATTGTGAGGCAAGAAGACGACAAGATGAGATAAAACGTCGGTCCGAGTTGGAAGAAAATCTTGCTGAGTTTATCGAAGAGTGTAAGATAAGAAATCGAGAAAGTGATGATAGATTACTACAAACCGAGGCAAGCATTCAACAAATTGAGATTACATGTCAAAATATGTCAAAGTTACTCCAACAAATGATTGATCAACTTAATAATGAAGAGTCGTCATCATTCTTAGGACCTGGTGAAATAGAAAATCATGAACATGAATTGCCCATTATGAAAAAGGTGGACGTCCTTCAAAATTTGGAGGAGACTTTTGAAGAGTGCAATCCGATCTTACAAGAGGAGGAGCCACATCAAATTAACTCAGGGAGTATCTCTATCTCTCACTCAATTGAAAATCCTCATATTGACAAAAATATGTGCACTCTAGATGTAAGCTTCAATACAAATGTATCAAATTTTAAGAAGCATACACTTGAAGGAACAATGTTTGAAAATGGTGATCAATTAACATGTTCTCTGATTTCATGATATTTAATGTGAGTAAAGATAGAAATATCTTTACTATGATTGATAAACCATTTATCAAGAATTTAATGTTTGAGGATTACCACAACCCTCTTACACCACCTTGAGGATTACCACAACCCTCTTACAACACATTTGAAGATTACCACAACCTTCAAACACCTATCACCTAGATCACCCAAGAGTATTCTTACCACAAGAATACTCACAAGGATGTCTTGTGTTGAATGATGACCAAAATCAAGATTACAACTCAATAATGATTGATACAATATGAGTACAAGTGTAATCAAGAATTGAAAGCCTAGACCTCAAATTTGTGCAAGTGAAAGTGCTAAGGCTAATACAACAAGATATATGAAAGTGTTTGCTTGATTGCTTTTTGCTTGTGTAGAGTGTTGTATCTTGTTGCTTGAATGAAGCCTCTATTTATAGGAGAGGTCTTGGCTTTGATTTCCGGACATAGGCTCCTCCTTGGGGAGTGATTTGCTAAGAAACCATTTAAAATCATCAATATAGTTGTTAGAAATCAATCCCACAAAATAGGAAAAGTCATTCAAAAATGCAACGGATAGTTCTTTGATAAAGCAGTGCGACGGTCGCAGAGATAAGATTAAAATTGAATTTCTGCAATTTTTACATAGGGGACCGGTCGGAGGGGTGCGACCGTGCATGCTTGATGTTGACCGGTTGGGGTTGATAAAAATACGAAACAGAGAAGATCAACCAAAAGAGGACTCCCGGTGCACGGTCACCCGGGGTCGACCGTGCATCCCTCTCCCTCAATTTTTCTACGTCCATTTTTCTCTGTTTCAAAACTCAATTCAGGTAGGGGTTGCCCTATAGGCGCGGTCGAGTCGAAACGAAACAAATGTGTTGTCCAATTTTTATCGAAAATAAACTCCAAAAAATACTCCAAAAAATAGTAAAAATATTTTAAATTGATCGGAAGTATTTAGACAACATTTAGGGACATTGTTTTGGTTTTAAAAACACATTTGAACAAAATCATCAAAATCATGATAAAAACATTTATCTAACAAACTCCCCCTTTTTGATGATTGCAAACCAAAACAATTTTCTCGAGGACGATTTTGAAAACAAATAAATTTTTCGATTTTACGAGTGAACTATCCGTTAAAAAATATTCCATACAAAGCTCCCCTATCTATGAGCATATCAACAAGAGATATTGCATAAGCTAGAAGCACAAGCTATAACAAGCTTATATAAGATGCATATAAACATCATAAGCTAAGAAGCTCCCCCCACAATATACTTATAATCTTTTGCAATTGAGTCCATAATACAAGCCATGGACTAGGTATACTTGGCTTTAGGAAGTCGTAGCTTATAGCTTTTATTGCGAGCTTTTATTAGCTTCTTTTTAGCTAACGAGCCAATATCTTGTTTCTCCCCTTTGGAATCATCAAAAAGAATGTTAGGAAGATAAAAACATCATACAATTTTATCAAAGTGCGCCAAAGAGACGGTTTATCAACCATTGAACAATTTAGGCTTAAAATCCAAGGAAAATGGGAGAAATGTATCATGAAGAGTTCATATGCTCGTTTTATTAGCTAAAACGTGATCTCAATAAGTATTTAAGACTTTTGGAAGCAAGAGAATCATGGAGAAGTTGAAATATTCATTGTGACATTTCATCGAACACCTTGTGGGCGTAAAAATTAAAAGAAGTTGTATAGAGCCCTTGTAAATGAATCAAGCCAAAAATTTCATCACCAATTCACATCAAACATCATACGATACGATATAACAATCAAGCTCATCATGATCATAATATAATTTCATCAAAAAATATACAAGAAAGCCACAAGCTCAAGGGTTCAACCCAATTGAGCAAAGAAAGGAAAATTCTTACCATTCGATCGGTAAAGATGAGCAATAATGATGATAAACATGCTATATAAGGTCCAAGACATGAATTGAATGCATGAAAATCAATTTAAAGTGAAATTTGTGTGAATTTGGCAAAGGGGACGAGAAATGGCAAGAATAAGTTAAAATGTCGAATCTTTGAAGACGAGCGGTTTTAATCAAAATATAGCTCGGGGTGACCGGTCGTGGTTGAGGCGACGGTCGATGTTGAGGGCGACAGGTTGCCTCAACCTCTTCGACCACTGTTTTGTCAAGTTTTTTAAAATCCGAATTTTCAACCAAAAATCCGATTTTTCGCCCCTAAGTTTTAAAAACGTGCAAAATGTAAACGTAAACCTCATTCAATATGCATTATGCCTAACCGAGCTCATATGGACGCAAAAGTTTCGGAAGATAGCGGTTTTGTAAAAATGTCCGCTAATTGATCTTGAGATGGTACAAAAGATATCTCAATTTTCCGTTTTGAAACACAATCCCTTAGAAAATGATGTCGAATCTCAATATGTTTAGTACGGTTATGATGAACCGGGTTTTGAGCAATATTTATAGCGGATATATTATCACAAAAGATAGGTACGTTTTCAAAAGATCATTTGTAATCCGCTAAGGTTTGTTTCATCCAAAGAAGTTGAGTACAACAGAAAGTGGCGGAAATATATTCGGCTTAGCCGTTGAAAGAGAAACACGCTTTTGCTTCTTTGAAAACCAAGAAACTAGGCAATCGCTTAAAATTGATATGATCCGGAAGTACTTTTCCGATCATCAATATTTCCCGCATAATTCGAATCACTATAACCTTTAAGAGAAAAATTCTCATTCTTTGGATAAAATAGACCATATTGAATAGTGCCTTTCAAATATCGAAAAATCCTTTTAACGGCACTCATATGAGATTCTTTGGGATTTCTTTGAAAACGAGCACATAGGCATACGGCATGAAGAATGTCCGGTCTACTAGCGGTTAAGTAAACTACCAATCATACCTCGATACTTTGATTCATCCACGGACTTGCCTTTTTCATCTTTGTCAATTTTGATATTTGTTGCCATGGGAGTAGAGACGGTTCTTCCTTCTTCAATGCCGAACTTTTTGAAGAGTTCTTTTGTATATTTTGATTACGAAATGTATATGCCTTCTTGACATTGCTTAATTTGGAGTCCAAGAAAGAAGTTGAGCTCCCCATCATACTCATCTCAAATTTACCTTGCATCAACTTAGAGAATTTCTTGCACAAGGAATCATTAGTAGCACCAAAAATAATATCATCAACATAAATTTGCACAAGTAAGCAATCTTGCCCTTTTTCGAAAACAAAGAGAGTTATATCAACTTTACCCCTTATAAAACCATTTTGCAAAAGAAAAGAGCTAAGTCTATCATACCATGCACGGGTGCTTGCTTTAAACCATACAAGGCCTTTTAAGTTTATAAACATCATTAGGCCTAGAAAATTTTTCAAACCCCTGAGGTTGTTTTACATAGACTTCTTCTTGAATAATACCATTTAAGAAAGCGGATTTAACATCCATTTGGTAAAGTTATGAAATTTTTAAAACAAGAATAGGCAAGTAAAATACGAATAGCCTCTAAACGTTCTCACGGTGCAAAAGTTTCATCATAGTCAATACCTTCTTCTTGATAATACCCTTGAGCTACTAACCTTGCCTTATTTCGAACAATGTTGCCTTGATCATCAAGTTTGTTCCGAATACCCATTTTGTACCAATAATAGTTTGAGATGGAGGACAAGGTACCAATTCCCATACATCATTTCTTTCAAATAGATTCAACTCCTCTTGCATCTCTAGGAACCAATCCTCATCCTCAATAGCATCCTTAGCATTTTTAGGCTACTTTTGAGAGATAAGAGCTTTCTCGGCAAATTTTCTTCGGTCATCACTTTGTCAAGGGATCACCAATAATAAGATCTTTTGAGTGATCTCCTTTAAATTTCAATACAACGGGAAGATCCAAGTATCACCTCTGTCTTCTTGAGGACCATTTGAAGTGGACGGTTGATCATTTGATGTAGACGGTTGATCATCAACTTGAACAATCGGTTCAATAATATCCTCTTCATCACTTTCATCATTAGGTATTCTTTCAACACCCGAAGCTTCATTAAATTTGACATGGATGGATTCTTCAAAAACTCCACTAGTCTTATTGTAAACCCGATATGCTTTGCTTTTTGTTGAATATCCCATAAATATCCCTTCATCGGCCTTAGGATCAAGTTTGTCCAATTGATCCTTGGTATCCAAAATAAAGCATTTACAACCAAATATCTTGAAATAACTAATATTTGGAGTTCTATCTTTCCAAAGCTCATATTGAGTTTTATTCATTTTAGGACGATTATAAACTCGATTAATGACATAGCAAGCGGTACTTACGGCTTCGGCCTAAAAATATTTTGGAAGTGAAAATTCATTGAGCATGGACCGACTCATCTCTTGTAGTGTCCGATTTTTCCTTTCGGCTACTCCATTTTGTTGAGGAGTCCTTGGAGCCGAAAAATTATGAGCATATCCCTTATTTTCACAAAAGACTCTAAATTCACCATCAAATTCTCCACCACGATTGCTTGAATAGACTTAATAGTGTCTTTCTTTTCATTCTCAATAAGTCTACACAACTTAACAAACTCATTAACGACATCGCTTTTATTGGTAAGAAAAAGAGCCCAAGTATATCTAGAAAAATCATCGACAATAACGAAAGTGTAATGTTTTCCACTTAGACTTGTCGTACCAATATCCCCATACAAATCAAGGTGAAGCAATTGTAGGGGTTTGGTTGTGGAAATTTCATTTTTGGGCTTAAAACTACTTTTAACTAATTTGTTCTTTTGACAAGTGTCACATAAGCCAAGATTTTCAAAATTCAATTTGGGTAGTCCTTTCACATGTTGGTTTTTGTAAATATTTTTCAAATTCTTGTATCCAACATGTCCAAGTCGCCTATGCCATAAACTAGTTAAATCATTATTGGCGACTAAACAAGAAACATTTTGACTAATCAAATCACTTGTACAAATTTTGTAAAGATTGCCTTTTCTATTTGCTTCACAAATAATTTCACCATTTTTAAGTATAATGCATTTTCTTTATTGAAGGAAACATCATAATTTGAATCACAAAGTTGGCTAACACTTATTAAATTAAACTTAAGCCCTTCTACTAAAAGAACATTACTAAGAGAGAAAGAAGAGTTACCAATTTCTCCATTTCCAAGAATTATTCCTTTGCCATTCTGCCGAACATGACCATACCCTCTTCTTGGAGCTTGATGTTGGTAAAAATTTCTCTCATCCGGTCATATGGCGTGAACATTCGCTGTCCACGAGCCATTTTGAATCTTCCATTGTTGTTATAGCCCCTATTTCCTACAAAAGAATTTCTTTTAGGTACCCTATAATTTTGGGGTCCATGGGGTTAGTCTTGAGACCTTTGGGTCTCCAAACATGTCTAGAGCTATTTCTCAATTTGCAATTATTAGCATAATGTCCAACTTTGCCACAATAAAAACAAGTAGGAGTATTAGAATTACTAGCACGTACAAAGGTCGGACCTTGGTTATTTTTCTTAAAAACACTTTGAAATGGCTTATAACCAAATCCCAATTTGGAATGCTCACCTCTTTGTTCATATAAAATTTTTGTGACTTTGTCCGTGCTTATGTTGAAACGATGCACATCATTTTTCAAACATTCAATATCTTTTGTGAGCAATTCCTTTTCGGTTTTAAGAGAGTGAACTCTAGTAAGAGTAAGAGTATGAGCTTTGTCTAGAGATTCATAAGAGGTAAATAATTTTTCTTTTTCAACCTTAAGCTCCTTATGCTCCTTTTTCAAATTTTTGTATTTAACAATTAAATTTTGAAACTCAATTTGCAATTCATCAAAATCACATTGCAAATCATCAACTATGGAGGAAGTAGAAGAATTAGAGCGTGCCTCATTATTTTCATCGTCTATGGCCATGAGACCATGTTCGGTCTCTCCTTCTTCGTTGGTTGTTTCGAGTAGTTCATCCCATGTTTTGACCTCCGCATTTAGAGCCTTCTTTTTCGTGAAAGGCTTCCTTTTCTTTTGCTCCTCTTCATCGAGCTTTGGGCAATCGGCAATGAAGTGCCCGAATTTTCCACATTTAAAGCAAGCATTATCTCTTGGTTTTCTTGCTTTATTTTTATTCACAAATTTTGCAAATTTTCTAACAAGTGTGGCCGTCTCCTCATCATCATCATCATCATTATCATAGTATGCATTATTAGAAGAAGAAGCAAGACCTTTAGGAATAATTTGCAAACCCGATTGATTTATGGATGGTTTGGAATTTTTCTCTCCCTTGAGATAGACTTCATAGATGAGGAGATTTCCAATAAGCTCGTCAAACTTGAGTGTCTCAAGATTTTGTGCCTCCATGATTGCCGTTACTTTTTCGGACCACGGGGAAGAGCATTCAATACCTTAGTCACCTTGTCTTCTTCTTCAAGATGACTTTACCGAGGGCCACAAGAGGATTGACAATATTGTCAAGCCTTTCCACCATCTTGGAGATGCTTTCACCATCATGCATGTTAAAGTTTTCAAAGTCTTTAACAAGCATGGTCTTTCTTGCTTGCTTGACCTTCTTGGTCCCTTCATAGATTGTCTCCAATTTTTCCCAAACCTCATGTGTCGACCTTATGTCTCTTATGCGATTGTACTCGGTGGCGGTAAGAGAACAATGCAAAATATTTAAGGCCTTACCGTTTAGAGAGAAAGCATTTTTGTCGTTTTCATCGAACTCCTTGAAAGGTTTAGGAGCCGAGGTGCCATCCTCCGATTTCTTGGTTGGTTGATCAACTCCTTCAATGACCACATTCCAAATGTCGAACCCGCACCCTTGTAGGAAGCACTCCATACGGTCTTTCCAAAATGCGTAGTTGTTGGCGTCGAATAGTGGTGGCTTGTTGGTGGAGGCGCCGGTGGTGAGATAAGCATCATTTGTAGCCATGGATCTTTTCTCTTTACTCGGAACGAGCTAGCCAAAGAGTTTGGCTCGATACCACTTGCTAGTCCAAGTGGCTACGATAATCTAGAGGGGGTGAATAGATTATCTCGGTTTTTCAGATTTTGCCCTCTTTTTAAAAAATAACTCAAGCAAAGACGAAATGCTAAGTGCGGAATTTAAACAACACACTTTGATTTATAGAGGTTCAACCCACCTAGGGCCTAATCCTCTACCACCCCAAAGATTCCTGGATGGATTTCAAAAAAAAAAAAAAGATTTTATTAATTTACCAAAAATTAATACAACACCTTGAGGATTACCACAACCTCTTACACCATCTTGAGGATTACCACAACCCTCTTACAACACCTTTGAAGATTACCACAACCTTCAAACACCTATCACCTAGATCACCCAAGTGTATTCTTACCACAAGAATACTCACAAGGATGTCTTGTGTTGAATGATGACCAAAATCAAGATTACAACTCAATAATGATTGATACAATATGAGTACAAGTGTAATCAAGAATTGAAAGCCTAGACCTCAAATTTGTGCAAGTGAAAGTGCTAATGCTAATACAACAAGATATATGAAAGTGTTTGCTTGATTGTTTTTTGCTTGTGTAGAGTGTTGTATCTTGTTGCTTGAATGAAGCCTCTATTTATAGGAGAGGTCTTGGCTTTGATTTCCAGGACATAGGCTCCTCCTTGGGAGTGATTTGCTTTGCAAAAGAAACCATTTAAAATCATCAATATAGTCATTAGAAATCAATCCCACAAAATAGGGAAAAGTCATGCGAAAATACAACGGATAGTTCTTTGATAAAATGCAGTGCGACCGGTCACAGAGATAAGATTGAAATTGAATTTCTGTATTTTTACACGCAGGGGGACCGGTCGGAGAGGGGTGCGACCGGTCGCCTTGATGTTGACCGGTTGGGGTTGATAAAAATATAAAACAGAGAAGATCGAACCAAAAGAGGGACTCCCAGTGCACACGGCCGCCCTCCTCAATTTTTCTACGTCCCTTTTTCTATTTCAAAACTCAACTCAGTGCGGGTTGCCCTATAGGGCGACCGGTCGAAACTGAAACAAATATGTTGTCCAATTTTTTATCGAAAATAAACTGCAAAAAATACTCCAAAAAATAGTAAAAACATTTTAAATCGATCGGAAGTATTTAGACAACATTTAGGGACATTGTTTTGGTTTTAAAAACACATTTGAACAAAATCATCAAAATCATGATAAAAACATTTATCTAACACCACGGCTTACCCAACAAGATGTGCCCCACCCGCATTGACACAACATCACACAACATCTCACCTTATATCCCACTATTTGGAACGCTACTTTCGCCTGCTTATTGATTCGCATCTCCCCACAATCACCCAACCACTGAAATTTATATGGTTGTGGGTGTTTCAGTAGCTACATCAGGTGCAACTACCACCGTCTATAATGACTCTACACACATTTCCATTGACAAAACACCTTGTATGAAAGATGTTTTCTCGATGGACTCCCTCATCTGACTTAGGCTGAATACTCAGTACCCTCCGGGACAATAAAGACAATGTCTCCCCCCTCGCCAGCTCTACTACCTCCGTAATATCCTTCAACTCCAGCATATCACTATAATCCAGCTCTCCCTCACTTTCTGACTCCAATTTCCCATTATCGCGCAACACCAACACCCTATTATTTGGACATTGACTAGAAATATGCCCAAGACCATGACACTTAAAGCATTTAATATCTCTCGTTCGAGTAGTAGCGGGTTTGAATTTACTTGTGGGTTTAGGCTCGGTCGCCCTTCCCCTTTGCGCTGTTGTTTTTTAACTATGCTCCTCTTTTTTGTTAGTGTTCGACTTCCATGTATTGGAGTTAGAACTCGGTGCCTGTCAGTTGAAACCCCTCCTCTTGAGTTGTTGCTCAACTTTCACCGCCATGTGCACCATCTCCTCAAGATCGACATAATAATGTAAGTCGACGACATCTGCTATAGAAGTATTCAGTCCTGCGATAAATCCCGCTATCATAACCTCCTGATCCTCCTTTATATTATCCCTCGCCATCAGCATCTCCATCTCTTTATGGTTATCCTCCATGCTTTTAGACCCTTGTGTCAACCTCTGTAACCTTTGATAGACGCATCGGTAATAATGATTTGGTACAAAATGATGTCGCATCAAAATTCTCATCTCCTCCCATGTGAAAATGGGTCGCTCGCCGCTTCTTCTCCTAGAGACCATTAATTGATCCCACCAATGCGTAGCCCGAGAATTTAATTGATGCCAACTTCACCTTTTTCAGTTCAGAATAATTCTGGCACTTAAACACATTCTCAATTTTTCTCTCCCAATCAAATAGGCGTCGATCACTCTTTCCCTGGAACGATGGAAATTGCATTTTGATGTTACTCAAATTTCCATCCTCACATCCCCTATCACCTTTATTTCCACGCCGACCTCCGCTGCAGATTGTAATTTTGCTTTCTTTCTGAATCAAAATCATCCATGTCATCCGTACATTCCTCCAGTTTGAACCTCCTAGGCCTTCGTGCCCTAATAACGG
The DNA here is from genome assembly GCA_016081115.2 of Rehmannia glutinosa. Lineage (NCBI taxonomy): Eukaryota > Viridiplantae > Streptophyta > Magnoliopsida > Lamiales > Orobanchaceae > Rehmannia > Rehmannia glutinosa. The sequence goes on along the minus strand of JABTTQ020002710.1, from coordinate 132,505 downwards.
GCTCCTCTATTTTCGGCGCCTCACTAGGATCCCCGTATGTCTCGATCATCACTTTCTTCATGAGGTTTGCAAGTGCCTTCACATGCAACTTATTACCTAAATTCAACGGTTGTCAGTTTTTCTCGGACATAGTTGATTCACTCCCTCACGTGTATACGCTCGTGTTCCACTCAACTCACAATTTCCAAGTACCCGCACTCGTTACAATTATAGACTAATCAGTCAATTGTAAGTGCGACTCAACAAACCAAGACAATCGCCAAGCAAACAACGGATCTAGATAAGATGAAATTTGAAGACTAGGGTTTCTAAATCCCGATTTTCTAGAATTTTCAAATTTCCTCTTTTTTTTGTGCCAGCGGATTATGATTCTTTACCCGCTGATTTTTCTGTGCAAATATCAAATTTCTCTTCTTTTTTTTTACCCTTGAAGAACTAGGGTTTATAAGAAAATCTGGAAAATAACAAGGATTAAACAAAACAAGGATAGATTTAACCTTTCTAGAAGGCTCTATTGCCAACTGATGTGAACCGTAGCAATGAATGTGCATACGACCCAAACATCAATATGTTGTTAACCCAAGATCTTCACTAGTTCGGTTAAAGATGGTGGAATAACCTCGACCCGTTTCTTATCAAAGCAAGACCTCGCTATCGCTAAGATGCCACAAGCAATTATAGATTATTGCACGATAAGTAAATAATTACAATAAGAAACGTAAATCTTGAAGCACTTGGGAAAGCACTCGATTTGAGAGTAAAGATATGAATTGATTGATTACTTATGAAAAATAATAAGTGTTCACCCTTATATGGGATCCCAAAACCCTAACCCTACTAGGAAATAACTTAACAATCGAAAATGAAATGAAAAACCAACAAATCCCAAAATGGTGGTGAAACCCAGGACGGACACAACGGCTGCCCGTGCGTCAATTTGAAGGCCCTCAATTTTGTTCACAATGACGACGACGGCCGTGCTATGGTGCACGGGCTGCCCATGCGTCAAGTCGAACACCCCTTCAACTTTGCCTTCGAATTTGACCACTGTTGTTTGTCCCAAACTCGAAATAACAACTTAATACGTGGCCTTAAAGGTTTATTTGACCTCCAAAACATCAAAACGACTCGAAACAAATCAAAGTACAACTAATTAAGGGTAACGAATACGAGACAATATTGAGAACTTGATTACAAAGCTTTTAAGACGCAAAATGACTTGTATTCATGGCATCCTTCACTTGCTCAGTCTGAGGTGGACTCTTGAACGTTGATGACGCGAATCAACTTGACCACCCGAACATCTTCCACCATCAGCAACACACTCTTGGTCTCTTTTTGAATAAATTGAATCAACTCATTGAGTGCTTCCTTGAACTTTTTTGCTCGAGCCCTCGCCACCGGACCAACTGGCACTGTTACCGGGTCTTTCGTCCATGGATTCTCATCAAAAGGCAAGGGAGCCTTAAAGCTATATAAGGAACACATATGGTGTGGTTTCAATTGCAAGTCAAATACACTTTAACATTTGTGGTTTGACTCTAGTTAAATTTATTTCTTGTATTCTCTATTATGGAGAGTTAGGAGAGATGTGTTAGTTAGTCAAATGTTTGTAAGAGTGTGGAAGTATTGGGGTCGGGAGAGAAAATATCGGTGTTATTGTAAAAATATTTCACATGGTGGAATTTTTTTCTCTGTGGGTAGTGGTTTTTCTCCGATTTTGGAGTTTCCACGTAAATTCTTATATTATGTATTGTTGTTATTTTTCATTTTATTTCTTGGTTATTTCTGCTTGTCCCTAGGACATGAACGTGGGATCTGATTTTCCCAACACGTGGTATTGGAGCCCATGTCGTCTCTTAAAATTCGCAGCGATGTCTGACCTTCCACATCAGAAAAGATTTTTTAAGTGGGTTCCGGAGGTCTCATTTGGAGGTGGTTGTTCATCAAGTTAGGGTGGTTCAAGCAGGTGGAGAATTTTGATGGAAGGTTTAAGTTTGGTTTATGGCAAGTATAAGTCAAGGATGTATTGGTACAATCCGGGTTACACAAGGCTTTGAAGGTAAACTGTCAAGGTGGGGTTGGAGCCGATCAAAAAATAGCTCATTATCCAGGCTAACATTGCGGCGGTGAGGATTTTCTCACGATGAGAAAATGCATGTCCTTTTTGGCATGTTAGCGATTACCATGAAAGAGGATGTGATTATGTTAGCGGGTCCAGGATTTGTGCATGGGCATTGGCTTGTCATGGATGCGGTGTGGTGGTGGAATTTCACACGAGGCATTGGTTTTAACATGGATGCGGGGTGTCCGTAGTATCGCTTTGGCATTGATACAAGGTGTGTGTTATGTCGATGATCAAGGACTTCAATGAGAGTCAAAAGTTGGAAGTTGCGCCATAGATTTCAGCGGGTTTTTTGACATGTACCAAAGAAAAATCTTAAAATAGTTTATTCTAAGTGGTTTACTCATATGGTGGAGTAGGGTTCTCTGGTTTGAGAATGATGGTTTTGGGTTTTGAGAATCATGGTTGTCGGTGAAGACAATGGTGGAGCTTCTTTTATTTTGCCAATGTGGAGTTTGTTTCTTTTATTTGATACAAAAAACCATGATTGTCGGTGAAGACATTGGTGGAGCTTCTTTTATTTTGCCAAGGTGGAGTTTGTTGGTTTTTTGTGTCCAATAAAAGAAGGGCTTTTGTCCCACATTGCTTGTGGAACAAAAAGGATGGGAGCCTTAAGGCTATTTAAGGAACGTCATGTGGTGTGGTTTCAATTGTACCAGTCAAATACACTTTGATATTTGTGGCTTGACTCTAGTTAAATTTATTTCTTGTATTCTCTATTATGGAGAGTTGGGAGACATATATGAGTTAGTCAAATCAAAGGTTTGTAAGAGTGTGGGTGTACTGGGGTCGGGAGAGAGAATGTCTGTATGATTGTAAACATATTTTACATAGTGGAATTTCTCTCTGTGGGTTGTGGTTTTTCTTCGGTTTTGGAGTTTTCCACGTAAATTCTTATGTTGCGGATTGTTTTTATTTTTTATTTTATTTCTCGGTTATTTTTGCTTGTCCCTAGGAGATAAATGTGGGATCCGATTTTCCCAACATACTTTCCATACAAAAGAAATTTAACATGGGTTCAGAACATAAATAATTGATATGTTAGGACATAGATCAGTAATCAATTAGTTATTAACAACAAATTTTTAATAAATATTAATAATTAGCATTACTACTATAAAAATAGACAAATACTCACATCCCAAATAAAACTCAAAATTGAAACTTCAAGCCCACGAATGGCACACAGAGCCACTCATATTAAAGCGAATGAGTCAATCGACTTGGGCCAAGATTGCGAAACTGAAGCCCAAGATTTTGGAAAACCTTTTATACATATTCGAGGGGCGGATCCGGAAATATTTCTTAAGGGCGAATATAAATAAAATTTTACATCAAAGACAATTAGTGAAATACTTTTTAACATAATTAATACATAGCTTTTAAAATTAAATAATAAATACTAAAAAAACTACATAAAAATAATTAATGGGGTACATTTTGATTTTCCTTAACTTAATTAAAATGTAGTTTGTTTTAATTAAAAGAAATACATATATAAAATAAATAAAGCTTGCATTAAAAGTAAATCTAGCATAGTGGTTGAGTGTGTCACTATTGAGATTTTGAAAGGGAAAATTACAAAATTAGTCCTATAATGATAGAGCTATAGCACAAAGGTCCCCGTAAAAATCACGTTTTGCAAAAAGGTAATGTAACTATATAAAACGTCTCAATTTTGGTCTGCAAAATGCAAGTTTTGCAAAATAGCCCTCAAACCGTATGAAAATCTCAATTTTTGTCCTAATTTCGTTGGTAATTGGGAACTACGTGTGCCGCTCACGTAATCGAAATTCGGTGAAATTAGTACCAAAATTGAGATTTCCATATAGTTACAAGACTATTTTGCAAATCGTGCATTTTGCAGACCAAAATCGAGAGTTTGCTATAGTTACAGAATTTTTGCAAAATGTGATATTTACTGAGACCTTTTTGCTACCGCTTTATAATTACAGGACCAATTTTGCAATTTTGCCTTTTGAAATATTCCCCAAGTTCAAGTCATCTTTCTCTCTCCACCAAAATAAAAGGCCCATATGAGACGGGCTAGAATCTAGATTAATCTTTGTAGTCTTGCTAATAAAATTATCGCACTTAGTTTTTTTAAGCACTAAATTTAAAATTTTCTCAAATTGATAAGAAATTATTAAACAACTTAATTAATAATTTTATTGTCAAAATCAAAACGAGTTGTTTATAAATAATTTATTTTTTATGTTACTTACATATGCAGATCACTCCAAGTCATGGTTTCTGAATATTTGTCCAATTTCTTTTCCTAAGCTGGCAATTTCTTCGTACGAGAACCTATCTGAAACACCATCAAATGCTAGATGGGCCCTAGGGTTGTCCCAGGGAAGCCCCTTCGACGCTCAAGTTAGTATAATTTGGAGAGAAAATTCAGAGCCAAAGATAGAGATTGCAAGTAATGAATTATGAATACTTATAAATAACAAGTAGTGAGTTATTTATACATGGGATGATGGACCACATGGGCTTTGTATGAAAAGTAGGCGCGTGGGCCGGTACAGACTACATGGGCCGGATATTATATATGTGATCCAATAATAATTAGTAATACTCGACAGTTATTTAGGCAATTTCAAAATTAAATAATATGTAAAATAATAAAGTAATAGAAATTGAGAAAAATCAAATTTATCCCCAACAATTTTATATATTGCTTATTATTATTTATTTTGTTATTTTATGTCATCTTTAATTTTGTATAGAAAAATAGGGCCCAATTGTATAATATTCGAGCCCTCGTGGAATCCTGGAAGGCAAGGTCACTTGTGAGTCTTGGAAGGATAGAAGGCAAGGTCTCTTGTAGAGTTTCTGAAAGCACGATCTATATATCCTGGAACATGAGTCTTGGAAGGCAATGTCTCCATAGAATATAAAGCGGAAAACGTTCCTAGAAACTAGGGTTCCGATGTGGTGGTCGAATATCGAGTGTGTATAAATTGTGATTGCATGCGAGTTAATTTAAAAAGGTGTGGTCGAATAACGTAAGTGTGTAAAAGTTTCAATCATTCCAATAACTCGCCAACACTAAAGAGGCATGTGGTGGTTGAATATAAGTTGCAATCACATCCGGTTTCACCGCTCACGTGATATCGGATAAAAAGAGAGTGAATAAGTTTTGATCATCCCGATTTAACTTGCAATGGATAAAGGGGCATTTGGTGATCGAATATAAGTTGTGATCGCATTCGGGTTTAACTGCAACAAGTGTGGTCGAATAATAGGAATATGTGTAAGTTGTGACCATCCAGGTTTAATTGGCAACTCTTGGGGGCATGTGGTGGTTGAATAACATGAGTGTGTATAAGTTACGATCGTATCCTGGATGTAACTAGAAACCACTAAAGAGATAAAGTCATCTGCCCATAGAATTATTTAGGCGCAAGCTTAGAACGGATGTATCAACAACAAAAAATGAAACTTCCATATAATGGATTTTTATCGTTATGGGAAGTAGGATTGTGCACGGACTTGGAGATTATCAAATCGAACCGATATTCGGACCGAAAGATCATCGAACCGAAAATATCCGTTGACTTTTTTACTTTCCCCGAACCATACCGCATCGAAAATATTTATGGTACGGTTGAGATTTTCCAAATACCCGCATCGTAACCGATCAATCGCATCGAACCACTCCGAATCGAAGACCAAAACTAGAACCGATTTTAAAGATTTTATATAAATACATATACATTATTTCTATGTTGTTTTTATTTTGATATTGAATTAACACAAACTATTTGAAATTTAATTGAATATAAAGCATATTTCTGAAAAAATCATAATACTGCAACTATTATGAATTTAAAAAACTCTGATATTAATAATAGAACAAATCATTTGAAACTGAAATTAGTTAAATGATTAGTAAATTGCACTTAAAAGAGAAGCAAGTAATAGTACCATATTATAACAATATAAAAAAGATCATATTTTAATTCTTTTACCACATCACATAAATTATAAATATAATTTTATTGATTATGTTAAGTTGTTAAGTATGAGACATTGATATTATAAATTTATACAAGTTTTTATTTCATGTTAATTTATAGAAATTATTAATTATTATTATTATTATTATTATTATTATTATTATTATTATTATTATTATTATTATATATATATATATATATTCTATGTCAATAGAAGGACAATTGCCCAAATAATAGACTATTATTGTATTATATAGGTTATTAAGTTTAGAATTTTGGATTGTGTTACCTATTATAGTTTTAGTTTTTATTTTGAGACTACGCTAAAAAGAGACTCTAGAACTCTGAAGTCTAACCGTTTGGTGATTTTTATATTGATTTTTCTTTTTTTTTTTTTTTTTCTAAATTTGTATGTTTGATTTATGACTAATCTCCAATATCCGTCCCGAACCGAACCGCACTGCCTCATCCCATTAGAATGAATCTCCGTCCCAACTTTCGATGCAGTTCGGAGACGGAGATTTTTTATGGTTGATTAAGAGATTTTTATTTAGAATTTTGAACTTGGGACGATTATGGAGATTTCCAAATCTCCGAACTGCTCCGCATCGCGTCACACCCCTAATGGGAAGTATCATAAAACATAAATAAATAAATAAGCAAAAAGGAAGGGAATGTGGGCCCGAGGAATATCCCTATGTCGCACATTTGGGACTAATGTCATTGTAGATTGAACCTTAATCTGTGGAATTTAAACTTTATGTCCGGGGTAAATAAAAAAGAACATTGGAAAGGTCGAGATTTTGATTTACACAAGTGAAAAGCCTTTACAGGTCAAGATGCAGTTTGATTTCAAAGAAAGATAATTAAGGGGAAAGAAAATAGAACGAAATAGAGCACATTTCACATTCTCCTGATAAGCCATTAGAATAGTGGCGTCTTTCCAAAGTTGGGATATTGCATCATCATGCATGTGAGAAGGTTTGTATATTTCGCTTTTCCTATCTTGCTAAGCAACACTTTCATGTCTCATTTATAATTTTTTTCAAAATATCTTAAAACTCATTCTATATTAAATTGGATAGTGTATAACCTGAAAGAGTTTGTGTTTGTATCAACGTCACCAATTATTTAAGTTGTTATTATATATAAACGTGGTCGACACCCTCTCCCATTTAGCTAGCTTGTGGGAACGAGTTCTCCCCAAATTCATTTATCGGTGCATCGGATCCTTGAGTTTGGTTTGGAGGCAATGTTGGGATCCGACCACATTCCATTTGCATTGGCACGCTCAGCACGACCCCGACACATTTCCATTGGCACCCTCAGCGTGAGAGCAGGTGTTAAGAGTTGGTGCTTATCCCACATGGCCAATTTGTTAGGCTGCTATCGTGTATTAAAAATTGGGTTGGATTATACTCTCCATTGAGCTAATTTTTGGGAATGAGTTCTACCCAAGCCCTTTTTTTATTTTCTTTTTAAGTATAAATCCTGGAAGGCAACCACCTGACCACTATCCGATTCCAAACCGAAGTTCATTTATCATAACCATGTCATCTATCAATCAACTAATACCCTTTTGGTAAAGATCATATCAACAAAAGAAATTAGGACTGGTTTTGAACCAATTCATTTTACCTAAGATTAAGATAAATAGAAACGCCACAATATTATAAGCCACAAACATTGAACATGCCTATCAACAAAATTAAGGTAACCTGTCTCTCTTTTCATTTGAAAATGGCATTGGTTACATCACAAAGCAGATATGCCAGCACAAGAAAGTACTAATACCACATCTGCACACAGTCAGAATCAACAAAACTTAATAGCAAAAAAGAAGTTTGGATCACCAACTTTCTGGTTCATTCTTTTTCTTTCTTTTTTTGTTTTTGGTTAAAAATATTTTTCTGAGGCTCATTTTTAGTTTTTGATGACCCAAAGCTGACTCATGCAACTGAAAAAGTTAATCCCAAATAAACTTTTCTTTTCCATATAAATAGATGCCTAAGAAGTAGTTTGGATCAGAGCAAGTTTCTGGTATTCAACACTCAGATCCATATTTGGTGAACATTTTAAAGCATTTCATTTCATTTCTTTGCAAGGAAGTATAATGGAAGTACAACACAGAAAATCAAGACTTGGGAGCAAAAATTTGCATAAGGAACATGCTATTGGGATCCCAATCAGCTCAGCAGAATATGAAATAATCTTTTAAGAGCTCTACAAATGCTCTTTTACCTGATCCTGCTTCTCAGTATCAAATTCTGCCTTCTCCTTCCAAACATTATTCCAAGAATAATATTAGACACAGTAAGCCCTTGAATTAATTTCTTGATTAGCCCTTATCAAGAATTCACATCTTCAATGTTAAAATTTTGAATCTTTACTAATGTTATTTGGGTGTCAATTAATTATGCAGGTAGAGCAAATTCAGTAATTACGAAGATGATCAAACTCGGAGTGAGCATGGACCATTTTGCTCAAGGAATCCGAGAGCACGGTAACTATTCCCGAAATTTACCCTTATTACAAAATAGTACAATTAATTTTTAAAATTATAAAAATATACCCCTAGAGGTTTGTGTTTGTTTTACAAATTACCCCCTCATAATGTGAAACTTGTAAAACACAAGCTTGTACCTAAATTCTCAGATCATGGTGTTAGTATATATTCATATTTAGTAACATTTATGAATTTTCTTGTGCAGTGAAATTAGGACCAAAATTAAGCGAAACGGTAAAAGGAAAGTTGAGCCTGGGGGCAAGAATCCTTCAGGTTGGTGGAGTTGAGAAAGTGTTCAAGCAGAAATTCAACATTAGATCAGATGAAAAACTGTTGAAGGCTTCTCAATGCTATTTATCGACAACGGCTGGGCCGTTGGCGGACTACTATTTATTTCGAATGATAGAGTTGCATTTTGCAGTGAGAGATCCATCAAAGTATCTTCTCCAACTGGAAAGCTTGTAAAAGTACATTACAAGGTTATGATCCCACTCAGAAAAATAAAGAGAGCCATTGAAACTGACAATGTGAAAAAACCAACACAGAAATATGTGCAACTTGTGACAGAGGACAGTTTTGAATTCTGGTTCATGGGATTTCTAAATCATCAGAGAACTTTAAAGTATCTTCAGCAAGCTATCCATCAAGCCAGATGACACGTTTGCCTAATTAAAGAGTTCTTATCATATAATTTCATTTCATTTTGTTTGTTTGTGTTTTTGTACAACCCCTCCTCCCTTAACATCCTTCAGAAATTAATATAGATGAGCTATCTATACTCTTTAGAAATCTGTACAAATTTGTAACAACTCATTCTGTTGTAATGAAGAAACTACATTCTGGTGAAAGAGCGAGCTTCTTATTCTTTTCTTTTAGGATAATTATAAAACTACCCCTGAGGTCTTGCCTAATTACACAAAACTTTAGTTACCTTCCAAAAGTGCTACAAACATACCTTTCATGTTTGTATTTACCTAACAAATACTCACCTATTGAGGGTACAATTTGAAAAATAGAAACGGATATCTGGGGTATTTGTATTCAAAGATAACTAGGTTTTGGGAAAATGACCAGTTTTACACTTTTTGGGATAAGAAAACACTTTTTACCCAACTTTCAAAAATCCATTTTTACCCACTTTTTCAATGAAAGGTCATAAATGCCCCTATCCTCTCCCACTCTCTTTCTTGGTTTAAAAAAATAATTTTCCTTTCCTCTTTTCTTCTTCTTTCCAAAAATAACAATCTTCCTTTTTTTCTTTTCATTTTTTCAATTTTTGAAGATTCAATAAACTATTGGAAGATAAGTTTAAGTCACTTGAACCAAACTAATGTATTTATTGTTTCAAATATTTATGTATAATGAGGGAAATTCGCTTATTTTCGAGAGGAGAAAAAAATAAAATGTTCAACATGGTACGATCGGGCCACCATAGATGTGAGCACGATCGTGCCACCATAGATGTGAACACGATCGTGCAAAGACTACAAGGGTAGCACGATCATGCAAAGACTATGGGGCATCACACTATGGGCGGCACGATCATGCAAAGACTTAAGTGGCAGCACGATCGTGCTACTTTAGTAGGGGTATTTTTGTCTTTGTGAATAAAAAAGATGTTTCTTTATAAAAATGGGTAGAAAAGTTGTTTCACTATCCAAATAGGGTAAAAACAAAGCCCACCCCTAGGTTTTTGTAATTAAGCTAAACTCCAAGGGTAATTTTTGTGGTTATCCCTTTCCTTTATCTTCTTTGAAGCAAAACCAATTTTATCTTGGAATTTCTCTGAGACAAACCAAATTATTAGCACGTGCAATGTCTTGTCCAGGTGCAACACCTAAAGATTGCCAATAGAAAACATATCCCAACAATCCACTAGTCATTTATGTAATTGTGTACTTGTATATGAACCAGTAAACTAAGTAAATGCGGCACTAAATCCCTATCAAGCTAACTCATGGGGATAACTGTGCTTTTTCAGGGTACACCTACATTAAGTATTTTAAGTTTTACGTAGTACAAAATCTTAAAATTAACAAGGGATAATTACAAAAACACCCTGAGGTTTGGGATAATTAGAAAGAAAACAGAATTACAGAAATCCCATTGAGGTCTAATGTTATCAAACTTCTTACAATTATATCTCTCAACTTTTTTAAATATTACAAATATCCCCAACTTTTCATCAGGCTATTTGTAATATTTAGAAAAGTTGAGGGATGTAACTGTAAAATGTAAGACGAAAAGTTGCAGCTATTTGAATATTTTTGAAAGTTAGGGATGTCATTGTTATATATTTGATAAAGTCAACAAATTCCAAATCCAACTAAAGCCTGGGGTAAAAATATAAGACGGAAGCAAACCTCAAGCATTCAAGTTTCTCTGGGGGTTTTGTAATTACCCAAACCTCGAGGTAGTTTTTGTAATTATCCCAAATTAAAATTGCATTGCAAGTTTCTACAGAACATAATGGTATGCCTGCATGATGACTTGTACCAGGAATAGGAATAGAAGGGCATCCACTTCAAAATCATGTTATTGACTTATATGTCATTATATTAGAGTTAACATTCGGTGTAAGAATCTACTAAAACAATTCTAGTAGGTGGGATCAAGAAGAAGTCTACAATTTTGAGAACTTAGGTAGGTAGAATCTCTTGTTCACATGATTCATTGAAATATGCTGAAAAATATTTTATGTACTTGTACACGTATGGTATCTGTCATTCAAGCTAAGATATATAAACACGCACGCGCAGCGCACACATATTCATATAGATTTAAAATTCCTGAAGAAAGATGAAAATTGTTTTAATATGGATCATATCAGTAAACTAAATTTCGGATGATCTTGTTGCCCTATCCAAGATGAAGTAAAACAAATATAACACATTACTATTAATTTATTGGTAATGAGGCAGTCAAGTTTTGGAAAAGTAATCTTTTACCCACCTTATCTCATCCTCAAATTAGGAATTTGAAGGTATCCAAATATATCATCAAAAAGCAAATCTAAGTTTTTCTTTCATTTGCTGATTCATTTCAAGTGATGGATTACATCACAAAGCAGAAATGCCAGCTCAAAAAGTAATATAACCATATCTGCATACAGTCAGAATCACAAAAAGATGCAAATTTGGTGTGCTACATTAGAATATCTGGGTCATAGTTTCATTATTTACTCAAAATAGTGTTCATGACACCCAATCACAATAAAAGAAAAAAAAAAAGAGCAAGAAAAGAAAGCAGATTCAGAAAGACCAACTTTATGATGCATTCACCTTTAGTTATTGGTGACACAAAGCTGAGTCATGAAGTAAAGGATAAGCCCAAATAAATATTTCTTTTTCCTTATAAATAGATTAAAGCCTAAGCAATGTTGGATCAGAGCAACTTTCTAGTTAGATACTTATTCAGAGTAGGTGAAGATTGTGAAGGCAAATATGGAGCTAAACCACAGCAAATCAAGAATGGGGAAGAAAATGCATAAAGAACCTATTATTGGGATTCCAATCAGCTCAGCAGAATATACATTTTCGTTTAAGAGCTCTCAAAAAGCACTTTTACCTGATTCTGCTGCTCAATACCAACTTATGCCTTCTCATTCCAAACATCATTCCAAAATCAGACACGGTAAGCCCTTCTTTCCTCCTGATCAAGAATTCACGGCTTCATTATTAAAAGGGTGTTTGGCGGTAAAAACATCTTATAAGCTCTTAAAATTTGTTTGGTAAATTCTTCTTGAAACAGCTTATAAGTTCCTTAAAAACAATATTTAAAGAAAGTAGGGGAAACACAACTTTTTTTCAGAAATAAAATGCTTATAAAATTTAACAACCTCCTTTGATTTGTAGACCATTTTAACTGCGACATAGTAAAAGCTGCAGCATCTTATTTTATCCAAATAGTTCAATAAGTTATTTTCAATATGATCATCATATAAGCTCTAAAAACATTTTGAAACTAATTTTATGTATTTTCGCGGAAATGCAGGTGGAATAGCTTCAGTAATTACAAAGATGATCAAACTCGGAGAAAACATGGATATTTTTGCTCAAGGAATCCGAGAACACGGTAATTAATCATGAAAAGTTTACTTTACAAATTACCCTTGAGGTTTGTGTTTATTTTACAAATTACCCCCTCATACGGTGCAACTTGTAAAACATAAGCCTATACCTAAATTCTCAGATCATGGTGATAGTATATATTCATATTTAGTAACATATATGAATTATTGTGCAGTGAAATTAGGGCCAAAATTAAGCGAAACGGTAAAAGGAAAGTTGAGCCTGGGGGCAAGAATCCTTCAGTTTGGTGGAGTTGAGAAAGTTTTCAAGCAGAAATTCAACATTAGAGATGATGAAAAACTGTTGAAGGCTTCTCAGTGCTATTTATCGACAACGGCTGGGCCGATAGCTGGATTACTATTTATTTCGAATGATAGAGTTGCATTTTGCAGTGAGAGATCCATCAAAGTATCTTCTCCAACTGGAAAGCTTGTAAAAGTTCATTACAAGGTTATGATACCACTCAGAAAAATAAAGAAAGCCTTTGAAAGTGAGAATGTGAAGAAACCAACACAGAAGTATGTGAAATTAGTGACAGACGACAATTTCGAATTCTGGTTCATGGGATTTTTAAATCATCAAAGAACTTTTAAGTATCTACAGCAAGCAATCCATCAAGCCAGCTGATCACTTTAGACTAAGGAGTTCATATGATAAAATCTTTTTGTATTTTTTGTTTGTCTTTTTCGTACATGAGCTAGCTGTACAAATTTGTAAAAACTCTGAGGCTCTTTCAGCTGTAATGACAAAATTACATTATGGTGAAAAAACAAACTACCTTATTGTTTTTCTTTTTATCTTCTTTGGAGCAAAACCAAGTGAATCTTAAAATTTACCTGCACAGCTAAATTCTGAGCATGTGCATCATCCGGTCCAGGTGCACCCCCTAAAGATTGCCAATATAAAACATGTCCCAACATTTCACTACTTCATTTCTGCAAAAAGTATATACCAGTACTAAAACAAATGTCAATGAGACTCTGATGTACCTGTGTAACTGTATATGAACCAGTAAAATAGGTAAATGAGATTCTAAAGCCCCTATCAAAAACTCTCTCATGGGAGATAACTGTGCTTCAGCTGACTCTCAGGGTACACCTGCACTAAGTACTTTAAATTTTACACAGTACATAATCTTAAAACTTATAGTGCACAGCAAGCTTCTACAGAACATGTATGCCTGCATGATGACTTGTACTAGGAATTAGGAATAGAAGGCATCCACTTCAAAATCATGCTAAAGCACAACTAATTTCCAGACAAGAATAATCTTTGAGTATCGACTTCAGAGGTATCGATGACACAATGAACAGATTTCTTGAGAAAAGGAAAAAAGAACCAACTCTATGGTTCTGCAACACACAACAACCACTTTATAATTGATAGAACATCACAGTTCTATTAATTTTGAGGCTAAATTATATGATATGAAGTCAATATGGTTCTTAAATGTTATGTTTTGTTATAATGTTATTCCAAAGTCCAAACTGCCTATACAAAATGAAATTGAACTTATATAGTTATAAAAGTTGCCAAAATCTTTCAACATCAGTAATAGTTTGCTCTCCTCATGGACGAGTTTGGATATAGACCTGCATAGTGGAGTGAGTTGAGCAGTCACAATACATAGATTGAGAGAGATTAGAGATGTTTAATGTGGCGGTACCACATAGTTTGTTGCTTGAGTGAGTTATTGAGTTACATATCATAATGTTAGAGTAGATATTTTCTCTGTAAGAATCTACTAAAATAATTCCAGTGAGTGTGATCAAGACGAAGTCTAAAATCTCTTATTCACATGATTCAATGAACTGTGTTGAAAAATGTTTTATGTTCTAGTGTACATGTAAGATATTTGTCATTCAAGCTAAAATATATAAACATATATATTTTTTAAATTCCTGTTAAAAAGATGGATACTATTTTAATAGGGATCATATTGATAAAATAAGGGTTAATTACAAAAAGTACCTCTAAGATGTTTAAGGTAATTACAATAAAACCCAACTATGTTTCAAAATTATAAAATGACACCTAAGGTTTGATTATGTCTAATATATTACCCCAACCACTAGTTGACCAAACGGAATTTGTTGACTATATCAAAACATTGACCTGAAAATCTAAAAATGTCAGTGCAGTACTGTTCATAAATTATGAGGAGACAAAATTGTTCTTTGGTTGTTCACAAAAGATTCAAAAAAACAAACCTGCCAACCTTCAAAAACATCATTCAGTTTCAACATTCCCACGAAACTCTTTTATGAGTTTTGCAAATATCAACTTAAATTGTTTAAGGATTAACTGAAACATAACACCCCATATGGTTACGAAGAAGAAACAATTTTCACCCTCTGGTATTCCATAAACTACAGAAAATACCTAAACTAGATGGGGGTAGTTTTGTGTGTTCACTTTCTTTTTTTTTCTTTTTGGAATTCTGTCAATACATTATTGACTTAACACCATTTTTGTTAGTTTTACCGCATTCCCTCAAACTTTAGGGGTACGTTTTGTAATTATGAAACTTAGATAGATTCTTTTATAAATTACCCAAACTTTAGGGGTACTTTTTGTAATTAACCAATAAAATAAAGTTCGTATGATCTTGAAATAATTAGTTTTACCCTGTCCAAGATTAAGTAAAAGAAAATATAACACATTACTGTTAAGCATGCCCATCAAGTCTGACTTATTGCTAAAGAGGCAGTCAACAAGTAATCCTTTGCATAGCTTATCTCATCCTTAGGGGAAGGAATTTGGTATCCAAATATATCAAAAAGCAAATCTATCTTTTTCTTTCATTTGCTTAGTCATTTCAAGTGATGAGTTACATCACAAAGCAGAAATACCAGCTCAAAAACCATATCTGCATACAGTCAGAATCACAAAAAAGATGCAAATTTGGTGTGTCACATTTGAATATCTTGGTCATACTTTCAAAACAACTGTCTAATTGCAGACCTCTTGTCATAATTTACTCAAAATAATGTTCACTAGAGGTGATACCCCATCACAATAAAAGAAAAATAAAAAAAGCAAGAAAGAAAGCAGATTTAGAAAGACCAACTTTTTGATGCATTCACCTTTAGTTTTTGGTGACACAAAGCTGAGTCATGAAGTAAAGGATAAGCCCAACTAACAACCATTTCTTTTTCCTTATAAATAGACTCAAGCCTAAGCAATGTTGGAGCAGAGCAAGTTTCTGTTTAGAGACTTATATCAAAGTTGGTGAACATTCTGAAGAAAACACAGAGCTAAACCACAGCAAATCAAGAATTGGGAAGAAAAAAATGAATAAGGAACAAGTTATTGGGATTCCAATAAGCTCAGAATATGAAATAATCTTTAAGAGCTACCAAAAGGCACTTTTACCTGATCCTGCTGCTCAATACCAACTTCTGCCATCTCCTTCCAAACATTATTCCAAAATCAGACACAGTAAGCCCTTCTTTCCTCACTTGTTCTGTTGATCAAGAATTCACAGTTTCATTATTAAGTATGAGTTTGAAACTAATCTTTCTTTTGTAATTTGGTCAAATGCAGGAAGAGTAGATTCAGTAATTTCTAAGATAATCAAACTCGGAGAAAACATGGACATTTTTGCTCAAGGAATCCGAGAACATGGTAACTATTCATAGAAGTTATAAAGAATACAAAAATCTCAGATAATTGTGTTATGTTTTAGATGTAGTAACATTTATGAACCCTGCAGTGAGATTAGGACCCAAGTTAAGCGAAACGGTGAAAGGAAAGTTGAGCTTGGGGACAAGAATTCTTCAGGTTGGTGGAGTTGACAAAGTGTTCAAGCAGAAATTCAACATTAATAGAGAAGATGAAAAATTGTTGAAGGCTTCTCAGTGCTATTTATCAACAACGGCTGGGCCGATTGCCGGACTGCTCTTTATTTCAAATAATAGAGTTGCCTTCTGCAGTGAGAGATCCATCAAAGTCTCTTCCCAACCGGAAAGCTTCTAAAAGTACATTACAAGGTAAAATTTAAATACATAATCTTGTTTAATCAGTTCATTCTGTATGCTAAAATGGAACTAAAAATTAACTTGCATATGCAGGTGATGATCCCACTGTTAAAAATAAATAAAGCCGTTGAAAGTGAGAATGCGAAGAAACCAACACAGAAGTATGTGAAATTAGTGACAGACGACAATTTTGAATTCTGGTTCATGGGATTTTTAAATCATCAAAGAACTTTTAAGTATCTCCAGCAGGCAATCCATCAAGCCAGCTGAAACTTTAGGCTAAAGAGTTCATATGATATAATCTTTTTGTTTTGTTTGTTTGTTAGTCTGTTCGTTTCGCATGAGCTAGCTATACGGTAAGAAATCTGTATAAATTTGTAAAAACTCTTGAGGCTCATTCAGTTGTAATGACAAAATCACATTATGGTGAAAGAACAAACACTGTTATTGTTTTTCTTTATCTTCTTCAGAGCAAAACCAAGTGTACCTTAAAAGTTACCTGCACAGCAAAATTCAGATCATGTGCATTGTCTCGTCCAGGTGCACCACCTAAAGATTGCCATTATAAAACATGTCCCAACAGTCCACTACTTCATTTTTGCAAAAAGTATCTACTAGTACTAAAACAAATGTCAATGAGACTGATTTAATTGTGTAATTGTATATGAACCAGCAAACTAGGTAAATGAGGTTCTAAAGCCCTATCAAAAACTTACTCATGGAAAATAACTGTGCTTCAGCTGACTCTCGGCTACACAGAACTCTAAATTTTACATAGTACAGAATCTTAAAATTAATAATGCTTGCATACTGACTTGTACAAGAACAATCTTTGAGCATCGACTTCAAAGGTAACAATGACATAATGTACAGATTTCTTAAAAATAACCAACTCCACGGCTCTGCAATGCATAACAACCACTTTTGTGATTGATAGAACATCACAGTTCTATTAATTTTGAGACCAGATTATATATATGATATGAAGTCAATATGGTTCTTTAAACTTAATTTTGTTATTCCAATCTTTACATAGTTATGAAAGTTGCCCAAAAATTCAACATTAGTAATAGCTTGCTATCCTCAAGGACAAGTTTGGATATAGCCCTGCATAGTGGAGTGAATCAAGAAGTCATAATACATAGATTAAGAGAGATTAAAGATGTATGATTTGGTGTTACCACATAGTTTCTCGCTTGAGTGATTTATTGAGTTATATATATCACCATATTAGAATTGACATTCTCCGTAAAAATCTACTAAATTAATTCTAGTAAGTTGTCTATAATTTCATGAAGTTAGTTCAAAAGGACAAGTAGAATCCCTACTTCACATGATTCAATGAACTATTTTGAAGATTCTTTCATGTGTTAGATGAATATTGTTTTAAGCCATATATAAAAAGAGAGAGAGAGAGAGAGAGAGAGAGAGAGAGATTTAAATCCCCCAAGAAAGATGAATATTGTTTTAAGCCATATAAAAGAGAGAGAGAGAGAGAGAGAGAGAGATTTAAATCCCCAAGAAAGATGAATATTGTTTTAAGCCATATAAGAGAGAGAGAGAGAGAGAGAGAGTTTCAAAAATTATAGAAATCCCCTCGAGGTTTGATTATGCTTTACATTACATTGTTCCAATCATTAGTTGACCGATGAAAATTGTCCACATTATCAAATATTTTATAATTATATCCATCAACTTTTCTAAATGTTACAAATATCCAAACTTTTCGTTTGCCAATTTGTAATATTTAGAAAAGTTAAGAGGGATATAATTGCAAAATGTAAGACGAAAAGCTTGTACTATTTGTAATACTTAGAAAGGTTAAGGGATGTAATTGTAAAACATTCGATAACGTTAGCAAATTCCATCAGTTAATGTAAGACGAAATGAAACCTTAAGGGGTTTACGTAATTTTAGAACTTCTCGGGTTTTTTTGTAATTACCTCAAACCTCGGGTTCTTTTTGTAATTATCCCTTGTTTTAATAGGGATCATATCAATAAGGGATAATTACAAAAAGTACCCTTAGTTTGACCTAATTACAAAAAAACCCAGCTAACTTTTAAAATTACAAAAAGTACCCCTATGTTTGATTCAATGTTAAAATTAAGGGGTGAACTCGCAATATTTTTATAAATATGAAGGGAGATTTTGAAATATTTTTTGGTTATAAAAGGTTTAAATGTTAAACCAAATAAAACCTCAACGGTATTTTTGTAATTTTGAAAGTTAGCTGGGTGTTTTTGTAATTAGGTCAAACCTCAAGGGTATTTTTTGTAAGTAACCCTATCAATAAACTAAATTTGCGATCATCTTGAAATAATTAATTTTATCCAAGATAAAGTAAAATAAAATGTAACACAAATATTAAGTATGCCCATCAATTCTGACTTATTGCTAATGAGGCAGTCAAGTTTTGGACAAGTAATCCTTTGCACAGTTTATCTCATCCTCAGAATGAGGAATTTGGTATCAAATATATCAAAAAGCAAATCTAAGTTTTTCTTTCATTTGCTGATTCATTTCAAGTGATGGGTTACATCACAAAGCAGAATGCCAGCTTAAAAGGTAATATTACCATATCTGCATACAGTCAGAATCACAAAAAGATGCAAATTTGGTGTCACATTTGAATATCTTGGTCATACTTTCACAACAACTGTCTAATTGCAGACCTCTTGTCATAATTTACTCAAAATAATGTTCATTAGAGGTGATACCCCATCACAATAAAAGAAAAATAAAAAAAAGCAAGAAAAGAAAGCAGATTTAGAAAGACCAACTTTATGATGCATTCACCTTTAGTTTTTGGTGACACAAAGCTGAGTCATGAAGTAAAGGATAAGCCCAAAAAAATATTTATTTTTCCTTACAAATAGATTAAAGCTTAAGCAATGTTGGATCAAAGCAAATTTCTGTTTAAGAACTAATATCTGAGTTAGTAATATTCTGAAGGCAGATATGGAGCTAAACTACAGCAGATCAAGAATTGGGAAGAAAATTGTGCATAAGGAACAAGTTATTGGGATTCAAATCAGCTCAGCAGAATATACATTTTTATTTAAGAGCTCTCAAAAAGCACTTTTACCTGATTCTGCTGCTCAATACCAACTTATGACTTCTCCTTCCAAACATCATTCCAAAATCATACACAGTAAGCCCTTCTTTCCTCCTGATCAAGAATTCACAGCTTCATTATTGAGTATGAGTTTTAAAATAATCTTTTGTAATTTCGGTGAAATGCAGGTAGAGTAGATTCAGTAATTACTAAGATGATCAAATTCGGAGAAAATATGGACATTTTGGCTAAAGGAATCCGAGAACACGGTAAATACTCACAAAGATGTTTGATATATTTACAAAAGCTACCCTTAGGTTTAGCCTAATTACAGAAAACTTCAGTTATATTTCTGAATTACAAATACCCCTTTAAAGTGATACAAACAGTACCCCCTTTGAGGTTTTTACCATTTACCTAACAAATACTCCCTCTCTTGACGATGTAATTTGTAAAGAGAAACAAATATGAAGGGGGTAATTGTAATTTTGAAAGATAACCTGAGCTTTTTTTTTTTTTTTTTTAATTTGACTAAACCTTAGGGATAGTTTTTGTAATTTACCCAAAAATAGAATACAGAAATCTCGGATCATTGTGTCAATGTTTTGATATAGCAACATTTATAACCCTGCAGTGAGATTAGGACCCAAGTTAAGCCAAACGGTAAAAGGAAAGTTGAGCCTGGGAGCAAGAATCCTTCAGGTTGGTGGAGTTGACAAAGTGTTCAAGCAGAAATTCAACATTAGAGATGATGAAAAATGTTGAAGGCTTCTCAGTGCTATTTATCGACAACGGCTGGGCCAATAGCCGGATTACTATTTATTTCGAACGATAGAGTTGCTTTTTGCAGTGAGAGATCCATCACAGTATCTTCTCCAACTGGAAAGCTTCTAAAAGTTCATTACAAAGTAGAATTAAATTACATAATCTTGTTGTATCAATTCATTATGTATACTAAAATGGAAACTGAAAAATAAAGAGAGCTGTTGAAAGTGAGAATGTGAAGAAACCAGCACAAAAGTATGTGAAATTAATTACAGACGACAATTTGAATTCTGGTTCATGGGATTTTTAAATCATCAAAGAACTTCTAAGTATCTCCAGCAAGCAATCCATCAAGCCAGCTGAAACTTTAGGCTAAAGAGTTCATATGATGTAATCTTTTTGTTTTGTTTGTTTGTCTGCTAACCAGTCTTCAGATATGTAGATATTAATGAAAGAAGCTAATACTCTCAGAAGTCAGTACAAATTTGTAAAAATATTCAGGTTTGTTTTTTTGTAATGACAAGTTCACATTCTAGTTAAGGAATGAAACCAAGTGCATTACGGTTTTACTCAACAGCAACATAATAAAGGAAATTTAATCCCAGTGCACTCAACAATAATCAATTAGCTTGTCTTCTCTTGGAATTTTCTTGTTCTTAACTTGAAGGGATAAGTACAAAAACTACCCCTAAAGTTTCGGGTAATTACAAAAAAAAACAACAGAAGTTTCAAAATTACAAAAATCCCCTTAAGCTTGATTTTGTCTTAAAAATTTTGGGTAACTGTAATATTTTTACAAAAAGGGGTGTTTGAAATGCTTCTACTTATCAAAGGGGCAAAGTGTAATAGATTATCAAACTTCAAGGAATTTATGCAATTTTCAAGAAACCTCTTGGTTTTTTCTTTATCATCTCAAACTTCGGGGTAGCTTTTGTAATTATCCCTAACTTGAAAGAAGTATGTAGTTATGCTTTAAGCTGCTACAAACGACTAATGTACAATTCAAGTTTAAGCGTATTTCAACCCATCACTTTCCAACCATGAACCATTGATCCAGATTGTACAGAACATATACATAATTGAATGAAATCTGCTGTGGCCTAAGTTCAAATACATTGTAGTGATATCAATTTACAATAATGAAATCTAGTCATACTTGCATGTTATAACAATAGTGACATTGACATCACATGAGCAAAACCAAAATTCCAAAATACCATCACAGTTGAGCTACTTAGAACGAGAGAATCATACACGTCAACAAGAAATTATAGAAAGATTATTTCATATGTAAAAAAATTGTGTATAACATAAAAGATGGAACACCAGAGTCAATACACAATTTCTCAAAACATTTGGCGCTTGATGGTATTTGCTTAACTTTGTCTCCTATAACAATGAATACTATAAGTACAAATGGAAAGAAAAAAATAATTAAGAGTAAGAATAAATGATTGGTTAGCAGCATATTCAAGAACTTTTGCAGCATGTCAGCACACAATCCTCCAAAAAATGGGTGAGCTGCGAAGAATACAGTTTTGGATCATTCCGAAAATGATCAACATGGGGCGTTGAAATGAAGTTACAAGCTCTGACCTCACGTCCGCTCTTTCGCTGCTTCTCTATGAACGACTCAACGGACCCAACCGAATTACTCTGTCAGCCGAGCTGTAGATGTATAATTGTGGACAGCTGGGTTGTTTGGATGTTAACAGGCTCGTCACATCAGAAAGCCTCCTGTAATGTTTTGAGAAAATATTAAGTTAATACTTGTCCATGTGAAGAATGACACAATCAACGTATAACATAAGCAAAATAATTAGTCGGATGTTGCCAATTCAGATAATTTTTATGTAGAAAATTAGAAAATTTTAAACAAAAAGGTAAAATCAAGTAAATTTCAACTGATGAGAAAACGGCGAAAAATCGAAAATCTAAAAGGATTAGTAAAAGCTAATTACCTGTTAATGGAAGGATAATTCAAAACCACTCCAAATAACTTCTCTAGAATGAGGAGCAGAGCTGCCTCAGTTAAAGCAGGTTTGACTTCAATAGAGGTTCTTGTTCCAACTGTTAACTCCGCATTCGGTTCAATAATAGAACCTTTCATTGCAACACTGCTCTTCTTCAGAAAAGCAGCAGAAAATCCAGAGGCAAAAACCTAGAAACATATACAAGGGCAAGTCAAACAAATTTGACCTTATTTACAAGGAAAAAAAAAAAATAGATAACCATGAAAGAATATGGCCAAAGGTTAAGCAAAGTTCAATTGTTGAAAAAAACATATATAAGCACATTCCATGAAAAAAATACATTGGTTATTATATTGAAAGTAGAATCAGAGGACCGACGAAAAATATAGCACAAGAAACACTTCGTTACGAATTAGATAAATTGAATCAACTACAAAGAATTTAAATGGTAATAATAAATAGGAAACAAAGAAGTTTCACCTACAGAAGTGAAAAGGCAGGAAAAGTAAAATAACAGAGATCTCAACATAAGTGATCAATATGGCTAACACAGATTGAATATTCGTATCAATTTATGTAGCCAAGAAATTCTCTGTCGCTTCATTTCTAAAAGCAACATTACCTGTGGATCAGGGTCTGCAACCGGAGCCGAATCCACAATGCAGCCTCTAATCCTTCCGGTTAGAGCAGAATCCTTCTTCTGAAACTTTTCCAAAATGACTCCATATCTACAAGACAAATATGAGATAGATCAAAATATTGCTTCACACGTATCGCTGAAATTCATTCCAGCGATGCCATTTTCCATTACATTTCTGGTTACAGTGGTAAGGGTGTGATTGGATAAGAAAATTTTTAATTTTCGTTCCACTAGAGAGAAAATTTTACTCCAAAATGCGGCTGTTTATGAGAGTTTTCAGAAAATACACAATTGAACTCACTTTCACTTTTCTCACAAATTCCACTATTCAATCACTCACATATTTACAATCACCAATCATATCGGGTCATCATTTTATTATTTCTGTATCAAATTAACTTTCATCGTACATATTCATGCTATATTCAACCACACTCTCAAAATTCATCATTCTTTTTCAAAAAACATAAAAATTATCACTATTCTCTAGCAAGGAAAAAAAAATCAAAATGAAAACATATCCAATCGCACCCTTAAATTTTCTCTTCCAAAATTTTCAATGGTCAAGTGAATAGGTAAGTACAAAGTGACAACACTTACGTCAGCCATCCCGTATTACTAAACATGTGAAAGACCAAATTCTTTCCATGTTCCTCTTCCAACCATTCGGCGAGATGGTTCACCAGCAATTCAACATCCTGCTCAGCTTTTCCCCCACTTTATAACTAAGAACATCGGACATCGGAAAGGTAAATGTAATAACATGAAACCCTCTCGACGTATACCACTCCGCATATTTGTTAAGGTGCTTCTGCTTCGAACCTAACCATCCTAACAACACAACTACCGTTCTAGATTTAGCCGACGAACAATCAGAACCGCCAGATACATCAACGGCGTTAGGATCCGGCAAATGCCATCTATATAAGACATCCGACGGCAATGAAGGGCTGCTATATGAATAGTTTGCCGGTTTAGCTGATTTCGCCAAATCGGCTGACTGGTATAAATTGAGTAAAACCGGCGAAGATGCCATTAAAGAATAATTAGTGTTAGTGTTGGGAATGGGGATGTGTACATTAGGCATGGGTACGCGAATTTTAGTAACAAAAGACAATTGGGCTAATTTGGACATGGATATTTGAGATACCCATGAAGAATTTGTTTCTTCTAATGAATGTGGAGAAGAAGAAGAAGGAGGGTTTGATTGTTCTAAGGAAGAACAAGCGTCTGATGATTTAGAAGGGCGCAGTTTATCATAACAATCAGCAGAAACTGATGCTATAGCTAAGGCAGAGGCCGCAAGAACCGGCCTTTGCAAGAATCCAGACAATGAACCCATTATTATCTACAATCTTTTCATAACAATTTCAGGAAGAAAAGATACGTATATACAAATAACAAAAAAGAGGAAAAAAAGAATTTTTGCTCATAAACTTAACACTAAGAAACAACAATCAAAACTCAATAAATTCGTCAAATAAAAAACCAATCACACACCGCACAACTCCAGAATGGAACCACCTGCGTGAAATCAATAATTGAATGAAAATGGTGTTCAAAAAAAACTCAGAAAACAATAATTAATGGCGGAATTTGAAAAGGGTTAGACAAATTACCTGTCTTTCTTGGTGGGTTTCAATATAACAGGAGAAAAATTCAAAATGGGCTGTCAATTCGAATTTGACAGCCCGAACGAATCAGCCGACCGAGAGAGAATCCTCTATCGAGGGTCAAACTTTATGATGTTCTTCAACGCGTTCTGTGGCTGCATTTAAAGTTTTAAAACAAGGTAAATTAAAACCCAAGATCCCAATTTACGCACGTTTAGTTTATATGAAAATTTTAAGACGGGAAACATAGTTATACTTCCTTTATATCCTTTTCTTCTTTTTTTTTTTCACTCCATGTTATAGTGGGTTGAGATCTCATTAAACATCTCTATTTTAATCTTATTTTATATACGGATGAATAATTATGACATCACGCGACATCATCACGTATTAATGCGTGTCGTTCATCCGACGTAGATGTAGTGGAATTGAAATGGAATAGAGAAACTGGAATAGGATAAGTATAACACCAATTTCACAATTATAAAAATGATTATTTGAATAATATTACTGCTGACTAGTCAATTTAATTATTCATTTTAGTTATTTTATTGAATATCGAAGATCCTAGACGACCATCCACAATTTAATTATATTTTACATTGTTGATATATGGAAACTGTTCTTTTATACACACACTTAGTTGATAATTTGATTTGACCAATGGATGAATATGTGAGCATATTTTTCATATTTGTTTAATAACAATAATATTCTCACTGAATTTATACCCTATTGGGTCCCAACTTCAATAGGTCTCTATGCTTCGTTACGGAATACTACTCTCAAAAGAATTCTATAAGTGGTTCTAGGTTTGCAAAAGAAAAAACCCTAACCATCTCTCCCGCCTCTCTCTCTTAGAAAGAAAAAAACCTCTCTTCCCCCTCCCTCTCTCCATCCCTCCCTCCCTCACCATCTCCTCTTCTCTTCTTTTTCGCCATGAACAATTTCAGATCTGGATAGGGTCTCATATTCCGAGACAGTTGGTGCAGTGGCTTTTAGAGATGGCTTGGTGTGGCAGAGATCTCGTTCCTTCCTTTGGACATGATATCCGTCTTTGTACGGGCCGTGGAGGTAGTGATGGCCGTGGATGGTGGTGTAGGAGAGGGAGAGGCCATATGTTTTTTTTTTTTTTTTTTTTTTTTTTTTTTTTTTTTTTTTTTTCCGTTTTTGTTGTTTTGTTTCCTCCTTTTATTTTATTTTTTGGTTTTCTTGTGGTTTTGGTTTTTATTGTCCCCAATAGGTGGCTTCTTGTCCAAATAGTGGCTTTTTATTTTCAGTTTTTATCTGTCCCTTTTGTGGATTTGTTCGTAAGACTCGGATGTGCCATTACTAGGATGATATGTGACAAAAAACGAGATCAAGTTTTTGAGTGCGTGTTTTGTCCAACAGCCCTAGTTGCGAAGTTACGAATCTA
The DNA here is from genome assembly GCA_016081115.2 of Rehmannia glutinosa. Classification (NCBI taxonomy): domain Eukaryota; kingdom Viridiplantae; phylum Streptophyta; class Magnoliopsida; order Lamiales; family Orobanchaceae; genus Rehmannia; species Rehmannia glutinosa. Next base: position 106,394 of record JABTTQ020002710.1, on the reverse strand, counting down.
TGGATTAGTGAGATCTGTTTGATTTAAAATCTTGTTCTAGATCTGATAGGTCTATAATCCGTAGGCTTGCAATTGTTTTTACATTTATTGTAGAATCGGTTGTAAGTTTCTTCATTTAATGAATGAAATTCATTCTGCCTCAAAAAAAAAAAAAAAAAAAAAAAAAAAAAAATTCTATAAGTAACATAAATAAATCATGTTTTTGAAAGTTTATACAGCAAAATTGATCAAAATTATAATATAAAAAAAAGTAGACAATTTGGCAAATTTTGGTTTTGGAGGTTGTACTTGGCAAAAAAAAAATAGAAAAGCCAAATAGATATTGACGGAGCCAAGGGGCGGCCGAGACTTCAATTTTTTCATGATTAGTTGTATAAATTTTTATACATAAATTTGCCCCGCTAAAAATAAAAATTACATACTTATATCTATTAAAACGAAAAAATAAACTTTGTCTCTAGTCTTGATTTTCTAGCTCCGTCTTTGCAAATAGAAGATTTTGTGTGGTAATATTTTTATTAAGAAATGTTGAAAAAGGGAAAGATTATCAATGAAAGTGACATTGGTTAGTTGCATGATGAATGATGTCTGTGATGGAAATGGTGAAGTTTCCTAGACCAAACAATTTTGAGTTTTTGACACACACGAGTATTGTGTGATGTGATATTTATTATACTTCTAGAAGCTTATGACTTCTATACAATTTGCTTGAAATGACTCTTCACTCTAGGTCAATTTATATAGCAGCAGTATAAAAGGAAAATCATTAGAAAAATTAAAAAATTATCCTAGTTTTTTTGTCTTCTTTGGGTATGATCTTCAAAGTATACTTATACTGTCAAAACTAGTCCGGGCAGGTGATAGGGTTGGATCAGTTTGTGATATTGTAAGTCCAGAAAGAGTCGGTCTATTTTGTCCAAATTTCCCTTAGGTCCAAAATCCCGGTCACCGACTTTTCATATGTATTTTCATGGTTGGACCGACTTGGCCTCCAAAATAGTGCTTCGATGGAATTTTGATTCGATCCGATTTTCTCTTTGATTTGGCAGGCTAGTATCGGCCCTACCAACTTATTTCACACTCTACTTATATGGTTAAGCAAAACAACAACATAATTCTTTTTTGGTATAAATCGGTGGAAGGAGTACCTAATATTCTCAGAACAAACACCGAGATCACGAATGAATGCATGAGCAAACAAGTGTTGGAAAAATTAAGCACAAAAACCAAATAGGAATTTAATCTACTAATTTAGGAACAAGCAACAATAAATTAATAACAAGCCAAAATTAAATAAGAGTCAAGTTTAGGATAGTCGGGTCGAAGACGCGCCGTAGCGCTCTCTTTAGAGAGAAACGCCCACCGCACCGGTAAAAAATAAAAAAATAGCCTGGCGTAGTTATTGTATCTTGCCAACGAGTAAATACGCAACCCATCCCATTTTTTCATTTTCACTATATTTAAACAATTTCCCCCAATGGCGGTCCCTGGGGCGTACGAAGGTGGCGGAATTTTTGGTCCAGGGGTGAAAATGGATCGGAGCTTCACGGAGGTGTTTTGGAGCCGAGTAGATGATGGGCTACGGTTGTAGATCGGGTGAGGAGAGGCAATTTTCTTTTTTTTTTTTTCGTTTTTTCGTATTTTTTTTTTTGAGTCTTTGTTTTTACCTGGTTGATTTGCGAATCTCGTAGGCGGTCGATAATTTACTGTCTTGCGGTGCGTGATGTAGCTCGTGCCTGGTTTGTTCGAGTTGGGTAGTCTCCTTGAGAGTGCCTTAGTCCTCCTTTTGGAGGTGGTTTAGTTTCCTTTGGAGTATTTAGTTTTATTTAGTTTTGTATTTTTAGTTGTTTTTGTTTTGCTCCTTCGAATTACGGTGGTTATACCTCTCAAATGCGGAGTTCTCCCCTTGACATGTATCAATGTATGTATGTTCAGGTGGTCATTTCTTGGAGTTAGCGTGTAAATTTTGTTGAGTTATGAATATATTTCTATCGTTTGGAAAAAAAAAAAAAAAAAAGACATCGCGCAGGCACTGATACATTACATAAAAATGTTGAAAACACTTTCTTGAAAAAAAAAAAAATTAAAAACATTAAACTACAATATTAAAAAAGCAAACAAATACAAAAGCTGCCAAACCCATCATGATGCTGATGTTTGGTGTCAGTAGGTTGTCCATTGACCATTTGACCTCATGATACGTTGTAAAAGTTGGAGTATTGGACAAGGAAAAATATTGAAAGCAAAATTTTTGACTGAATTTTATCGGGCTCGGACCAGCCCGAAAAATATGGGCTTTTTTGGCCCGAGCCCGATTGACCCGACGGGCCTATTGGATCGGGCTATTTAGGCCCGATTTTTCGGGCCTTAAAAAATAAGGCCCAACCCACAACAACAGAAATTCTTATTTATGCTAAGTTATGCACGCTTTCTAAGTTTTGCTTTTGTACAGGAGTACAAAACTAAGCCCAACAGTAAGAAGAAGAAGAAACAAAACATAGATGTAAAGAGTAAAACCGAATGTTTACCCCTAAAAATAATGCACTGTAACTTTACAATACCATTTTCAACTTGGCAAGATTCTGGTTCTCATTCTCAAAAAAAAAAAAAAAAAAAAAAAAAAGATTCTGGTTCTATACATCAAAAAAAGAGCCATCAAACCACAAGATATCATCGTCCCCTAGCAAAGATTATCGTTTTCGTCTCAATCAAATAAAATGTTTTACTTATGAATGCTCTAAGGCATCCAAAAACTCTGACACAGAATGAGAATTGCTAAATCAAACTTTCTACACTATCAATGAATAACACACCAACAAAGAGCTACAAAAACTGAAAACAAAATATTTTCTTGTAAAAACAACTTTTCAATGCCAACTCAAATCATCCTTGTACTATTCCTCCTTCCCCACCATTTCTTTTTCGCCTTGTCGGCCGACCCCCCTTCTTCACTTCCAATCTTGTGAAGAATAACCTTAGTTTCCCTCAACCTCGCCCCATAATCTTTCTTCCAAGCTTCAAACATATGTTTCAACCTTTGAAACTCACTGTCTGGATCCAAACTCGTCTCAACCTGACCCGATTTCACTTCTACCAAGAATTTAGCATCATCGCCAAAAACTTGACTCCTTTGCTCAAATTCCTCAGCCAATCGGCCAATGACACTTATACCAGCACTCATTGATATCCTTCCTCCATTGCTTTCGTAACTCGACTCGTTTTCGTCATTCCCATTGACAGAGGCATCTGAGTTTCTCTGGGAATCTTCGAAAGCAAGGCTCTTTTTTGCAATGGAAAGGCTAGACTGTAGTGATCGCATTTGTTTTTGCCACACTTCTTCCATGGACTTCATTTTTAGTTCGTATTCGGACCAACGGTTCTCATACTGTTGCAGCCGTTGGTGGAGGATGTCGTTGTCCTCTTCTTTTTCTCTGAGAGAAGCTTCGGCTCTGAGAACTCGACGTTGCAGTTCAGCAAGGAATGATGACTTCACAAGCACCTCTTCTGGCTCGTTACCCTGTTACAATGATAATGTTAACATTCAAGTTGAAAATCCCTTTATATGGCATGTTGAAGAGAAATGCGAAAATTGTGGGATATTGCAATCACAATGTATGAGAGAGAGAGAGAGAGAGAGAGAGAGAGAGAGAGAGAGAGAGAGAGAGAGAGAGAGAGAGAGAGAGAACAATTTCGACGAACATGGAACCAAATATAATTCAGGTGAGCATGAGATATTGCAATCACAATGTATGAGAAATATTTTGCAGATAGTACGCATGGCACATGTCCTAAGCTTCAAATTGCCAAAAGATATCAAATGCAAAACCAACAAATTCCATCAATACAACTTTTAATAAGTAAGACCAACTTGAGTGAATGCAGATATTGTCCATGAAATCAATGTTAACTGGAGTACAAAAAACAATTGCCGGAATGTGGTTGTTATCAAAGAAAAAACCAGGGATTAAAAAAATGCCTTAAAAGTATGATGTGAGATCGTCATAAAATTTCACAAGGTAAAGCCAGAACAGAGTCCCTAAGTACCTTTTTTCCCCCAAATTGCAGCAATCCTATGTCCCCTGAACATCTTCTAACCAACCAGCCGCGAATCACTGGAAAAGCGAAAAATAGATGAGCAAGATAAATGTATCAGTACCACTCACCACTAAATGAAAACCTCAATCATTTTAAAGCTCGTGGGTATCAAGATGTATCCTGCCACAGTGCATACGATAAGGGGCAGAGTCAAAAACTTTAAATTTTGCTTTGTATGAAATAATATGGTATAGACTTTCATCTGTAAGGGAAAATAAGGTAAATCTTTGTAGAACTGGAGATCGTTTGTCAGCTAAGATTAAGGCTTAAGCCAAAAATAAACAGCCCACTCAAACTAGCTAACTAGGAAGCCTATAGATGGTGAGAATAAGCAATAACAAACAGAATATAAAGCTTTATCCGAGTGTAATCTGTCACGCAATATTATAGATGATGAATACCTGATTGTATAACAGTTGATGCTTCATTTAATCTTTTGAACTTTCTTCTGCCAATTCTGGCTTTTATGCGCTTTTGAATAGATATAGCAGCCTTATACCTCTGCAATAAGGGTGCATACTCTTTTCTTGTTCTTTCACCACGGACAACTGCATTGAAAAGTTTTATGAATCAGATTTGCTATCAGGGAAAAACAAAAGATCCTGAATTAAGTATCCATGAAGACCTACATGACTGAAGAGTGGCAATTCCTCTCCTTAACTCCTTCAGATAACAGCGAGCTCGATGACCTCTAAAGCAACTTTGCACGCACAAGATACCGTGAAGAGTACGATTTCTTGTATCTTCAAGAACTCCAATCTGCATTTATTCGCCATACAACAAATTGGTTATCCACAAAGATAACTGGAAACAGTGAGTTTCGAAGTAAGCATTATGTCAATGAAAATTAAACGGACAGTATTTTTGAATAATTGTATATTTTCTTGATTTATTTTGTGTTTCCACATATTTACATATGCATATTTCCATGTTACAACTAGTAAACAATTTCCTGTTAACAAAACCTCAAGTACTTCAACTGGAGAAACAAAAACACACAAAGGTAAGCAATTGACATTATCAAGGTTCATAGATATTCATCACACTCAGAGTGCTTGTTTCTATTCAGTGGGTGCTTACAATTAGAAAATATATGATTCTCTCCCGGTATGAACTGTTCGGTGTTGTAGTCAGGTTCTTTTTCATTTGACTAGTATTACTTCAGAATATTACAGCTTCGTTACTTTCATCGGAGTACTGAAACAGAATTAAAAAAAAAAAAATTGCACCACTATCATAATCCCAAGCAAATGATTAATTTAAATCATCAGAAGATATCCTACAAGTTATCTTCCCTAGTAGATTATTTGTCACTATCCCTACCAACGCATCACACTATCTAGGCCTGTCCACGGTTCCATAAACTTGAACAGGCGGTTCAAAGACGGTTCGGACCGGAACCAGAACCGTGAAACCGGCGGTTCCATTCCGGTTCCGGAACCATGGAACCACCTTTTTTCTTCTTTTTTTTGTTATTTTTTTCAAAAATAAAATTAATATTTTGTTGTTTAAATCTAACACAATATAACTCAACACCTAAATCAGAATATTATCTTAGATTATTCGAAGATTTTAAATTAAATAGAACAAAAAATAGAAAAAAATGGCTTGAACTTAATATTAATAATTAATATTAATACTGGATAATAGATTTGTTGATTCGAAAAAAATTCCTAAACGTTTCACATAAAGAAGCACGTTTATTCAATTGGTAAGGATATAAACGAATGCTTACGGTCAAGGAGTTAAAAAATGGACACAACAATTCTATATAATTAAATGAATCTTGTAAGAAATCATATGTCGAGGTTCAACATGTTGGTACATCTCTAGGAAATCTTTTAAGTCTTTTTTACAAACTTCACCCCATTGATGCGTAATTGTTGGATGTCCCCATAAATATTGAAGTACGTTTCTAAGTGGTTGAATATGTTCATTTAAATATGTTAATCCATCTTTGACACATAATTTAATACCTAACAAGTACATCTAGTATGAAAATATCTACCCATAAACTAGTTGACATAATGAAGTAAGTTCTTTTAAACTAGCATTATCGAGTGAAATAGAAAATATTTTATCAACTAAATTATATTATTACAAAATTAAATTTATCATATTAACAACGTTCTTCTTTTATCAAATAATCTATATAAATTTAATTATTTTTGTAAATGCCAAGAGCTATCTATCCAATGAAATGTAATATCCATATGCCAATGATCACTCCAAATATCGGAACATATAGATACTTTTTACTAATTTTCTAACTTCACGTGTAAGAGAAGTTCTATGGCCACGTTTAGAAGTGGGATTTAGTGAAGGTTGACAAAGTTCTTCAAAACTTAATTTGTTTTCCAAAACTAAATGGCCTTGTAAATATAAAAAAATAAAATCATGACCATTGGAACCGCCAGTTCCACGGTTCTTCCAAAGGAAGAACCGGAACCGCCAAATGCCGGTTCGGAACCGGGAACCAGTAAACGGTTCCGGTTCCGGTTCCTCTCCCGGTTCCGGTTCTGTTTGGTCAGGCCTCACTATCATCTGCATGTAAATAAGTAACAGGCAAATTACACTAGAACCCAACAGTCAGTAGTTATAACCATGAGGAACAATTTAAAGCCATGAATTATGTTCGAATGGCATCCACCTTCTCTTTCAAACAGCATTTTTCTTCGTCAGCAACCACTAGTAACAACATTTATGTATGTTAATACAAGATGACAAAGAACAAAGACACACACGTACACACACATTTTTCTCACCAGATTTGTTTCTTCATTTAACAGAATAGCGTAGAAAAGGTGAGTACAAAAATCTCACCTGCCCTGTTCGGAAAAACAACTTTGTGTAACCAACTTGATACATCTCAGGTAGAATGTTAAACTGATGAAGAATTGCTACTGAAACACTGAGTGGATCCTGTGATGCGACATGATCTAATAGAAGAAAACCATACCTAAAGGAGGAAGCAGGTGAAATGGCAGGCTATCAAAGATTGAAGATATAATAATCAAGGCAGTTATTAATTTTGCTTTACCTTCTGGCAAACTTTTGATGTGACATTCTAGAAGGAAAACCAGATCTTGATATCCTAACAACTTCTAAAACTCCACAACACCGCAGTTGTTGCAGTACCAGTTCTTGATTGTAGTTACCAGGAGATTGGAAGTTGTTGGGCTTTATACAGCGTATGAAATGTGGTGTTGTGCTCTCTAGGCGCTTCATTAATTGGAATAATTGGCCCTGACAACCAACAGTAAAACTAAGAAACAACATCATCATCACCAAATACCGATCAAAAAAAAAAAAAAGAAACAACATCACCAACAACAATAACAAAAAGAATTTGCCTGATGAAGAATTATTCTAATTAACAACCCTCAACCATCCCCTCACCCCTGCCTTCCAGTCTCAAAGAAAGACCCACGCATATAGGGGTAGAAGAAAACATATTAAGTATATCAAACTAGGTTCACAAGCAAGCAATTCTAAATTTTACTTCATGAGAAAGAGGAAACTGCTCCCTTAGCGCATAATTTTCAGTACAACCGTAAACCCTATTAGACCACCGTAAAAGCTCGCCATGTAAAATAAATATCTTGACCCGTAAAAGTAATCTTTAGCTCCAAAAGGACCATTATAAAAAAATTCTAGTCAGAAATGTCAAACTAGCAAACAAGATCCACAGAAATATAACCAATCGAACTACACAAAGGAATATAAGACTATATATAGAACCATTATAAACTTACGGTTCAAACTCAAAAGAAATGTAAATGATAATCATGAATTCCAATATTACATACATCCATGAGCTTATACGCTGAGAATTTGGTGGGTTACAATTAGGCTAATATATCAAACTAAGGAAAATATATTTGCTCCTGAAGCATCTTTAGCTTGACAAATAGATTCCCCTCTTTAGTATTTAAAAGAGACAACAACAATTACTATGTGCACTGCAGATACTGCAAATTTGACGGGAGCTTTGGTAGGAATGGTTGGGTCGTTTTAGCTCTACCATCCTAGCTCGTAAGCCTCTGGGCAAGAGGAGCTCACTAGGAGTTTAAGAACTCAAGATTCAGATATGGCACAATTACTAGGGATAATTACAGAAATCCCCACTGAGGTTCGAGCTAATTACAAAAAAAGAAAAACACATAGGTTTTTGAAAATTGCAAAGAAACCCTTGAGGTTTGATCCGTCTTACATTTTCCCTCTTCAGAAGAAAAAAAATTCAAATTCCTCACTGATATTTCTAGAGATATTACAGTTACCAGTTACCCCCTTAAATTTAAGACAAAATTAAACCTGAAGTGGCTTTTTGGAAATTTGAAACATCTCTGGGTTTTTTTTGTAAGTAGCCCAAACCTCATGGGGTCTTTGTAATTATCCCCATTTACTATTACTGAAGACCACTAAATTCTGTCTTCTTGTTTATATTGACCAATCTAGATGGAAATACTAACGTCAAGCATCCTTATGGCAACATAGGCACATTGATTCCAACACGATTACTAACACCTAATTACAATTCCATCTTTATGATCCTTCAAGAATTATAAATCAAACTTGCCTTGAATTTTGTCGTAACACTTAATTTTTGTGAATCTGCTCCACCAGATTTATAAAGTGCACCTACTACTGGCTTCTCAGATTGAGTAAGCATACTGGATGCAAAAGCCTGAGGAAGGTGGCAAGTGCAAGAAGACAGAAGTTGGATGGAATCCAAATGAAGTAAATCCCGATTCTTCTCAAGAAACCCAGTAGTGTCATATGTAACCTGAGATAAGCAACGAATTTAATAAGCACTCATCTGAGAAAAAAAAAACTAAATATATCAACAAAATAAAAACAAAATCATCTGGAACTGGATATCTTAGTTCAGTTTATGTCAATCAGAGGTTTATTTAGAGTATTGCTTGCAAGCAACCGAAGAGCATACAACCCTATAAGCATAATGTCACCACCAAAGATTTTATTTGGTCAGCCAATGTTACATTCCCAAATAGAATGATATATGACACAGACAACTAAGCAATAATCAACAATCATCCTTCAGTAAGTTCAGTGGATGATAGAGTTTAAGAGAAATTTTGGTTTACTTTTGATGTTTCGGTGAAAGTATTTAGGGAGAATGAGTTTGATGTGATGTATTGGAAAATATGATACGTTAGTAGAAAACTGTATTCCAAAACTTAATGTAAGCTTGGCTTTGTTTTGAGTAAGAGTACTTCTTTGGGGAAGGTATTCGAACATAGCTAAATCTTTGAGTTTCCGAGCAATTCAGACTACCCATATTTTTTTTCTTTTCAATTTCTCTCTGTGTGTAAGTTGTAAGATAGGGATGGAGGAGATTCACAGCAGCTACCAATATAAAGAAATTGTCAGTGATAAAAGTGAATACCTCTCCTGCATAATGGCACACAGTAAAAGCTTTCCCTCTTTCTCCTCTAAAACAAGGATTGGAGTTCAGATGTTGCTTGAGCTTATTGGCAAAGCTCAAATCTGTGCCATTTGGAAAGGTAGATTCCTCATCGAGCAAGGATTGTAACCCTAATGGTTTCTGCTCAATAAGAAAGTATTTGTGTTCAAGAGAAACAGAAAAGAGATATGAACATTACAAGTCAATCATATGCAGTTCAAAATCCAAAAAACTAGCCAAGTTGAAAAACTTATTACCATGGTGAATATCATCAATATAATCCTCAGTATACAGATACTGTATACTCCATATTGAAAGCATGACGATTTTTCAATATTTGACCAAAAAAGTAAGGCTCAACAAGGTAGCACGCATGCGATCCAAACCATAACATAATGAAACATCAAAATGCTCCCAACAGAATTCAACATTCAATGTAGACCCACTTGCAAGAAATGCAAAAGGATTTCCTCTTGCAACATTGCAATAACCTTACTGATGTTAAGCAAAGGTGTAGAATGCCAATGATTCAACAATTCAGCACGCACGGAGTGAGACTACCAGTTGCACAAAATGTCGAAAAATTTGAGTTTTATACCTTCTCGAAGAGATTAAGACAATTTTGATTGTCTTCAAAATCAACTTTAGCCCAGTCAATGCCGTCTTGAATGTATTCCTGGAAAAGACAAAACATTAAAACTCTACCTTGTTACGACTTCACTCCAGTCACTATTTAATGTTGATTTAATGTTCATGGCTTCCAAAACCGAAACTTTGGCTTATTCAACATGAATCATGCTTCTAATAAAGTTTGAAATGGACGTGATTCCAAATTTATAATATATTTGGCCAAAGCAGTAATACTGACTTACAGATCAACATGGATAAAAACAAACCAGCAACTTTCAAATCATTCCGGATAATAGTTCTGCGTTTGATAATTATGAAGTTCACTATAGCATTTATCTACTTTTGGGTCTCTACAACTCTATCCTTTTAGCAAGAAAATTCTTTATAATTTATTTTAATTGACAATTGACACAAAATGGCATTAGTGTGATCTCATTTAGGAATTTCTCTATGAAGGCAACACCGCAACTTTTTTGCATCTTTCAGGGGAACAGCTGGATAATACAATGAAGAAAATAATAGATTGTTATCAAAGATCTACTATGATCCATCCATTATTTTTTACATTCCTGAGCTTTGCCCACTCTTCTCTACTTTAATGCTCAGGGTTCCTGAATTCCTAATAAATAGCTACACATCCTGCTCCTTTTTTAGAGCATCCCTCCTTCCAACAAAGGGTGTAAGGTTTAGTGCTCTAATATAGTAATATCTTTTTGGTATTCCTTAGTAAAGGGGGAAGATTCTAGGATTTGGGAACTGTGGTATGTTATCTATAGTAAGAAGATTAACCAACATAATTAGCACATAACAATGATCTTTGCAAGAATTACGAAATATAAATTAAAGCAAAGATATGAAATAGTCACCTCTTGCTCCAATTTGAACAAGTGACGGTTGAAGTGTTGTTGTAATCTTTCGTTGGCATAATTGATGCAGAACTGCTCAAAACTATTCCTCTAAAGAAAGAAATAGAATTATAAGCATAACGGCAGAAGTAAAAGACAAAAGAGCTAAACAAGTTTAGAGAAACACACCTCAAATGATTCAAAACCATAAATATCAAGAATACTAATGGATCTTCCAGTCCGCCTTTTGCCTACTGCTAGTGATTCATTGATTTGTTCAACTAGCCAGTCAAACAAACAAGAATAAACTGATTTTGCCAAAGCATCCCTTGTATCAATGGCCTGAAAAGAGTTTAAACGATCGGACATTTTTTTGTTATACATGTAGGTTACAAATCCACAAGACATCAGTAGCAATATGTAAATTATAATTGATCCATATGTACTCCCTAACCTGAGCTAGGGTAAGCTTTTGAACAATAGTATCACTTCCTACTCGCATTTTTCGAGTTGATAAAGCTAACTTTAGTTCCCCAATATTGCACTCAATCAGTGTCGCAACATTGATTAGACCTGAAAATAGCAGACACGGCATGGGAAGTTCATGCACCTTCCAAGCATTATGGGACAGTATTTGTATACAACACATTCATTTAATATATACAAGGATAGATTTGCAAAATTTGAGAAAGCTATAGTAGTGCTAAAGCTGTTTCCAATATATCTCAAAAGAATTTGAGAAAAAGAAAGGAAACAAAAAAAAGAAAAAATCACAACAGTTCACATACTATCAACCACTTCAAACAAGATACAAATTCTTCAATGAGAAGATAAAAATTGAAAATAAATTTATATCAAAAATAAACGTGATGCTTACAATCATCAGTGAAGTAAAGGAAATACAAAATGAAAGACTCTAGCACTGAAATTAAGTTGGGCATGAAGTAAATTGACAACTCCGAAATGGCCAAATGTGTAAAGATGTCTTTTTTTTTTCCTTCAACGAAAAGCATAATCAGATTACTTTAGCAAGCCAAACACAAGCAACTTTATTTGTTTCACAACACATTCATGCTGTATCCTTTTGTCAATTCACCTTGAAATATTCTTACCTTCATCCTCCACTGGTTCAACATGATTTTCACTATCAATCACCGTAAAGGAGACATTTCCCAACCACAGTACTGCAGCTAGCATAGCAAACACACTCTCTTGGTCTTCTTTTTTAACATGGACGACATCCAGAGCTTCCTGCGTTAAAAGTAAGATTAATGGCTAAACTTACAAAAACACGAAAATGGTAAAAATTGGACAAAAATGATATTAAATACATAATGATAAATACCAATACAACACGAAACTGTTCAGCATCATCAACCCCAGAAATTGAATAGCAGTTACTTTGGCTCAGATACTTGAACTCATCTGCATTCTTTAAGTTCAATCTTTCTGAATAAAAGGACATAGAAACACAGCATTAATGGAAGAATCAGGAGACGGATAGATGGGAGATATATGGATAAAGTATATATATCTAATATTAGATATATATGTATCTAAGAGATATGGAGAAAGGCTGGCAGAAAATTAAAAAACGTCATTTCCGAAGACTAAGAAAGTAAAAGAAGCCTTAATTTAAAAGACAGACAGGACAAAAATATCAAAATATAAAGATCCTTGATCGTTAACTGCATATATGCATGAGGATAATGCTGTACCTCTAAGGACAGGTGGAGCTCCAGCACAAAGCTGATAGAAGATATGATACGACCTTTCTCCCTCTGAACATTGAACAACTCTAGACTGTTCAACAAAACAACCTGCTTGAGTTTTTCTATCAGAGAGCAAAATGATCTTAATAAAACCAGCAGAGTAGATTAACAAATACCTTCTCAAGTAAAACTACAGGAATAATGGACCGTGTTGGAGGACAAAGCACAAAATAAATAACTCAGGTCAGTCATTGTAATTCCACAATAGTACAAAGTAATTTGACTTCAAGATCTTTATTCTGGATGTTAGCTTACAAGTTTGAATCCTGGCACCCGATATTTTTCCAGTTTCACTAAAGTGAATTTCAATCAGCTTTCCCTGCATAAAGGATAGGTCGTATTACTATAACTTAGGAGCAAGAAAACCTCAGCTATTCACTTCCACATAATAAGTTTAAGATCTCATGCAAGCCAACCAAGAGATGAAGCAAGCTTTGGAAATAGGCAACTTACAAAGCGACTTGAGTTGTCATTTCTTAATGTTTTAGCATTACCAAAGGCTTCCAGAATTGGATTTGTTTTCAGTATCTCGTACTCTATCCCACTACCACCTCCCAGAGCAGCCAAATATTGCATTGCTATCTTTGCTGTCTCAGTTTTTCCGGCTCCACTTTCCCCACTGGATAAAAAGAAAGCCATCAGAATTACACTTCGTCAAATTGATCATGACTTCAAAAAATCACTTTTGTTGAGTTTCTAAGGGACTGATTATGAGTTTTACAGCCCATGGAAACCATAGGACTACTGCTCTTTCCAGAAAGTATCTCAAAAGCAGTTAAAAAGTCACGTCTTCACACAGTAAAACAATCTGGTATGGATGTAGGGAGTAAATTTGGAAGGGAAGCCTTAAGATACACTCAGTATCCACTGGTACAAAGAGTTGATATTGCCAAAACATAAGACCTTTCAATCAAGGTCTTACTGTAGATCAAGGATAAACTAAAAGCAGTCAATTAAACATTTCTAAAATATATTCCGTCTGCCCCTTTTTTCCATATCCATTTTGACTCAACAAGGAGGTTTAGACGAGAATCGGAAAAATGAAGAGTTTTGTGTATTATCACATTTATGCCCTTATGAATGGTGGTTGAGACTTAGTAGTGTCGCATCATTACCTTAAGTGGGAGGGTATGGGAAAAAAGTTCCATTTTAGGAAACGAATCCCATTTGTGACATCCAAAAAAAAACTAAATAAAAGTGATAAATTTGGGATAGAGTGGTATCATATTTCCAGAGTCAAAATAACAAATAACAAGAACTTTTATGCTCAGACTACTGTCATAAGAAATCCTCAGAAGTCAAAATGATATCTGATAGATCTAAGACAGACTTTCCTACGTCCAGAACTAGACATTCAGGCTTCAGCTATCATAGTAGATGATACCATGAGACAGCTCGTTCCGAACATTTTGAAGGCATAAATTGGCTTGCCAGTTGCACTAAGATACAACAATATATACACACCAAAGTAATATGTTTTGGCAGACCATTTTTAGAAAGACAACAGCACATAAAACATCAAGCAAAAGTCTTACCCTCACGATTCCCAGAATCAGGCACCATAACGCAGGGAGCTAAATGCTAAATCCATCATTTTATTCACAGGCTCACCCAATAAAGAGTGTGAGTCCCCTCTCAGACACTACTACAATCACTAACCCAGTGGTTAGTAACAACTACCCTGCTTCCTGGCAATTTTCTCATCATTTGTTCAATGAAAGGCCTTCACTACTTCTCTACTCCATTTTCTACTCAAGCTGGGATCCGTAAAATGGACATCTAATACTGATTACTATATGTTTATAACTCTAAGATGGACCCTAAGAAGTATTATATTCTGCAACCAGTAAATATCCAAGATCTTCAGAGTGCCCTCAAAAGCTAAATATATGAAATTTCTACTCTGTGTCCTCTGCAGCGAATGATGCTTAGTAGCAAACAAAAACACTAGTCAAAATCTCCAAAATTTCTAAGGACAATATGAAGTGCTTCTCAAAATGATTGATACAGTTAGTTATAGACCATTTGCTAACAAAATCCTCTTAGTTAAAATGCGAACATCCTTAGCAATATTCTAAATCCCACTTTTGGATGACCACTTTATTCCAAAATTTATGCCGAGAGGAATGACATTACGCATTTAATATATAGCCAACGTCACATGTAAGCGAAGTTGGGCATGATAAGTACCTATGATCCAACATGAGGAACATGTCGAAATTTCAGGAAATAATCAGTTTTGCAGATAAAATCTAAAATCAATAATTAAGATTTTAGTAGTTTCTGTTTTCTAGTTTATGGCCAAGAGATGTGCTGATTTTATGCCCATTCTAATTGGATTTTATGGCCTTCCTCTGCTATTTATGCTTGTACTCATTTCTTACGAAATTTAATAAGAATGGTTATCTTCTTCTTCTCAAAAAGACCTTCAATTGCACTAGCCTAAAATTGAAAAGAAAAATTAATAAAAATATAAAACTCCCTGTAATCGAAATAAATTTTTAAAGAATGTATTCCATATAACCTGACTGAGGCAAAGATGAGCCATCCATCTCTTGCTTATGATGCTTTCATTAATTCATAGTGTATATAAAATGGCCAAAAAGTATAGGCCCTCAGCTACACATTTTTCAAAAAGGCCCCCAAAAGTGTTCTCCCAAATCATTTTGACTAGAAGGTAAGAAACACAAAGCACCACCTAGTGTCAAGCCATTTCTAAGTTCTTTGTTGCCGAATTCAACCTTTACGAAGACTATATATCTATAGAGAATTGTAGAAGCGATCAAGTAGACAACATAACTGAATCAACATATTGTCTTGATCGAGATCTACTAAAGGCCAAATCAAAGAAATACAAACAATATTCTTAGTCAATCACAGATTTCGGGGGTTGGGGTGGCTAGGACCACCCTCCTCACCCCCCATCCCCAACCAAAGACTTGGTAGTTGGTACAATGCCGTAGGATATAAACATATGCAGACCTCATATGTAAAATTATGTATATTTCTGGTGATTAGCTCCTCCAATCCAAGTACAATAACAGTTAATTCTAAATTTTGTCCCTTTACTTTCTCGAATTGATGTTCTGATGATCTTTAAGAGCTTGTACGGCAAATTATAGACAAGACATTTTATCTCCATTCAATTTACATTTATTAATGAGTGCATATATCATACCTTTCTAGTCTCTGTCGTACTTTCTATAAATTTTCGTGAGAAAGCTAAAAGAAACTTGTTTACTTATCGCTTTCTCACAAAACTAAATAAGAATTTTGAAAATTTTGCTTTATGTGTTGTCTGATTCAGTACTAATGTTTAAGGCATGAATCATAAATAATTTGAATAAAAAATCCTTATGGCCAAAGTTCAGGTTATGAAAACATGTTCTGCATCACTAAAATATTTTTTTTAAACGACAGTTTAAATGATTCATTTCAATAAAAAGAAAAAAAAAATTGATTGTACCTTTTTTATTTTAAGTTTAGAATCAAAAACTGAAATTGATTGAACTTTTATAATTGTAGAAATCAACAAAATTTTCACATTGGTAATGCAACTTGACCCTGCCAAGAGTTCAGTTCTCAATTCCTCCCTGTTTTCAGTAAGCCAAAACCATTCCAAAATTATAAAATCACTCTTCTCTAGTGACTTGATATTATGGTGTGTAAGCTGCACAAAAGATGTTGTCAAAATGCAAAGAACGGAATATAAAGTTCAAAATATAATTGGCCTTTTACTAAGCCAAGAGAGGTTAACATTATAATCGTATGATACAACCACAAATAATGCAAGTCTAACAAAGCAGAGATCAATCTTAGTTCAGGTAAATAAATGTTGGCAGCTAAAATACTGCAGTGCAACATAAATTTGTGTTACCAGCATACACTGAAAAGTAAGAGAGCAAGAAGAATATTAAAAGTTTAAAAAGCTGTTAACTAACCTTATAATGATGGATTGATTTACTTCATCTGCCGATGGGAAAACCAAATCACTCTGTTAATAATTGCCAACAAAGTCCCTGATTGGGAGTGGAGTTAAACAGTCATATCTATAACTTAAATTACCTCGGATCATTTCACGCATGGCTGTATCAGTGATAGCATATACATGTGGGCTGTCCATGGATTTTTGCTTATAAGAATCAATATAATCATTTCCATATAAGCAAACTTTCTTAAAGGGATTAATTGCAACTAAAACTGGACCTGCTTTGGTCTGAAATGAACAATAAAGTGAGAAACCATGTATGAGAAAAATCAATAAAACAGAATATCGTGACAAATTTCAACATGAAGACGTATACTTACGTAAATCATATCACGATTGTATCTATATTGGAGATTGTACAGCACTGAGGGTTCATTTAAGTAACTTAATTGCATAAGATCATCCACACCATCAAGTATATCAGGATTTGCGGGAACCAGAGATTCCAAATTCACTTTCAAAACCTAGATGCCGAAAATAGTTAGAGAAGATAAATTAACTGATTTACAAAAACCTAAATTAGAACTACCAAATTAGTGCGCTCACTTTTCCCTCAGCCAAAGATATCAATGACTCATTTCCAGAAGTCTGGAGAATAGTCCCCAGCTCCCATTTACCATCAGGAAGCTGAAACCATGACTGAAGCTTCTGAACAAACAAATGTAAACAATTAGGTAATAAGATCTATGATAATTGGACACTTTATGAGACTAAGAAGGTGATCAACTGACATATTTCATAGTTAAACATCATATGAGATGTTTTTCTAACTAATAAGTTACCGCCTTGGGTTTGTGAAATTTGAGTCAGAAGATCTTATAACCCTTTTTACAGATAAATTACAGGGATTTGCCGTGCATCTATTGATCACAGCATCAATTCATCCAATGGGACATGAGTGAGAACAAACTCTAGGAAGCAACCAGATAGGAATAAATAACTGAAAAAACTGGCATGCACTCACATATTACTTTGCAAATTCAAGCTGAAATTGGATATGTTGAGTTCAATTTTATAGTAGTATATTCAAAAATATTTGAAATTTAATTTGTCTACTCAAGAGTGGTAGTTCACAGTGCGACAAACCAACTAAACCAACTGAGAAACTCGGACAAAACCAAACTGAAAAATTGATTCAATATTCAATTATTATTTTCATAAAGAAATTGCTACTCAATTTTTTATCTTTGATTTCAATTTACCAAACCGTACCGAATATAAAATATAATATTTACATACTTTTATAAATAGTTTTTATTATTATCTTATACTATTTTTATTTTTTGACTCACAAATGCATGAAAATAATAAATATGGAATACAAACTATGATTTCATTATTTAATTTTGGAAGTATTTTATTTTTTTTAATACTTTTTCTCAAAATTTGGTTAACCAATTCACCAAATTGAAGAACCAAAAATATTCACTAGTAATCAAACCGAAACTATTGATTTGCTTCATTATTCGGATATCATTTTGTAGTTAAAGTTTAGAAGAATTTAAAAAAAAAGTAGATATAGGGTATGATAATTTCATGAAAAAGATAAATAAGATTATTCCTGAATGAATGGGAATAGATAAAAACCCATAACAAAGGAGAGTGGCTAATTCCATAGTTTTGGGCATGGGAGTTCATAGCACTAAAGTATACCAATCATGTATTTTCAAATAAACTTGAGGGTGTTAATTCCATTCCCACACCACCAATTATGCCATTATACTTCTTTCAATTAATTACATGTCCTTTTCATGGCCACTTATATCTTACACCAAAGTGCTGGATTTACTGCCCTTTTTTCAATATTATTTCACTGGTTTACACAGTTCACTATTTTAAGAAAACCAAGATTAACAAATCAGAGACATACACCAAATGGCATGAAGATTTCACATTGCATCATCCCACCTTAGTAAATAGCTTCACTTTGGAGTTTTTACTTAAGAGCACTGGTATCAACTTTAAAAATGCTCATGCCCCCAACACCAGTCAGCACGAATAGGAGTATGTAAACTGATGTATGTGCAACTCCTATTATCTGTACTAGTAGGTTTTCATGCCTATTCCTCCATATATCATTCACATATATCATCATTTATAACTTCTCTGTTTTTCGAATAAAAACGCATGTAAGAAGTGCATTACAGAGTATGTAAAAGAAAATCACCAAATACAGAAAAACAGAACAAAGTAAAACTCCTCATATACCTTCTTCGACGTGTATGGTGTGGTGTCGCTCCACTTAGAGTCAACATGCAATTGTTTAATCAACCGGGTAGGAGTATTCTTAGCATAGAGATCATCACCATTGTCACCCAAAGAAGCCCCATCTTTGGCTGGCATATCCAAACTACAATAGGGTGATTCATCATTCTCCGAACCAACGTCACCCTTACTACTAGCAGTGCCTACTGCAGTAGCACTCAATAACACAACATTTCCAGATACATTATCAGATAATATCATCTTATCACTTTCAGAAGAACTCAAAGAACCAAAGTCCACAGGCAGTGATTTGATGGACTGAAGAACTTTCTCCTGTGACATTTTCCTCAATAAGGGTCCTGTTTGTCTTCGATTTGCTTCAATTCAATGAATCAAACTAAGCCTATTTCTTCTTGTTCTTGAAAAGCGAATCGAACTTTAAATTAAAGGTCCCACAGACTTAGCTGCCGGAAACTTATGGAAGAGACTATTACCAAACAACGGTAAGTGACTCTTCACTTAACAAGCCACACCATTCACCATCTCCACAACAAAAATCTTCAATCACCCTGGCTAGTTATCCGCAACCCAAACGTTTATATAACTTCAAAAAAATGGGGAAAAAGATCCAAATTTTTGAGCAGAAACGCACTTAAGTTCTTGAAATAAATACTCAAATGCGTTATGAAATTTAAAAAAAAAATAAGTCCGCTCAAGCTTCAACAAATCTCCGCCTCACAAAAATGAGAGGAAAAAAAAACAAAATTAAATTAAATTAAATTGAGCCCAAACCCTGAAACACTTTTTTTTGTCACAATAAATTTCCGGCACTGCGTTTGCCTAGTAACTTGCAGCAGGTCCCGATCGATCAACTGTCGTGAAAAAGACAGCAAAATTTGGACCAGAGATAATAATGCACTAGAAACAATAATTATAATGAAGTTAACAAAATATATGGTAGAAAAGACCGCCAACTTCAAAAGAAACACCGATGAAATGCTCGCAAACTTAGAGAGCAGAAAATGGGCGGGATGAGAATATGCGGGATACAGAAAGCATAGAGAAATTAGCCAAAGAATGTGAGTAAAGCAGAAATACTAAAAGAAAAAGGAAAATATAAGGTGTGTGGAGAAAGCAGAAAAAGCAGTGACTAGCTTTTGCTTTGGTTAATCTTTCTCTCTTTTCTCTTTATGGGGACTTTGCTGTTTTCTTGATGGAGCCTGTCTGTGGCAAATATAGGAAGGTTGGGGGTGGAGGGGACTAGCCTCCACTTGATTTTTCAAATTTTTGAGCACCAAATGAATTTAAAACCAATTTTCTCCTTTTTATGGGGATAAAATAAATAAACATTAGTCTAATCTCTCCTCAAAAATGAAAAATAAACATTAGTCTAACCAACAGTTTAAAAATCTCCGTCTAGACATTTAGGCGCTAAGCTCTCATTGGTTGTCTATGGTCACGGACCCAAGGGCTACTGCCCCAAAATTTCCCAAAAAAAATTTCTAAATTATTTTTTAATAGCAAAAATAAATAAATTTATTTACAATTATCAAATAGTTATCTTTTACAATATAAAAGGACATTAATTATGGTTAGTATATGAAATTTTTTTCGTATAGTAATGGGGTGTCCCCAACCATGTAATTTAATGGAATTTAGAATTTCATAACATTCCGCGTGTCCTCAATTTGGTTTTTATGGAATCCATTAAATATCGAGGTCCTCAACTTGATTTTAATGGATTCCACTAAATCCAAGATCCTCAAACATTCAAGGAATTTCATGGAATTCTTTTATAAATGGAATTTGGTGGATTTTGGTGGAATTATAAGCTAGATTTATTAAGGTAAATTCCCACATCCCCCTCGAATTCAAATTCTATTTTCCAATAGCATTAATAATAATAACAAATAATAATAATAATAAAATTTTGGCTATGGTATAAAAAGAAAAAATAATATATTTTTCTCTCATGTACATCTCCCCACGCATCGTCTTATAATCTCAACAATTCAACAAGTTACGCCTCGCTTTGGGAATACTCACCGTAGAGTAACTAGAGTTGATTTGTCGTCTTATTTCAATTGCTAATATAAATTAATAAGAAAAACTATTGTTATAATAGTACTTTTACCGGAATCATTGTTGATAAATTTTCATTCATTCATCTTGATAGACACATTGTTTTTGTGTTAGAAAATATGGTTTTAAAATTATCTTGTAAAATTTTGATATCAATGTTGTTGTTGTTTGTGTGCAAATATATTTTAAAAATAGTTGTTTATGGAACTATTTCAAGTTTTGACAATTTTAAATTATATTTTTGCAAAGTTTATGAAACTTCTTTTTTTCTTTTTTGCTAATGATTTTCTTTCAATATTTACATTTCATATTAATTATGATGTTATGCTACTAGTTTCATAAAATTACTAGTTATACTTTTTATAACATCCAACAAATTCCACTAAAATCCACACAATTCCATGGTATAAAATTCCATTAGAATCTATTGGAATCCAAAGAATTCTCTTAAAATCTATAAAATTCCATAACTTAAAAAAATCCTTGAAAATCCATGTTGGGGACACCCTCTTAAATTTATAAACTCGGTCCATTTTTCGCTCCCAAGCCGGGAATCCCGCATCCGCCACCGCCCGTAGTTTTCTTCCGATTAGAATCCGCGTAATCAATCAATTCCCGTTTAGGCCCTGCTGGCCTAGGTGTTAAGCTCTAATTTGTCATTTGCCTTGCACTCCAGCACTTAATACTGGTTTGAAGAATGTTTGAAACAACAAACATCTTTTCTTTACAGTATCATTCGTTTTATTGATGTTGATATATGTTGGAATCATATCATATTATTATTTACATTTCATGGAAAAAATGGAATTTTTTCCTATATGGGAAAATATGACAGCAGTTAATTAAAAAAATGCTAAGAGTGGAGATTTTATTGTAGATTACTGTTACAAGTGTTTATTGGAGAATAAAATAAAATTATTTTGAGTGTGAAGTTTGAACTGGACGTTAAAACAATCTTTTAAATTGAGTTATTATGGAATAATTGCAGACTTTAAAAATGTTTCACTTTGTTCTAAATGTTATTTTTTAGAAAAACTTACTATCAAAAAGAAATAATAATATTAATCTTTTCGAAACACTAATTATTGTTTCTGTTTTTATTGTTATTAAACAAACAGAGAATGAAATGAGGGCAAAGTTGCAACGTTACAATAATTTAAAAAATAATTAATTGCAATAAAAACCGTCGTTGAGATTTAATCTATTGATTGCGTAGCTACGCCCTTAAATTAATAAATTACAAAGGTTCGTTTAATTTTTATCTCATTTTGCACATTGCATGACTTATATCTTTGTGTATTTTTTTAGAATAAAATCATGTAAATAAATAACTTAGGAGGGAGCCTCCGACATAACAATGTCGATTACATATTTAGGGATAATCCGACGACAGACTCATTACAATTATGTTCTAAGTAGTTCGCAACATAATTGTCCAATCGTCTAACACAACTAGGAAAAAAATAAAAAAAGGGATAATGGTAAATAATTTAGAAATAATGTTTCCTAAATAGGATAAATCTCCGATCCGGCAAGAGAGCTTCCCTAGAATTAAGGGGGTGGGGGGAATTCAAGCGAATGTTTATAATTTATAAATTGAGAAAGATATTTTTGTAAGATACCATTTCTTAGGGGTAAATTTGCCCATTAATCTTTTAAATAAGTATGTACTTTTAAAAAAAAAATGAATATGTACTAAAGAGTTAATTTTGCTTTCCTTTTGGCCGTTGGCCATTAGGACATGTAATAATAAAAACAGTTAATATCCTACGGGCATGGCACCTAGTAACTAGTAAGGTAAGTTGAAATTAAAATATAGGTGATCTGAACCGTTCTCCATGAAGGCACTAAAATGGCATCCAATGCCATTCTCATCAATCCAACAATGCGCCACTTCATGCGCTATTTTAAGAAAATCTACAGTGATGCGCCAGTTCATGCGCTAGTTATTTCTTTTTTTTTTTCCTTTTTGCTTTTGTTTGTTTTCATTAATTAATTATTATGATTATATGCTTAATGTTATTTATTATTCTAATTATATATTTGTAAATAATTTTAATAATATAAAATTAATAATTTTATTTGAATTATAATATCATTTTTAATATAATTATAAAAATATAAAATTCAATTAATATATTACATTGTAAATAATAAAAATAAAAATATTAATTGAATAAATAAAGAATATCCATGATATTCTTTACTTTAATTTTGTATTATTTCATTAAATTTTACATATTGTTTTGAATTTGATTAATTCAAAATAAAAACTTAATAAATATTATATTAAATAAAATTACATATGTAATATATTTATCAATTATAAAGTAATCAAAATTAATATTAAATAAATAAAATAAGGAATCTTACGAAATATTCATTTTTAGTGCGAAAGTAGTGCAAATCTTTGAAAGAGAGTGCATATTTTGCACTAAAATGATGTAAATTCTCGCACTAAAATGGTGTAGATTACACTGGAGATGGTCCGAGGATGGTCCTGGGAGAATGGATCATCTCAAAGGAAAGGGTGGCATCTTAGTCTTAGTATAGCCGAATGTAGTAGGTCATTGGATATGAGGTGACCTAGAGTGACCTATTCGGGTGAAACAACAAACTTGTCCAATAGTAAGTCCCGAGACGCATTTATTATAAAAGACACCTTAGGACATGACATAAAGCATAAAGGTGGGAAGTTTAATGTGAAGTACAACAGAGGATAAGACATAAAGATAAATGTGAGAAGACCTAATACGCATTTAATGTGAAGTACAACAGAGGATGAGAGATAAAGATGAATAGCGAGTCCACCAGGAATGCATCTACAAAGTTGACCCGCCATTAAGTAAGTATCTATATGGTGACTTGCCAAGAAGTAAGTATTTGTAGAGCCAACTGCGCACCGCCAAAGTATCTTCTGGATGGGAAGACATGTACGAAAATTAAAAATAACTGTGATGGGTAGTGATTAGTGAGAAGTGACAATAGTTGAACCAACCAGGATGAGGACATGTATTAGGGATTTGGCTGAGGAAAAGGGCAAGAAAGTATTACGCAAACTATCTCATTGTAGGGGGTCATTTTCTCTCCATTACTTTTTACAATAAATATACATCTTTTTGCTTACTAACTTGATCGTTGGAGTGATAATATTGGAATTCTTCCTGGTAGTTTTGTACAAGAAAGTATCGGAGGATCGAGTTAGATTCTTGAGAAGTCTCGATTATTTGGGACGAATCAATAAGGAACCCCAATTTTATGAAAGCGGGATTATTGGATAAATTGAAACTAAAATACCGGGAGCTCCAATTACGATGGAGACAGCGTTATGACGCCGCCCATACGAGGGTTCTGTAATTCTGTTGCAGGTACAATGTAAAGAGATTCCTTACTAGATCATAATTCATATCGAATGGTGTAGGTAAAGCCTTAAGGGTGTCATACTCGACCCTACCCCCACCCCCTCCCTTTTTAATTTTTTTCTATAATTTCATTAAGACATTTAAAATTTCAAGTTATAGTTTATATAAATTTTTTTCAGTTTTTATTCTACTCACCCCACTTTCGTGGTCTAGTTATGCCATTGATCGTATCTAATTTACTTAGAGCGAACCACAATAAATCGTCTCTGTAGAATTAAGCATCGATTATAAAGAGAAAAAAACAAGAAGAAAAAAAGATTGGAAAGATGGGGAGCTCGATAATATTAAATGTGTAAATATAATAAATGTTATATCAAGTATAATATTTACCATAGTTTTAAATATCATACCGTACTGGTTATACTCATGGCCGTTCGATAATGTAAGACCCTAAGTACATTTTTTTGCGCTTAAATCGTTCAAAACGCCCAAAATCGGTTAAACCGGATTTTACTAATTTTTTTGTTTTTGTTTTTTATTTTTCTCACATTTTATTTTTTAAGAAAATAAGTTTATAAACTTAATTTTAATATTTGTGTCATAATTCAAATCAAACAAGAGTTCAAACCAATTATTCAATATTTATGTCATGATTCAAATTAATTATTTTCTATTTTAACTAAATAAAACAAGAATGATAATCAATTAAACTATTCTAAATTTGGACGAATCTGTATTATAAGCATAGATAACCAATCAAATAATTATATAATCAAAAATAAGAAATTAACTAAATATATATAAGTTCTCTTTTATATTAATATGTAAATTTTATATAATATAATTAAAATTATGACTAGTTTTATTATTAAAATTGATAAAAATAGGCGATCGAATCGATCCGACCGATTGAACTGCTTATTGGTGGCCCTGGTACAATATTTAAGACATTGATATTTACTAGAGAGAAGGAATTAGAGTCAGAGGTCAGGTACCGTTGTCTCTTACATGGACTCTTTTTTCAATCTTGGCCTTTGACATGTGAACCTGACCTCAATCTGATACAATTCATTTGGCTGGGACATGTGAACCTGCAACGCTGTCTCTCTTTTTGACATCAACCTCATACAATTCTTTTGGTTCGGACTTGGGCGGCAAATTTTAATTGGTTCTTGGTGCCAACATTTGGACTTTGGTATCCAATTACCTTCTTATTTATATTTTCGATTTAATTTAAATCAAATATATATTTTAACTTTTTATATACTTTTGTTTTAACATACACATTTTAGAATACATTCTCCCAAGGCCAAGATACATTATCAAGAACCAGAAGAAAAAGAAAGATCAAACATATCCTTATTCATCATTTTTTTATGAAAAACGTACATAACTCCATTTTGAATATTTTCCTCATTTTGTATTTTATTTAACAAATACATGTCAGATATCGCGATTACTGATTAGTGCTACATATACAGTGGTCAGACCAAGTCTTTTCTTTTGTTTTAATGCACCCCTCTTTTTAATTACAAAAATACAATTAAATAAAACGACTAAAATGCCCTTAATACCCTTTCAAATTTCTAAATACACCCCATATTTTTTAAATCTTATAAACTTCTTCCCTACCCCAATCCATATTCTTCTTCTTCTTCTTCACTTTTTGAAAATTAAAAAAGAGATCTTGCGCAGAGATTTAACCAATCTTAAAATTATACAAAAATTCTTCAGTGAAATCAAAGCATGAAAAAATAAATTTCCAATAAAAGAAAATTTACAACAAGATCGAATTATCCTGCACAACAGCAACATTCATACCCATTATTGCAGACCATGAGACCAACAAGAAAATTTATGTTCTTTTTTTTTCCGGAAATGAATAGATTTAAATTTTTTTTTGTTTTTGCCCTTTAATTCCTTTTCTCTTTATTATGATTTATGACAGATGAGCAGACCATTATTGCATGTATTTTTGTTAATTTTTCATCAGTGCTCAAAAAATTTCACCGTGTGTATGTGTTGGGTGTATGTATTAGGTGAGTTTATGTTTTTGGGATTTAATTAGGGAAAGGGTAATTTTGAGAATGTTAGGGGTGTATTATGTAAATGAGTTATTTTAAAAAAGAAGGTGAGGGTGTATTAAGAAAATGGGTGTATTGATAGGTTTTGGGAGTGTCAATAACACTACCCTTTCATGCATATATGACATTTTATAATATTCTAAGAATGTCATAAGATCTCCTGACCGATGTCATTTTTATAATATTAAGAGCCGTCAAAAATATTAGTTTATCCTTTGAAAATATTAGTAGTACAATTGAAAAGTATTACTAATCCCCTTGAACAATATTTTTAGTAACCCTCATGAATATATTGATTTTTCCCTCAAAATTATTAGTAATCCACCTAAAATGTATTAATTGTCCCAATGAAAAGTATTAGGCGTGGACGTAATGTTAGGCAACCCTCAAACATATTTGTTTTTCTCGTGAAAAGTAATAGCAACCCCTCGGAAAAGTATTAATAATCCCATCGGACAGTTTTTTTTTAGTAATCCTAATGAAAAATATTGATTTTTTCCACAAAAGTATTAGTGTTCCCCTAAAAAAGGCATTAATAGTCTTATTGAAAAATATTAGGTTTTTGCGATTAAAAGTATTTTAGTAATTCTCCGAAAATTATTAGTAGCCATCCTAAAAATATTAGCAACGGATGTGGTTGTTGATGTGTTAGTAATTGTGCGAGTCAATGAACAAATTAACCACAAGATAGGTATTTAGATCCGTTTAACGAATTAAACTGTTAAACAGTTTGACATAAGACTAACGCCTCAGAAATAACTCCAACAAAGCATCCAGAATGCACATAAGTGACGATATGAAAATGGGAGTTGGAGAGCCTTTTTTTTTTTTTTTTAAGGAAAGTTGGAGAGCTAATTACCATCTCTTTTCTTTTCCCTTTGCCTTTCTTCTAATCTCCTCCATCCCTGACTCTGAGACTCTATCTTTGACAATTTAGCATACCATAGAGGGATAATTACAAAAGTTCCCCTCAAGATTGAGCTAATTACGAAAAAAACAAAGATGTTTCAAAATTATAAAAAGAAATCCTCAAATTTAATTTTGCCTTTAATTTAAAGGAGTAACTATAATCTTTCTATAAATATAATGAGGTATTGAAGACATTTACATATGAAGGGATAAAATATAAGACAAAATCAAACCTTAAAAGTTTTTTTTTTTGTAAATAGCCTGAACCTCTTTTTTTTTTTTTAATATATAATTAGCTTAACTTTCGGATAGTGAATATTTGAAGAGACAATGAACATAATGGTGAAAGTGCTGATTAGAGGTTTTATATGAGATCGTATGTCTCATGGATTTAAATTCATGAGATGAATTCAAAAATAATAAAATATGAAGAGAGAAAAAATCATGGGTTTGAGTTTGAGTTCAGATTAAAATTCTATGTGAATATAGGCTATGTCTCTTTTTTTTTTTTTTTTTTTTTGTCTCTTGTAATATATTAATGAAACCATTTCTTACAAGTTTTTTTGTGAAAAGCTAAATGAATAAGGTACATCAAAATTCTGTATATTTTTCATGGATGATTGTAATTTGGACCATTTGGTTTTGTCTATTGCATGAGCCCTTACGGTTTTATGAGTATTGGGCTTCGACATTACTATTGGACTCTTAATGGAAGGCCCATCAAAATTTAATCTTAAAAATCAAAAAATAGGGAAAAAGAAAAATAAAAGAATAACCACAAACCATCGTAGTTAAAAATTAACAAGTTAAATTGAAATTGAGACCAACCTTCTAATCTAGTGATAAATTTTGTGTTGTAAGAACGATTAACCTGAGTTCGGCCAATACAAACTTAAAGCATAGTATGATTGTAATACACCTGAACATTTTTAGTATTATACGTATTTTAAATGGAAATATTAGTATTACGTGTAAATGGAAAGTATTTACTCAGATAATTGGCATTTACTTTTTTAGGTAGCTACATTGAATATGACACTAAAATGTATTTAAAGGTATATAATTTGAATTTCAATACGACTTCTTATTCATGACCAAAATAAATGTAAATTGTCCATCATGTAAGCAATTCATTCCAATTAAAAAAATGGAGTCACTTCTATTTTTTTAAATTAATAATTAATATATGTTGCTGACATTTTGCATTCCATACCTAAATAAAGATCATAATCTAAACCTAATAAAGTGTATATGTTAATTTGCACTTTTTCAAATTTGAATTTATTTCATAAACTTTACACACATTATTATCCATGTATAAAATGTAATATTTAATTGCACTTTGGTACATTAAAAATAAGGGGAAATTGTAAATTCGGTCCTATAACCGGTCTCTTTAGACTTTTGGCTTGCTTAGTAATTGTCAAAGTTATTTAGTACTAGTTTAGTAACTTTAAAAGCATTTGATCCGATTTTCGCCGGCAAAATTTAAATTTGCCGAAAATTATTGATATAGATCGAAATATTGATGAGATGAACAACAAATTGGGTGATTTCCGACTTGGAAGGAAAATTGTCACATATTTGACTATTCATTGCTATTAGGGATCTAGCCAAATTATTGGGAACCTCGTCATTGAAATTTGATTTTTAAGTTCCGCTTTGTCATTTTTATTTAATTTGTTATGTTTTTTTAAACTTGAACTTTAATATTAGTCATCGAATGCGTGGCGCTTTTCCTTAAAAATGACTTATTTGTTGTCTATGTTATCAACATTACGGTCCAAATCACCAATTTTCGATAAAATGAAAAATTTCAAACAAATATCAAACTAAATGTTCGAAATTTTTAAAGTTATTGAACTAAGACAAAACTTTGACAACTTAGAGGCCCAAAAGTCTAAAATGTCCAAGTTATCGGACCAATATTACAATTTCCCCTAAAAATTATAATCTCTTAACAAATACTAGAGGTGTCAAATGGGTCGGGCCGGTCTTTTAACCCTGGCCAAAGCAAAAGATCATGTCGGACCGGGTAAGGCAAACAAGAATCGACCGCTATTTTTATAGCACAAACCAACAAAATACAAAGAAAAAGTGGGGCCGACCGGACGGGCTCGATTTTTGGGTCTAATTGGTCGGGGCGAAATTAACAAATTTCTAACAAATACCATGAGGGGCTTAACTCAAGCTAATTAGAGTTCCATTGTAAACATGGAGGAATGTGAGATATGCTTGGCTTCAAACTTTCCCACCCCGGAAGTATCACTAGTTGGAATGATCTCACCGAAAAATTCATGGCAAAATTCTTTCCACCTAGTAAGACACTTCAACTTAAAAGTGAGATTGCTCAATTTCATCAACTCGACTTTGAGCCACTCTACGAAGCTTGGGAGCGATTCAAAGAATTATTGAGAAGGTGTCCACAACACGGGTACGCAGATTGGCAAAAAGTTCAAGATTTCTACAATATTGGTATGAATGGGCATTCAAGAACTATTATAGATCTTTGCGCAATGAGGTACATTGATGGCTAAAACTCCAAGTGAAGCCATGTTTTTACTCGAAGAAATGGTCGCCAATAGTTATCAATGGCCGTCAAAGATCTACGCCAAGAAAAGTTGCCGGTGTTCTTGAACTTGATACTATGTCCGCATTGGCCTCTCAAATTTCCGCCTTGTCAAAGCAAATTGCTACACTAAGTTCGGTGGAAAACAACAATCGGAGGCGATCATGGAGATAAGTCAAGAAATTGTGAATCCCGATACGGAACAAGCGAATTATGTGAATAATCGGGGTTTCAACAATAGAGGAAATCAATTGCCGACGATTATCATCCCGGGACTTCGCAATCATGAAAACTTCTCGATAGCAATACGAGAAATGTGTTGCAACCGCCTCCGGGATTTCAAAACCAAGCAAGTACGAGTACACACGGGGAACAAAATCCGTTAGATTTTCTATTCCAATTTTCTATTCCATTTCCTATTGCACCATATGGATGAATGACATGTCTAGA
Organism: Rehmannia glutinosa; assembly: GCA_016081115.2. Classification (NCBI taxonomy): domain Eukaryota; kingdom Viridiplantae; phylum Streptophyta; class Magnoliopsida; order Lamiales; family Orobanchaceae; genus Rehmannia; species Rehmannia glutinosa. The sequence goes on along the minus strand of JABTTQ020002710.1, from coordinate 75,975 downwards.
TACACTCCAACAACCAACCACCCATTTTTATCATAATGACATGTGTTATTTATCCAACAATATGGAATCATGGAGTGAAATAGGAAATCTGGTCACCTCTATTACATTTGTTGTATGCATTACTCTAATTTTGATATATCTATCATTCTTATATATTCAAATTCAAAGATAATTTCGGGTATTGATTGTAGCTGTTGCTTGATCATTTGTTACCATACCATTGATCTAGGATCAAAAATCACACCAGACACCAGTCAGGTCTCACCCCTCCTAGACATTGTACTAAAAAAATACAAAGATTATTCCACATTTCTGATTGAAAATCAAAAATAATATCTAACCAGGCTATCCATTATTAACTTCAACGTAATATCTTGAATTTAAGTGAAGAATCCCTCCCCCTATAATGTAAAATATATGTAACTCTAGTTTTTACTTTATAAAATTTGACATTTTAGGTTGTGGTTGGTTATACTTTCATTCCGTCAACTTTCATTTTCTGTGAGAACAATGGTGAATTTTTTTGATGAAGTTAATGTGACGGAGAATCTTTTAGAGATGTTGATTGTTTGAGAAAAATTTTGTGGAAAAAAATATAAAATAAAATACAAGAAAATTGAATAAAAAATAAAAAATAAATCAAAAAATAGGTAATATGGATCTCATTTTATACCTTTTGTTATCAAGATTAAGAGAAAATAATAAAAATAGTGATAAGTTAAAGAAAGGGCGGCGCTTATTAACACCCCCAAAACCTCTTAATACACTCCTATCTCTTAATACACCCCATAAACTTTTTATAAATTATTGATTTATTTAATACACCCCCAATATTCCCTGATTTACCCTTCCCCAATGAAACTCTAATTCTTTTTCTCAAAACATTAATACCCAACACGCACGGTTATTGCTGAACAAAATAAAATAAAATAAAAACAGGGATTAATTGATCACAAAGGAGTATTATTGAGGGCATACAATAGGCCACTGAGATGCGATCGTTCAGGATGAGTGGATGAACAATTTACAGTATTATTGATCAATCTTCACACAAAGATTTCAACTCTATTTGTGCATATTGAATTAAATCCTGAAAATTAGAATGCTATATCTGTAAGTGTTCAATCCAAAGAATAAATACCCAGGACCACGTACATATTAAACAAAAGATTAGATTTATTCTTGTTCCAATTAACTAATTCTCATTTATATTTAAATTTTTGGCATTGTTCATGTTCGTCAACTCGTGTGTTAGTTGAGATTTTTTTTTGCAAGTTGTAAGGTTTGGGAATACCGAATACATAAGGGATAGAGAAGAGAGAAAGGAAAGAGGAAAAATGGGGGAGAAGAAAATTATAAGATTTAAAAAAGATGGGGTGTATTTAGAGATTTGATGGGTGTATTAAGAAATTTAGTAGGATAGTAAGGATAATTTAGTCTTTTTATTTATTGATATTTTTGTAATTAAAAGAGGGGTGTATTAATAAATTTTGGGGGGGTCTTAATAGCGCTACCCCTAAAGAAATTATTTGAATTTTTATATCAATAGGAAAATGAGAGAAATAAATAGTATAGGTATTGGGAAGTATGAGATTGAAGAGTAGGTTTTTTATGAGGCTGCCTCACAATCTAAATCATGAGAGACGGATCAATCCAACCTTAACCGGGATCCATATGGTACACGCGTCACGCCCAGAAAAAAATGAAACAAGACATGGAAAACCCGTAAACCCTTTGTTATCGAATTGAAGAGACAATGAAAACCATGGAGAAGATTGACTTTAAAAAGGGAAGCGTTCCAAAGAATTTCTCCTTCATCATGAGAACTAATTGGAAGAAGAAGCACATCACGATGCTGGTGGAAGCCCCAAAAGATGATACAAAGATGTTTTATACCTATTTTGACTATTCTCAAAGCCCATGTCAAGGCATTTCCACAATTTTCTTTTTTATTTTGATGGTGGTATTTTTTGTTTTGTTTAGAATCAATCATTTAACCATGTCAATGGATTTCTTTAATTTATGTTTTAGTACAACATAAAGTGATAAAACTTTTTAAGGTTTGAAAACTCCATTAATGGAGATTTTATGTTTCACATCTAAATTATTTTCGCCATATTGACGCTTTGGGTTTGGCAAATTAAAGGGAAAATAGGAAGAAAAACAAAGGAAAAAGGAGGAGAAAATCAAGGGAAGAAAAAGAGAAGAAAGACGATAGTTGAAAACCCTGTTGTGTTCAATACACATTGAGGTTAAGAATAACAAAATTCAAGGGAATTACGAAAAAAAAGCTAATACTTTTTCGGAGAAACGATTAATATTTACGGGAAAAACTAATACTTTCGAGGGGCCGCTAATATTAGTTTTATTACTTTAAACATATATATTTTTAGAGTAAAAGTTAATACTTTTAGAGGAACAACTAATACTTTTCTCAGAAAAAAAATATTTTTCTGGGGGACTACTAAATACTTTTTAGATGAAAAACTAATACTTTTCAATTCAATATATAATACTTTTCAGTTAAACATGCAATAATATTACCTAAAATTGTAATATATTTTAGTTTAACATGTAATACTTTTTGAGGAAAAACTATTACTTTTGAATTATAATCTCACCCGCCTGTTAGTCCAATACTTATGGAAATGCCACCTGTTATTTGGGTTGGGTAGCGAGGTCTTTGGGGATCCGTCTCACAAATATGATCCGTGAGACGATCTTATATGAGTTTTTAAATTGAAAGAGAAAAATGAGTTATATTAGAGAGAAATGATATTTTCTTCAAAATTTCTCATTTCTTCCACAAACAATTATCACACTTCCAACAAAATTTTCATTCAAAAATAAAAATTTTGGAAAATATTTCACAAACAATCACAACCTTACTTTTTGTTTTTTCCTCACTTAAATCCAGGGGGTTCAAGTATATCAATACCCAAAAAAAAAAAGTTCAATTAGCTACAATTTCGACTGCCAAAAGGTATACGAAATCCTCTATAATTTGCATTCTACAGTAAAATTAGGTAAATTATAAAAAATACCCTTTAGATTTATCGTAATTACAATTACAAAATACACAATTCATATTTAATATTACAAATACCCTCGTCTCCGGGTGTGTAGTTTCTTAACAAATACCACCGTTTAAGGTACAGTTTGTAAAATATAATAACAAATATCAATGGGTATTTGTCCCATATAGTTGCATTTTTTGTAATAACAGAGAAGAAATTTTCATTGGCTGGTTTTAGTTCAAGGTTGTGAGCCAAGACTTGTATATATATCACAAACCTGCACCACCCAAGAAATACATTAATCATTGTTCTGAGGGGACACGTTTGTGAAGATCATGTGGTAGATAATGTAAATATAGGCAAGTTTTTTTTTTTTTTTAATTCTTTCTATCATATTATAAAAAAGTTCAAATAAGCTCATAACTAAATGTTTTTCTTCGCAATATAATTGAGTATATCTCGCAAGTTATATTGATATTAACATTCTTTTTATCGCTTTTTATTTGTTACTGAAGCAAAATTTTGTTACACTAAAAATACTTCGATTTCGCTTAGACTTCATTTGAATTGATATATATATACACTGGCGGAGACAGGGTCAGCGATCTGGCCCTGGCCATCCCGTTTTTTTTTTTTTTTAAAAAAAAAATTAGTGAGGATTTTTGAAAAAAAAATTTAGTTATAATTTGTATTAATTTTTCTTGGATTTTCTATTCTACCACCCCATTTTCGTGATCGGCCACCCCAGTAAAAGCGTCATTCCGCTCCGCCTTGTATATATATATATATAAGTTAAGTTCAAATTCATAATGACAAATTCATTTTATTTTGTTTGGATGATTTTGTTTTGAGCTGCTCTATGAATCATTGTGGATTCTAAACACATCTTATATAGAGTTATTTGAAACCTTCCAGCCAAATCCAAATTCAATCCCATAGTAACAACATGAAGAAGAATAAAAAATAAAGTAGTAAATGGTCATTAATGGGCTTACCCTTCTTTTATTCATTGGCGATCTTGACAATATTTTTAAAAATCGATGTGTTACCTTTCTCGATACAAAAATGAGTATCAGTCCTCAGAAATGAAAAATACAACAAAATGGATAATTAAACTCAAAAAAATGGCTGAAAAACATATTTATGAAAAAAAAAACATTGCTAAAAACATTTTGTTATGGACAAATGACCAAAAAATCCGACGGACTCAAAAAGAAAAAACTAACACAAAAGGGAAAAATACAATGAATAGACTTTAGACAAACCACACACATACACACAGGGACACACATGCAAATAAAGAAGCACAGCCATACAATTGATGAGAGGGGCTAAGCTATGATCCAAAATCTAATCCACTCTCTTTCTCCACCCCACAATCACACCTCATATTCTCTAAGGCCATAAACTTACCAATATCCATCTCCCCCTATCTCTATTTCTCCTTTTTCTAAACCCAAATAACCAACTCCAGACTACATACTACTTAACCACTTGCTTCTGGTTTTTGCCTGCTGCAAAGTTGCATTCTACTAAAACAACATGGCTTCTGCTGCCCTTTCATCTCCAGGTCCCCTTTTACACCACCCCAACACACAATCTATATCTATCTATCTATCTATATACATACACACACTTATACATTCACTTAGCTTGAATCTAAATATATGTATATCTAACTAAACATACATTCTTGCAAAATTGCAGGTGGGATGCAGCAAAGGGTTCTCTGAGTTTGCAGGGCTACGCAGCTCATCATCGTCTCTCCCGTTCGCCAAAAGATCGAACGATGATTTCGTTCTGTTATTGCCTTCCAGACTTCTGTTGTGAGTGCTTTAATTTCAAACTTAATGATGTAGTAAAAGTTTAAGATATGTATGGATAATTTATGATCAACAAGTTAAAATTAACTGATCTTAAAACATAGTCAGTCAGTTATTTTTTTATGTTTCTTTATGTTATATATATATGTATTATGAGATCACACTGATTTCATTGATTTACAACAATATGGCTGATAATCTATATATCACCAAGTTCAAATTGACTTCAGAACATATCATCGTGCATAATTAAACCCGCTTACAAATTCAATCCTACTTCTAGTACTAAAGTGGATGGTATGAAACTTCACCATCAAGAATTATTCTTTGTTTACGGGAATAATTTCAATATTAGTACCTAAATTATGCACTGTTTTTGCTTTTGTTACCCCACATTTAGGTCATATTAATTCTAGTTACCCCATGTTTTACTTTTTCATCATCAATTTTGGTACTTATGTGTTATTTTTTACTAACTTATGGTACAAAATGTGACAAAAGCAATTAAAAAAATAAAGCATGAGATACCAAAATTGATATGCCTGAATGCGGGATATCAAAAGTGAAAACATGATATAAGTACTAAAATTAGAATTATCCCTTTATTTATGCTATAAATATGCAGGGATAATTATAAAACTATCCATGAAATTTAGTCTAGTTACAAAAGAAACTCCAGTTATCTTTCACAATTACAAAATCCCTTTTCTAAGTGTTACAAACACCCCTCAAAATTTGTATTTACCTAATAAATAACCCATCTTGAGAGGGGTGTGATTTAGAAATCATGAGAAACATATGTTAAATGGGCGTTTGTAATTTTAAAAGATAATTAGTGTTTTTTCTGTAATTAAGCTAAACCTTAGGATGGTTTCTGTAATTAACCATATATATGTACGCTAATTTCATTAATAGGTTGGTGGAGACAAGAACAAGAGAGGAGTGGTAGAGGCAAAGCTAAAAGTGGCAATCAATGGATTTGGTAGAATTGGAAGAAACTTCTTGAGGTGCTGGCATGGAAGAAAGGACTCTCCTCTCGATGTCATCGCCATTAACGACACCGGCGGTGTCAAACAAGCTTCTCACCTCCTAAAATACGACTCCACCCTCGGCATATTCGACGCCGACGTCAAGCCGGTCGGCAACGACAAAATCTCCGTCGACGGCAAAGTCATCCAAGTCGTCTCTGACCGAAACCCTTCCAACCTCCCATGGGGTAATAATTCCATTTCTGGTGTCAAAAACTTAGTCACTCTTCGATAATTACAAATACTACCCTTGAGTTTAGTTTAATTACAAACATACCCCGAGTTATTTTTCTAAACTACAAATATACCCCTTTTAGCATATGTTTCTATTTTATATAAGGGATAATTACAAAAACTACCCTGGGGTTTGGTTTAATTACGAAAAATATGTTTCAAAATTACAAGAAATACCTCTCAGGTTTGATTCTATCTTAAATTTAAGAGGGTAATTATAATATTTTTATTAATGTCATGGGGGTTTTTGAGTTATAAAAATTTTGATGAAGTGAAAAATGTAAAACGGAATCAAACCTCAAAGAAATTTTGGTAATTTCAAAAACTTTAGGTTTATTCTGTTATTAGCCGGAACTTCTTTTTTTTTTTTTTTTTTTCCTTATCATTGTCTCTTTATATATTACACCCTATTGCGGGGTACTTTGTAAAATAAATATAAACTATAAGGGACACTAATATCTCAAATTCGTGAAAGAGATGGATAATTACACACTACCCCTGAAATTTAGCTTAATTACAAATATATCCTCAACACATGCTTTTACTTTACAAATTACAAAACACAAATACAAACATCCATAGGGTATTTGTAATTTTAAAAGATAACTGGATGTTTTTGCAATTACACTAAACTTTAGGGTAGTTTTTGTAATTATCCCAAAAAAAAAGAAATGCATGAGTTTGTTTGCATGGTGGTGGAATGTGGATGCAGGGAAATGGGGATTGATCTTGTGATAGAGGAACAGGAGTGTTTGTGGACAGAGATGGAGCAGGAAAGCACATTCAAGCTGGGGCTAAGAAGGTTCTCATCACAGCCCCGGAAAGGGTGATATTCCTACATATGTTGTGGGTGTTAATGCAGATGATTACAACCATGATGAGGCCATCATCAGTAATGCTTCTTGCACCACCAACTGCCTTGCACCTTTTGTCAAAGTCCTCGACCAAAAATTCGGTGAGCCACTGACTGAAATAAAAAAACTTTTGTTGGTAAACTGAATTTAGTGACAAAATCATTTGTGTGGATGAACTGAAATTTTTTTTTGTAGTGAGATGCGAAGACGAATAAGAGCGTGTTTTCAAACTCTTCAAAAATGATTATCAGCTTTTGGCTAGAAAAAGAAGGGAAATAACATAGTTTTAGTGTATTCATGTCAATTTATGCTTCTGATTTTGTATAATTAATCAGAATCTGAAAGCAGAGTGAGGGTTTTTAGATATCTGATTCTGCTTCTGATTTTGTATAATTTAATCAGAATGTGAAAGCAGAGGAAGGGGTGTTTTAGATATCTGATTCTGCTTCTCGTTTTACTTATATACACAAATAATACACTTTTACGAATTATTCACCAGCTTTTAGCTTCTATTTGCAAACGCTACCAATTTTTGATTCTCAACTATTTTGCTTCTGCCACAATAAATCATTTCAAGCAGGAATTTTTGGAAATATTTCTCAAGTGATCAACTAGTTAGATTAGATATTTGTTACCAATCTTTTCTCGTATTGATGACAAAAACTAGATTAATCATCATATGCTTGAATGTAGGCATCATCAAGGGAACCATGACCACCACACACTCCTACACCGGAGACCAGAGGCTCCTCGACGCGAGCCACCGTGATCTGAGACGTGCAAGAGCCGCGGCCCTCAACATCGTGCCGACATCGACTGGTGCAGCCAAGGCGGTGGCCCTCGTCCTTCCCCAGCTCAAAGGCAAGCTCAACGGCATTGCCCTCCGTGTCCCAACACCCAACGTCTCGGTCGTGGACCTCGTCGTCCAGGTCGAGAAGAAGACTTTTGCCGAGGAAGTGAACGCTGCTTTCAGAGAGGCCGCCGATAAGGAGCTCAACGGCATCTTGTCAGTGTGCGACGAGCCGCTAGTCTCGGTCGACTTCCGTTGCAGCGACGTCTCGTCGACCGTCGACTCCTCGTTGACTATGGTCATGGGAGATGACATGGTTAAGGTGATTGCTTGGTATGACAACGAGTGGGGTTACTCACAGAGGGTGGTTGATCTTGCTGACATTGTTGCAAACAACTGGAAATGAAAATGATGAGACCATCCCCCTTTTTTCATCTTCTTCTTGTTGGTTTCTTTCTTGTGTTTGTAGATTCTTATTTCCTTTGGGAATTGTAATGAGAAAGCTAAACAATTTTCCATCTTGCTTATGTCAAATAATTTATGAGGGTTAATAAGAGGTTGTCATTGAGTCTAGTAAGAATTGTAGTAATCCTAATGTTGATGCATGTACCAAAGGGTTGGTCCTTACAAATTTCTTGTAAATGTGTTATGTTGGCGTTATTAAGTTATGTTCCCACTTGAAATTATCATCATTCCTTTGCTTTCTTGTTATCTCTTCATCACTTGGGATGAACAATGTCTTTGAGTTTACCATAAGAATCATGTAAACTCACGTAGTTACCTTCCTCCAACATATACCGAACAAGGGTATACATTAAAATAAATCCTGGATAAAATCCAACCAATCCAAATGTTGAGAGTGTAACTATTGTTCAGGATAGAACAAAGTGAGGATCTCCTATGTCATACTGCGTTTTATATGATGTATTGAAAAACCCAGGTGAATAAATACCAGATAGAACACCATAAGGAATAGGAGATCCCGTATGAAGAAATCGAGGCTTCCAAAGCAGTTTGTATGGTTGCAGGGCTATTCCTCCAAAACCTTGACAGTTAGTAATTCTTAGGAAGTCATGCGCGACTTGGGGTCCCAAACAATCACAACCATCCATGTGTGGAGAAACCAACATGGATTTTATTCCTTTGTAGGGGTAATTACAAAAACTATCCCTGAGGTTTAGCCTAATTACAAAAAACTCCAATTATCTTTCAAACTTACAAGTATTCCCTCAAAGTGTTACAAACACCCTTTGAAGTTTGTATTCACCTAACAAACTACACCCCTCTTGAGCGTGCAGTTTGTAAGAGAGACACAAGGGGGTATTTGTAATTTTGAAAGATAACTAGATGTTTTTGTAATTAGGCTAAACATCAATGGTAGTTTTTGTAATAAACCAACCATTTTACAAACAGTTGGGATTGTCTTACGACCCAGAATCCCTAAAACTCACCATCCAGAACTACATATCGAGCAGACACATTTACAGATCCAAATATATGCGATTTACACGTGATTGTGTAGACAAGTAGTGTTGGTGGCTGCATAGATGATAGGCAAGAGTAAGCACATAATTTTCAGGTAGCAATATTTTCTGGGCGTTGAGTAAAAGCTTCTAATTCCTATCTTCATACCAAATGATGGATACAATATTGTACCAAAAAAAGCATCATGATGACTTCTAGAGCATTCACTAGCCGCTGACTTTCCATTGCGTTTGATTTCCATAGAATACAAAAAGAAGAAAAAATAATCATTTAAGTGTTGTATGCATCAGATACACTCCCTGCGGAATTTGTTTCAGAATTTTTGTCTTCCCACCTCTCATTACACCCTGCAAAAGGGAAACGAAACGGGATGAGAACATGAATAAAAGAGTAACATTAAGGCCTTGTTTGTTTATGTTTCCAAGCCACCATTTCCAATTTCCAACTATTCATAGAAATAGAATCATGTTTGTTTATAAATTTTCCAATAGAAATCATCATTTTTACTTTTCATTTTTCACATAAAACAACATCTCAAACCTATAATTTCAATTCTCAACCCTATACACTACCCTACATCACTCATCAATCACTATTCTCATTTTTTTTATCCAAATATATATGTGGGACCCTCTATTATCAATTTTATCTACTTAAAATATTACCATATATATCTAATGGGACCCACTATCCTACAATTTTACAAATATAATACTATATATTCAATTAAAATATTCAATCACTATCAACTTTTCAAATTATTATATACATAAAATATTACTTCAAAACTACTCAACCAAACATAATCTCATTTTCAAACCTACTTAAAACTCATTTTCATTCACTCATCCAAACACAATTCCAGTTTTCACAGAAAACCAATAAATTCTCAAAATTCATTTTCCAACACTAGAAACTAGAATTTGGTTCATGGAAACATAACCATACAAGGCCTAATTGTCTGAGAAATGAAAGAGATTTCCCAACCAACTGTTTATACTGAGCTAATTAAGATCAGATAACATAATTTTCTTGTTTCATGAAAAAGATTTATCGGATGCTAGCGACACCCGAAAAGCAAGCAAAAGATTCAAAGGTAAAGATCGTAAATAATAGAGGCCACATTAATGAACGAAATCATGCCCAAGAGGATTTTTACCAGCAGATTAAACCACAAAATGATTGTCTCAAGATCTCTTAATTGCTGTTAAATCGAAATCATAGACTAGTTCACTAGTTCTAAGAAAAGTGCACATAGTAGATGCTTTCAATAGCACACTTTTCCAGTGGTATTAGTGCTGTTCATAAATATGCAAATTAATAGGACATAGGTGAGGGAATGTATATAATTAGAAAAGGGATCATTCAAAAACCTTTGGCAGACACCTGTAATACGTGCCATATGATTATATGATCCAGGCTTTAGCTTTTATGAAAAAACACGCAGCTTAAAAAGAAAAGCACATAAAAGAAAAAAACACGGCGTTCAGGATGTACATGCCCTTCGAGATCACACATCAGAATTCATTAACCCTATAGAACTAAAAAGTGGACCATTTTACCACACCTTTTGGGAGACACCTGTAACCATATGCAAAGTTTATGAAAACCATGGAGCACAAAAGTCCATTCACGATGGACATATCCTTTCAGATCACACACTCAAATTATTTCCTCCATGATGAGTCCAGCACCACTATTTTCATCTCCCAACAATTGCACTTAACTCATATCACAATATCAATATGTTCGTCTACGAAAAGTAAAAAAACTAAGGCCTTGTTTGTTTATGTTTCCAAGAGCCTTTTTCCATTTTCCAACTATTCATAAAAGTGGAATCATGTTTGTCCATAAAATTTCCAATGGAAATCATCATTTTCATTTTCTATTTTTCACATAAAACAACATTTCAAACCTATACACTACCCTACATCACTCATCAATCACTATTCTCATATTTTAACCCAATTATACATGTGGGACCCACCACTATCAACTCTATCTACTTAGGGCATCTCCAATTGCCATATTTTTAAAAACCTCTAAAACCCTACTTTTTGTAGGGCCCATAGTACCACATCATAAAAACCTCTAAAAGAAAAAAAAAAAACTCATCTTTATCTACACAATCCAAAAACCTTTAAACAGCTTTTTGTGGACCCTACATTCCCACAATAAAATCACATATATTTTATTATATTTACATTATATAATATGTATTATTACATTTATATAAAAATATATATCATTTATATTTTTATTTTATGAATAAAAATATATTTTATACATATATTATATATTTTATATATATTTATTTATATGGATTTGTTGAATATAACTATTTGGTATATATTAAATGGGACCACCACCTACAATCTTACAAATATAATATTCAAATTAAAATATTAAAAGTGGACCCACCACTATCAACTTTCCAATTATTATATACATAAAATAATATTTCAAAACTACTTAACCAAACACAATCTCATTTTCAACCCTACATAAAACACATTCCAATTCATTCATGCAAACATAATTCCAATTTCCACACGAAAACCAATAAATTCTCAAAATTCTATTTCCAACTCCAGAAACTGAAATGGACCATGGAAACATAAACAAACAGGCCCTAAGTTTCTCTGCAAACTACTGGTCCGCATCTGCAGGATAGTGATTATTCATTATTCTAGTTGCCTCAGCAACAGTTTTCTATCCAGTGATTTTCTGGTTCCCATTCTTTACATGATCTTGGTCTTTAGATATCCAGGAAGAGAGTAACGATACTTCCTTTTATGGCAGAGAACACATTTACTAAAATTACTTGACGTATGAATGTTTAAAACTATGATGAAAGGAAACACCTACTTCACCAGCACATAGGCATCAAATAGGATAGGTATCAAGCAGCGGAGGATGCTTAAATCTATTCAAATATGAGGCTAGCGTGCGACACGACAAAGCAAAGGTTACCAGCCTGGAAAGCAGTTAATAACTGAAAACAACCATTGGTAAGCAAATTTCCATCCACTACAACAACAGAAGCATGTTTCTTCTTTTTGATGTCACACGCTATGTGAGCTTTGACCATCTACAGCATAGGATCACGAGTGCAACTTATTCCTTTCAAAATATCCATGTCTCATTCAAAAGAATCTTTTCATTTCTACTACTCGAAAACTCGAAAACATGTTTCTGTTACCTACCGAAATCAACAGAAACACCACTCATTTTCATTCTCACAGTCAAAACTTGAATGAAATTTTCCGTTCAAACCAACGGCATACGAACCCCTATTTTCTCAAACTAAGACCTACATCACATATGTGTGATGTGACAATATTTCACTAATTTAACAATAACTAAAATCTATTAACTAAATGAATTTACTTTCTTTTTCTGTCTTAAGAACACAAATGTGACAAAGAGAGAGTACTAGGAGACACTATAAATTTGAAAATTTATCCTTCCAATATAACATTAATATTTGAATATATAGAAAACAGTGAGAAGCACAATTTATCACTCTCAGATTAAAATTTAATTTTCATATGTACTTTATTCTTTTGGAAACAACACAACAAAATCCAGTTTTAGATTCCATTCTTTGTCACATGGAAACACAAACCAAATGTATTTTCATTTGCAACCATATAAAGTCATATTTCTACACAACTAAACCAAACACCTCATCATTTTCATACAAAACCAAGTGAAACATTTTCAACCTTAAAATGAAGAATAAAAATAATGACTTGTAATGAAACCAAACAAGCTCTATAAGCTGCCATAGTCTTCTTTTAAACGTCATTAGTTAAAAATTGTTGAGATGCAGACTCAATTGTAATTTAATTGTTGATACAACAAAGAAAATTGTAACAAAATTATAAGGAATGTGAATTTCTTATCATAAATATTTAAATTCCTAAACTTTTCCTTCTAATGCCAGAGGGCATACGGAAGGAGCACAGTACAAAATCCTGGTGTAATATTGGAATGACCATACAAAATTCGAACTTCACTAGTATAATCATGCTTATTCTTGTTTTACTATGAGTTGGGAAAGCTAAGAAATGGGTCTTCTAATCATGATTTGAAACAACTAAGTTCTGACTCGAGATAGAAGCGTAGTACTTAATCAATTTACTATATTCCACAAGCTATTTGCATTTAGTTCTGCTGCTGATCTGCTCAATATTGTACTTCACATTTCTTCAGATAAATACGGCGATCAGCTTGACATTGGGTCTTTAACATTGCTTATCAAAATTTATTAAACCAGGCAAAAGGAGCAGATAGAATTATATAGCCAATGATGACAGTAGGGAGTGGCACTGCAGCAATAGAAGTCTTCTAATGGGCAATTCGGCCAGAGTTTCAGTCTTTTATCATGCTGGATGTTCTATCGTTGCATGATACCTATGTCTTGAGCATATTTAGAATCTTCTGTTCTGATGACCAATCCGATAATGTTCTGGGAGGCAGAAAGACAGTTCTGATTCGTTTTAAAAGTTATGGACATAATAGGCAATTCAAAGGGATGATTTCAATAGAAAAAATTGGTTAACCTGTTGATTGCAGCCAAACTAAAACGGAAAAATGAGAAGGACAGGGAGGAGAAAGGGAGGAGAGAGATAAGCATCGCCTAAGAAATGCCTTAGAGGGGGAGATGAATAACAGATTTTACAAGATAATCATCATTAACTGCACCTAAGCAAAGTGGCAAAGTTTTACGCTGATGCCCTTCCTCGACGTAACCTTCATACGAAGGACAAATGAGATGAAATTCCAAAACCATCATCATCATAGGTTTTTCCACTTGCATGGAAAATACGATGAGACGGCGATGAGTTGAGATAGTTGCTCTAGTCATGTCCCATTACATGATTGATATTGTCAACATGTACATCATGGAATATGACCAATACAGATTTTACAAGATAACAAGAAATATTTTCTCATCCTATCATAAATAACTCGAATACAACCATTCTTAAATACAACCACTCTTGGCATCCAAGTCGGTTTGCAACCTATTCAAGAAACTTCTTCCAAAAGTCTAGACCCATCACTTGCCAAATGAAAATCATATGTAGCTAGAATAAAACTAGAGGTAGCCTGATATTTCAGAACTCCAAAACAATAAACTGAACCAGTACAAAAAATACAAAATAAAATAAAATAAGAAAATATTAATCAAATTAACATACACTATATCACATACGACCTAACTCATGCCAACCTATATAAAGACATGACAAACCACTGCATAACTTTCAAGCAACTTTAGTGACTAAGGCTGATATGTTATAGGTAAGGGAACCATTCTTGCATTACGGGAGGAATTTAGAAGATGAAGAAGATAAGAAATGGGAACATAAAGAATAGCACAGACAAAGAGAGAAGACATGGAAGAGGACAAAAATGGAGATGAAACAATGATAAGAAGACAGGAGGAGAAGGGATGTAAATGGAGAGGATAAGGTAGATTCATAAGGACTATACAAACTAAGGAGGAATAGTAGCAGAGAGAGAAAATGCCTTTCATGAAAAGGAAAAAGGAAATACCAGACCACAATTTGGTGATTTTTACCTTCTTCATGATATTAACAGTGATTCAGTGATTCTACCGTTTCATATGATAATGATACGGAACATGAAGTCGGGTTTTTATTTTTTAATTTCGACCTAGTCAATTGAAAATTGATTGAAGAAAACTCAAAAATATATATGGTTGGAACTAAAATAGCTCTCATGCATGAATAAGTCTGGGAATTTAGCAGTTCGAGTTACATAAATTTCAATTACTATGAGGTAGCAACTATTCTGTCAAAAACTAGATCAAAAATCAAATTGACGCCACACCTTAATAGATCCGATTGAAGAGAGTTCATCTCTTTCCCCTGTCTATACATTAAAGTTCTGAACTATTGCAATTCATCCTTCATGGATAATTTCAAAATAAGAGAAACTTAAAATGTAAACAAGAAGAAGAAGAAGAAGAAGAAGAAGAAGAAGAAGAAGAAGAAGAAGAAGAAGAAGAAGAAGAAGAAGAAGAAGAAGAAGAAGAAGTGTAACTTAAAAATGTAAACAAGAAGAAGAAGAAGAAGTGTAAGGACAGAGCAAAAAGTAATTCCAAATCACAGTCATGAATTTACCAACTTATCAAACAATAAGAGAAGTTAAAGAACATGTCGCATACCATTTGATAATTGAGCCAAAGAGAAAATGTTGCATAATAGGAACCTTCTCCAGAACTTCTACTTTATACATCTTTAGCAGCCCACTGTTCACCTTATTCCAATTAGGAACACCACTTATGTCGTCTAACATAGGTGAATGCTCAGCAAACAACCCCTTCTTCACCTTCTTCACAAAAACAATACATGAGAGATACATATATTCGTTTGAGAAATTCTCCAAAATATCCTCATTGTGAATTGATTTTGGCTTCATATACTTGTGGTCAATCAATTGCGATGACCCAAATATATATGGCAAGAACTGATAGTCATCAAGTCCCCACACACCATGGGATCCAGCAGGCTCCAAACAAAAAGTAAGTTGTAATTTTCGCATTAACTCCAAGTACTTGACAAACACTCTTGACACCAAGGCTGGATAATCCTCTTCTCTCACAATACCCAATCTTGCTAGGCAATACAACCACGCTGCGAAATTTGTCTCATGGCCAGTGCCTATTTGATAAGAGGATTAGAATCAGAAGATCATTGCGCGAGTTTTATGCTTTCCCACCTTATCCAACAATTAACTAGATAAACCTGGTATAGAGTCTGCCAACATCTATAAAAATGATACTGATTCTTATTAAAACCAATACAATAAATTATCTAAGAAAAAAAAAATGAACCATGCTGGTTCCCATGTATATGTGCATTTATGTGATGGTTCTTGATACTAATAATTTAAAGCCATTTGACTTCAATCTTATGAGACAACAGTTTTTTGAGTGAAAGTGGAGATTAGTGCAATTGCAATAGTGTTTCAACCAGTGCTTCTTGTAGAAAATAAAGTATAAAAATGTACCACATATATGCACGAATTCATGTGATATTAATGATACTGCAGAGTCACAGGACATGCGCTTCAGTCATATGGAATCGATGATACTAGCTGGGAATCTCCCAAGATTAAGAAAAATGAAGTTATTTGGATGGGCTGAAGAGATTTTCAACGTGGGCTAATTCCTAATCAGTTTGCCTAATCAATTCTATTATACATAAAGTACAGATTCCAAGAGCTTTTTCAATTAACGAGAATAGGCACATAACAAATAGCCAACTCAGGATGCTTAGCGAAAGAATGCACTTCAATGAAGCATACACAAACATTACGTCATCAATAATACACTCAAAGAGCTGACAGGCACACATAACATAAACATCAATATGTAAACAAAATACTTGTTCAACCAAATAATTGAATACTATATTTATACCATAATCAATGCGGCTGGCATTGCCAAAACTGTCGGTGAAGTATGGCACGAGTTCTACGGCGGCATCGCGAAGATCCGGCGGCAGAAGCATCAGCATAAACCCCTCAGCATCACCGCTCATTCGCTCGTGCCACACACGATACGCAACATTGCCGTACCGCCCGGTAAGCGGCGCCGGAGGAATTTCATCCACGTAAGCAACCAGCTTCTGTAGAATAGATACTAGGGTTTCTACGGCGGGGGACACGTGGCAGGGATCAGATAGTTTACGCGATTTGATGGACTCGGAGCAGGAGACGACGAAGCCAAGGAAGTTGCGGAAATAAGGGGAGGAGTGGAACTGTGCGATGTCGTCCTGGGAGCGGATTTTCTTGGAAGGGATGGTGAATTCGTGCGGGAGACTGATGGGCTCCACCTTCTCCGCTTGGGGGACGGGGGTACGGATTATGACCTCTTTCATGTTGGCGGGGGATGTGGGGAGGTTGACGGCGGGGAAACGGATGGGTATGTAGGAAGGGGTGGCGGAGGGCGGCGGCGGAGTGGGGAACAGGTGGGGCCGCCGCACTTGGCGCATACTGGGGGCGGTGGTGGGAATTGTGACGGCTGTTCTTCGTGGTGGCTGCAGGTGTCGCCCTGTGGGGGTTCCATTTTCTTGGATCGCAAGAGGGAAATGTTGGAGCGAAGGTACTGTGATTTTTTTTTTTTGATCGGCGAAGGTACTGTGATTTATGAATGAGGAAGACTCCATGGCCATGGAGGTATATGTGAAAATTGAAAAAGTTTAATTACTCCAATGTTAATTTAATTGCTGAAAAAATAGATTTTTAATTTAGAATGTAAAATAAAATAGTAATCGTAGACATTTCAAAAGGAAAAAAATAATTTTTTTTAATAAGTTTTTAGAGATCTTGGTTGAGAGGAGGAGATAAATTTCTAATAAACTGAAGATACGGGTTGAACTCAACTTCCTTATCACCCTTATAAAGGGTTAGTGATACCACTTTCTGGTAGTGGTAAGGAAAAAATAAAATACGAACTCAATATATTTTCTTGAATTGATATTTGTTACTTGATTGAATATAATGCATTTTAGAATTTACATAATTGAGTACAATCATTAGTTAAATATATATCATAAAAGATGATAATGAAGAAAAATGTCGGAATTGGAAAAGGTACAAACATTTTGTATAAATACGTGTTATATTATTCCTTGATTGACCAAAGCAATCAAAACTCATGACCTCTTTTATTCTACAGTTGAGACATAAACGAGTAATGAAATAAATAGTTATAGTCATGAACCCTTATGCAAGCGAAAAGCAAAAATCTCCTTATAAATAGTGGAAGATAGTTTGAAGGATCACTACAAAATTCTAAAGACGCGATTGAATATCTTTCATTTTGGAAATTTTCATTTTACTAGTGTTAGGTGTAAAAATATTCACCTAATTTACCGCAAGTGTATGGTTGTCAAGTTTTAATATAGTGTAATGAGTAGGGTTATTTGCGTATCCACGAGGAATGTGTGTGTAAGTACCAAATATAAATTACCTCTTCTATATTTGGTGATCAATAATAGATGGATTGGTGGATTTATAATTAACAATAATGAAATACAAATAAAAATAAAAGCATCTAAATCTAAATCTACGGGAGAATTATTCTAGAGGTTGATATCATCGAGTTATCACTTATGTAAGATAAAAAATCTATCTATTTCAAGCAATGGTTTATAAGTTGAAATTCCCAATTTAATCAACTACCTCTCTCGAGTGCCTAGTGATTTTAAATTATAAAACAAGATTATAATATCTCTATAAAAATCTCAAGAATTATAATTCTCAATAGGTCAGTGGAATTTCTACAACAACTTCAAAGGATTTATAAATCCCTCGATTATATAATTTCCTATGTTGTGTTATTCTAGATGTGGTATTAAACCCTTTCTCTCGAATGTGGATTAACACATCGGGCATCAAAGATTAATGGCTAGGTAATCAAGATATAATTAATACAAATAAACCATGAATTGCACGAAATAAAATAAATCTACAAATCAAACATAAGATCAAATAAAATTACATCAAGCCCATAGAATATCTAATTAATACATCAAACAACACACGGAAGAATTTGAAAATATGAATTAATACATGAATTATACTTTGAAAAGAAAGAGAAGAAGAAGGAAAAATTTATTTTTAATGAAGTGCTCATTCTCCAGTGTTGAAGAATTAGTCCGTTCTTCCTCGGTAGCATCGAAGGATCTCTCCTCGCCGCTTTTCCCCAATATAAATTCTATTTTTATATTTTTCTCGTATCAATTTCTTTCTTTCTGTCTCCCAATATCCCGTCTCCTGGTCTTCCTTATCTTCTTGAACTCACAAGTATTTATAGTCAAGATTGGTAAGTGTTTCTTTGTCGAAGAAGATGGGTCTCCTTCTCGTCCCATCACCGGATGTCTTCCACTAACTTTCCTTTTTTTCCTTTTGATCTCGTAGATTATTGTTTTCTTATTCTTCTTTCGGTGATAATGCTTCCCCATCTTTGTTCGTGGTTTTTCGTCGTGTAAAGTCGACGCTGAAAGTCGCTTTTTGTAGGTACTTGAATGTATGGCGGTTGAAAGTAGGTGGAATCGGATCAAGGTATGACAATTGCACCGCGGATTCAAGCTTATATATATAATTTTTTATTGCTAGTACCTTGGTACCAACTTGTACCTAGGTACACAAGCTTCCACTTTTTTAATTGGTGTACCTAGGTACACATTTTATTTTCGTTTTCCTTTTTTCTTTTCTTTTTCTTTTTCTTTTCCTTTTGTTTTTGTTTTTCTTTTTCTTTTCCTTTTTTTAGTTTTTCTTTTGTTTTTCTTTTTTTTTTTCCTTTTTTTCTTTTTCTTTTCTTTTTCTTTTTTCTTTTCTTTTCTTTTTCTTTTTTTCTTTCACCGTCATGATTCATTTTTTACCGTCTTCCGCCTGTTTCTTGATTTCTTGGTACTTTGATACCTATTACAACTCGATGTACAATTTCAACAATAATCTGGACTCAATCTACTTAAAAACAATACAATTTCTAAGTCTTAGAATACCTATTTTGTTGGTAAAATTCCAACTTAACAACTAGAGAATAGTGGTAAAAGAATAGTGGTAAAAAAATTTGGAAGAAAAAGATGAATTTTGAGAGTGTGATTGGATGTGAGATAAAAAAAAGTAAAGGGAAAGCCATAGAGGGCCTTTTTAAGTGGTCAAAGAACAATTTTAGTCCAACTAATGGAAGATATACATTTAAGACATTTTTAATACGAAAGGTCTTAAATACCCTTTTTAATACTTTAAAAGTACAAAATTAGCCTCATTTTTTTTTTTACTGAAGTTGGCATAAACCTCATTTCACCCCTTTCCCATCATTATTCTTCTTCAAGCTTGAGGTGCTGCTAGGTTATTGGATTTTTCCCAAAGATTATTGTTGATATTTGGAGGTAAGAAACATCGATTTGTTACACATTACCATATTGATTGGATATTTTGATTTTCACTACGAAGAAAAGCTGAACACACAGTTGCTGGAAAAAAGAATTCTCGATAAACGACTACGGTCGTTTACTGGTAGAATTTGGTCGTTTTGACAATAAACGACTTTAGTCGAACTTGAGTCGGTTTTTTTTATTTGTCAATTGTATTATTTTTGTTGATTTTATGTGTTGAAGTGGTATTTTAATTTTCACTATGACGAAAAACCAAACACATAGTTCTTTGGATAAAATTTCTCCAATAAATGACTAAGGTTGCTTCTTTGTCGAATTTGGTCGTTTGACAATAAACGAATTTAGTCGAACTTGGGTCTTTTATTTTATTTGTTGAATTGTGTTGTTTGTTGATTTTATGTGTTTAAGTGTGTTCTTTGAGATGTTATGTGTTTAGTTGTGGTCAATTTTTGATTTTTTTTGTTACATGTTGAATTTGCGTTGCTTGTTGATACAACTGTATTCTTAATTTCTTCATTTGATTTGAATTGCGAGACATGACTTCACCTTTTTGGGTAACTGTATTTTATTTTGGCGAGCTTGTCAATGAAGATAATAAATGGGTGTGGAAGAGCAAAAACAATGACAGTGGTGGGGTAGAAGGTCTTCTAATCACTACAGATATGTCATATGAAGAGTTATATTCTCAATTTCAAAACCTTTGCAATGTTGATTCATCGTTGCATGATATTGAGATGAGATTTCTTGCCGTGATGTGATGAAGTTCGGTTCGTAGACAATTGCGATAGACGTTTAAAGTGGTTTTTAGGTGTCAATACACAAGGTCGAGTTTTCTCCAATTTATGTAACACTTGTGGGAAAGGATATCGATTGGGCAAGTAACTCGATTATGAATCAAACAATTACCACAACCCATAGCGGACAATGTAGGTATCTTCGACATGCAACAAGAAGAAAATGATAGCAACCAACCCGTTAATTGTAATGAGTTGCGAGATTATTCGAGAAACCAACTCGGGTATGATGCTACAATCAAGAGCCGAGTGCACAACGCTATAGAGAAGAAAACACATTCACAAATGAGCATCTTATTACTTTTTCGGTTAGCGGACATCGCATGTGATAGATGATGGTGATTTACAATAGGGCCGAGTATTCGATGCAAAAAGAACTTGAGGAAGCCATCACTTTCTCGCGCTGAAGCATAATTTTTAATTCAAGGTTAAAAAATCGAATAAAGAGGTATACACAGTTGTATGCGTTGATGAGAACTGCAAATGGCGTTTGCGTGCAATAAAGTTCCACAAGAGTGAGTTTTTTGAGATTCGAAAATAAATGCATGAACATACTTGCTCTATAAGTATGACTCGCAATGATCATAGGCAAGCAACAACACAGATTATTGGAAAACGTATCATGAATGAGTTGAAGAATCCCAACACCACCTACAGAGCAGCAAATCTCATGAGCGATGTTCATCATGATTTCGGTATACAAATGAGTTATCAAAAGGCAAGTAGGTGTAGAAAAGTCGTTTTGGAACTCCTACGAGGTTCCCCGAGGATAATTATGCCAATTTGCCCGCCTATGCCCACAACTTAGCCATTGCTAATCCTAATACGTATTATTTAGAGATTGATGACGACAACCATTTCAAGTACTTTTTTTTTTTTGCATTTGGGCCTTGCATTCATGGATTTCACTCATCAATTCGACCAGTTGTTATTGTAGATGGCACATTCTTGACATGGAGTATAGAGGTACGTTGATTGTTGCTACATGTTAGGATGCAAATATGCGGATATATCCTCTTGCATGGGGCATTGTTGATTCCGAGAATGATGCTTCATGGCATTGGTTTTTTCAAAATTGAAAGAAATAACAGGTGACAGGAAGATCTTGTTGTTATATCCGACCGCCATAGAAGTCTCATCAATGCAAATGCTCGGCATGATCATTGCATATATCACATAAAAGGAAATTTGAGGACCGTGACTCGAAATACCAATCTTGCCTCACTTTTTATGAAAGCGGTGAGAACATCTTATACTCGTTGAAGAATTTAGAATCTTCATGGGTCGATTAGAAGTACCAATGAGACGGGTTGGATGTATCTTAATGATACAAATTTTCGATACGGGCAAGGTCACACTTTTAGGGGAACCGTTATAACATTATGATATCGAACAATCGGAGTCGCTCAATTCCTTTTTCAAGAAGGAGCGACAAGGTTCAATTCTCCCATTAATTGAAGGTATAGGGAATAAGCTACAAAAATGGTTCTTTGAGAGACGTGAAAATGCACACAATTGTACAAGTCGTTTAACCCCGTAATTGAACAAAAAATGCGCAAACAATATGATATGGCGAAGAGATTTACAACTCAACCATTTGATCGGTTGATGTATACGATAAGTGGTGGGACCACGAAACATATTGCTAGTTTTCTTTGAAAATACTTGCACATGTAGAAAGTTTCAATTGAATCACTTTCCATGCGAGCATGCAATAGATAACGGCTGACCAAAACAAAAATGATTTTAAAGATACGACTTATGTTCTCATTACTATACTATTGACTTTTGGAAAGCATCATATGCATATAGTATAATGCCCGCAACTAATGAAACAGAATGAGATGTTCCCGAGAATATTAAGAATATAAATGTCTTACCACCTCTTGTCGACCACGATCGGTCAGGTAAATAAAACAACAAGAATACCTTCAACTGGGGAGTTTGTTAAGAGAATCAAATGCGGAGGTGTGGGCATCCGAGCACAACCGACTTACATGTCGAGATCAAAGACCATTGGTTGGCGGACAATGATAAATTTAGTCATTATTTACTTGAACATGTGATTTCACATGCAATATTGTGATTTGTGCATTAATATTGTCGGTGTCCGGAATAAACGACTATGGTTGCTATAAAACAACTTTGGTTGAATTCGGCTAATGATGTTTGTAAATGACCAAAGTCGTTTTTATACTTTTTGGTACTTTACTCTTGTATTCAACTTCTAAAATTCATATCAACAATGTTAAAAGTACACTTTATATATGTATTAAAATTGAGAAATATGAATTTGAGATATGTATTAATATTGAGAAATAAAAATTATGGGGCATCGAGGCACAACCGACTTACACCTCATTTGAATTTGAGAAATAAATATGTTCAACTACACTTGAAATATGTATTAAAATTGAAATACGAATTTATAGATAAAAAATACACCAAAAAACCAAGGTCGATTGAAAACGACTATGGTCGATGTCCATTTCGATCAAAGTCGAGTGTAAGTGACCGCGATCATATAGGGACTCGACTTTAGTCGGTTTCTCTTGACGAAAGTCATTTTTAAAATTTTTGTACTTTAATATTGTATTTAACTACTAAAATTCATATCAACAATGTTAAAAGACTATATAATAATGTTAGAAGTGCTTTTGTAACTATCTAATCACACCTCATTTGAATCTTTAAAACATATCTCAAGACATATCACATTTGGTTCCGGTATTCACAAACACATTGGTAATGTAAACGTATTGCCAAAATGACATCTAAAATATGTCTTCCTGTGATAGGAGCGATGGGTCGACGATGAGTGGAAGACGTCGGAAGGGGTTGGCGCATCCTCCTATAAAACAAAACATAAATCATAACTCAAGTAATTATATTACATTAACGAATTAAAAAGTGCAATACAAAATTTTAAATATGCTTACTTCATTTGGTTGGGATGATCCCGCCGTGTCACCCAAAACATCCCGAGGTGACACCCTTTCTCCCCGATTTGGTTGAGTGTTCTCGCAGTCGTCATCACCAAAAAACCGTATATATTCCAATAATTTCTCCTCGGGTGAAGGAGTCAAATGCGCATACACTTTAACCGATGATTTTTAAATGAAATAATTTCAAAATCTAAACAAAATATAACTTATGTCATGAATAAACGAATATGGTCGTTTAATTTCGACTAAAGTCATTTATAAACCTTTGCCTCGATTATTTTAACTAAAAACAACCCAACTCGAATATAAATGACTTTAGTCAAAATTAAAAAAAGCGATTTTAATTTTTTTAAACAATTAGAGTACTCACATTTGGCGAATCCAAGATATCAAAAATATAATTTTGCCCAAGTGTCAAGCTTGATTTCCATTTCCGCATCCTTGGAATTTTGTCCTGGTCATAGATGCTTGAAATAAGTTGGCGATACTCGGAATAGACTCATTGCCCATACCTTGAAAAAATAAACAATATAAGTAACAAGTTACTAATCAACTTGAGAAAATATATCAACTAACTAAATAATAAGTTCAACAATTTATTTTTACCGTATAACCAATGGAAATCCGGATAAAGTGTATGTTTTGGCGGAAGACTCCTAAACTTTTTCACGAACCCGACTTTTGTGTGGTCAAAACATTTCCTACCCCAAGTATATGAGTTGAACAACTCAAGATTGTCAACTAAATCTAAAACGTCCATCCGAATCGATCTAGCTTTCTCCTTCGCTCTCAAGATACTATTATAAATGAGTACTAATTCCAACTTGTATTTATCTTCTTCGTCCTCTACCCTCTCCAAAATTGTCGATTCTAATTCTCCCACTTTGTCACAATTTTACGTGCATTAAAATATTTTTTTGCTAACCTATTCTCACGGGAAAATTGCCTATATACTCCTCCTCATTCCCGGGTTTCAATCCGGTAATAAGAGTGAACTCCTCAACGAGAAACAAGTTTTGGATGAACCACCAAAAGAGAACCAAATATCATCATCATCTACTATCCCAACTATGTCTTTATTGTCTTTATTGATGATCCTCCGAACCATTAAAGAATTTAGTAGTTTGCCCGAGAATTTAATTTCTTTATTCACATAATGAAAATTTGCAAAACAAGAACTTAACAACCTCTCTTTATATTCATCAGTCAATCTATTATATACTTTCCCAAAACTTTCCAAGCTACATCGAACTGACACTTTTTGCATCACACCAAAACTCAGGATCAATAGCATATTTCATTCTGCAATTACATAAAAAGTTATCAACAACAAAATAGAATTTAAGGCTCATAAACTTGTAGTAAAACAAATGACCCAAAATCACATCATCCAACTTGGGCTACATCTGTCCAGAATACTAATTGGCACCCAGGACTGAGGCCCTACAGAGGTCATGGCGGCTGACTCTTCCAAATACATTTTTACAATTAAGAAAAATGTGAGACTATCATTCTCAAGCTCATTCAAGAATAAGCAACAAGCTGCTAGGCATGGTTTGATATGGGTACTTGACTTACCAATTAAGTTAGAAATTATGAGATTCCATCCAAGACGTAATTTTAATTTATTAACCATGTCAAGAGTTCAATAAGTGATCGATCCAATATATACATACACATATGATCTATCCATGATCATCAGCCATCGGCCAGCTTAATATACTCAATTCTTTGGATGCTAGGAGAAAAAAACAAATAAAAATAAAACACTCCAAAAAGATAAGGGGCGGAGTAGTTGTCAATGGATTGACTTCATTTTCACAATATTAACACCCCAAAAAGTCATACTAGGTAAAACATGCAAAAATGATATTTTGGTTGAGAAATGGGTTTCGACTTCCAGTCAAAAAGCTGAGCTATTTTGGTTGAGAAAATTATATGTATAATTCCTATTTTTCTTCTTCTTTTCAATTTTTTTCTTTGACGAAAAGCAAGAACTTTTAACAGTAAACTTTAGCCAACCAAATTTCACAGAGGTGCACTATTTTCTAAATCATCCAAAAATTAACAAATCACTGCATTTTCTACATCTAGTTGCAGCAAAGAAAATTCACAAATCTTTAACCATTTAGGTTAACTAACAAGATTAATTGCAGAAAATATGATTAAAGCAAACCCAAAAATAAATCCATATCTGAATTCAGTTTTTACAGAGAACTCCAAGAAAATAAACAAAAAAAACTTGAAGCAAGATCAACCGCTGATGATGAATGTCGACTTGCTACCAATTTCCGATCGTCTTCTAGCCGTTTCTGACAAGAGCTTTTGAAGTTTGATATGGTGGAAGAAAACAATCAATCTTTGGGAGAAAAAGAAAATGGTATTGAGAATGAAAGAGGGTTTGTAAAAGTAAGTATTTTTTCTTTTTTTTTAATGGGTTTGAATGGTCTAAGGCTAAAATTGATATGAAACCGGGTCACCCGACCATATTTGACACTTCCCACAAAAAGTAATGATGAAAGTTGATTTGATTTAAAAATAGTAAAATAATGATTGGATGTGATTGGTAGTTAGAAATATGTGAGTGAGTGAATACGAGAATTTGTGGGAGAATGTATAATAATGATTAGTTTTTGTGGAAAAATGTGTAGATGTGATTGGTAAGAGAAAAATGAGAAAAAGTGAAAGTGAGAGAATAATATACTTTCAAAAATTTTCATAAAAATCGCGTATTTGGTCACAAAAAATTCTCCAAATAAACGAGAATGGAATTTCTTCCATATCCAATCGCGCCTAAAGCTCTCACTTTCATATCTTTGTTGTAATAGCCAAGCACTACACTATCACATTTTGCTTATTAGCCTTTTCTTTCTTGCTTACACTTGCACTTTCTAAGTTATATACATTCATTTGAGTTGTAATCTTGATTGACCAAATCATCCAAAACAAGACTTACTTATTGAGTGTTCTTTTGGCAAGAACACACTTGATTGATTACATAAGGTGTTGAAGATTTTGGTGCTCGTCAAGGTTGTAAGAAGAGTTTGGTGCTCTTCAAGGTAAAGTTATAATCGTCTGGTATTGATTAATAAATCTTTTCTTTTCAAAATTCCACTCGGATATACCAAGTGGTAGTGGATTACGTTTTAGGTTGTTGAACCACTATCAATGTGTTCATTCTTCTTCTATTTATTACATTCTTGAGAGTTTTTCACATATACGAATAAGAGAAGAAAAAAGCTCAAAAATTGGGAAAATCTATTCACACCTCCTCTAGATTTCGTAGCCACTGGATTAACAACATGTTGAATCGAAAAGTATTATACGTTTAAGTGAAAGTGTTACAAGTTTAGTTGAAGTATTAATAGGTCATATGAAAATTATTAATTTTTCCACTTAAAAATATTTAGTAGTTCCCATAAAAAATATTAATTTTTCATCTGAAAAGTATTAATAGTTCCACTGTTATGTATTAGTTTTTCCTCGTAAGTATTAGTAGTTCCTTGAAAATATTAGTTTTCTACTTTGAAAAATACTAACAATCCCCTTAAAAAATATTAGTAGTCTCCTCCTAAAAGTATTAACTTGAAAAGTATTATTTATCCCTAAAAAGTATTAATTTTTCTCAAGTGTTGAATCTCAATATGCATTAACCTAACTAACTTCTTCCTCTAACTTCTAAGTCATCTGGTCACCACTCCCAAAAGGAATGGGAGAAAAAACTCATCAAAATCCAAGAATTCAACTACATAGATCTCGAATTTGTCATAAGCTTAGAGTCTAGTCAGATTTTTCATGAATTGCCGAAAGCGTTTATTGTTTAAATTTCACAATCTTAATTTAGGACACAAGAAAGTTGACACAATTTCACCATGTCCGAAGAAGTAAATATGGACTTATTATTACCCAAAATTCAAATGGGCCATAGAAAAACAGTGAGCAACCATGGGCGTAGCCAAAATTTTCGGCCAAGACGATTGAATTTTTTTGTTTCGTTAGGGCGATTGTCGGCTTAAATTTTAAAAAAATAGAAAATAAGAAATATTACAATAAAAATGCAAATCTGAAATTGTACCTTACAACAATCAATGAAAGTTTTCATACTTCCAATTCTAGCTTATCCAGATTGGACTTTTTGAAGAAATAACTTATCGAAAAGATTATTATTCAACGACAAACAACTATTATTAATACGAAAATGGACTTTCGGTTTCAAATTTTCATTTGAAAAGTGCTTCCCAAAATTTTTAAATATCAAGCTTGCAATATATATCTCTTTCTACATAACAAATGAATCAATCATTCATTCACTCATATACCTTAATTGGCTAAGATGATTCTTAATTCCTTTGGCATTTCATATATTTTACTCATTTTTTTTATATGGACTATACTTTGGACTGAATTTTCAGTGCGGTCCGGACTAAATTTATGAGTCACACGAGATCGAGTGATGTCGATGGACCACACTGGGCCTAAGGTGGCTATGCCACTGTGAGCAACAATCTCATCTTCCAATTTGATGAGCGAGAAGGGTTAGTTGTTGCCACCTCCAAAAAGGTATCCCAAGGAAGATCCTTCTCCAGGGAGCATGGACTCTAGTATAAGATCCCCATCTGGGAGGAAAGAAGTCTGCACATTGTTTGTGGTTTAGGGGCGAGAGCTAAATTGTTGTAGGATCATATCTCAACCGGAGAGAGAAAATAGGAAGAGAGAAAAAAGTTTGTGATTTTTTTTTCGTTTATTAATGGATCTGGGTATCGGATCTGGATCGTGGGATCCGTTTTAAGGATGAGGATCCGTAAGACGATCCTATGAGAGTTATACTATTTTTGGACAATTGTCAACCAACTCCGTAACTGTTTTAATCACCTTTTTGGGAAAAAAAGAGGGAAAAGAAGAAACAATATGATTGAAGTCTAAGCCCAAGCCCATTTAGTTCGTTTGGGTTGTTAGGTCTGGTCTTTATGTCCTGGTCTGTCAAGAGCCATAAAACAAACAACTTTTATAGAACATGATTTGACCACACTTGTTATTAGTAGTTTAACTTATGAATGACAATTTATGACATGAAACGAAAACCAACATGAGCTTAATGCATTATAAGAGAATTAGAGTTTAGGCTTGGCAGATTATTGGGTTAAACATGAATGTCACGAATAATAAATGGTAGGGTTCGAGTCAACCTGAAATGACTCATTTAGCATGTTCGACCCATTTGTGTTGTTATTATATTGCCTTTTGTAATAATTTTGATTGATTAATTAAGTTATTATTATGATGATGAATTTTCGGGTGTCCTCAACTATGGAATTTAGTGGAATTTTGAATTCCATAACACTCTAGGTGTCCTCAATTTGGATTTTTATGGAATCCATTAAATCTTGAGGTCCTCAATTTGGATTTTAATGGATTCCACGAAAATCCAGCATCCTCAAACATTCAAATTCCGTGGATTTCTTTCATAAATGGATTTTGGTGGAATTCGGTAGAGTTGGAAGGTATTTTTATGAAGAATGAATTCCCATCTCTCCCCCTTGGAATTCAAATTCCATTTTCCCAATAATAATGATAATAAAAATAAAAATAATAATAATAATAATAATAATAATAATAATAATAATAATAATAATAATAATAATAATAACAATAAATATTGTAGATGGTAAAAAAGAAAAACATCTTCTTATTTCTTGTATATCTCCTAATGTATTGTCTCCTAACCTCAACAATCCAACACAAGTTCTACCTCAATTTCGTGAATAATCATTGTTGAATTGACTTCTCGTCTTGTTTCGATTACTAACATTTTTTATTTTACAGAGAGATTAGTAGGAAAAATCACTGTCACAACAATACTTTGTTCGGGATTATTTTTCGAGAAATTTTCATTAATTTATCTTGATAGACACATTATTATGTGTTAAACAACATGAATTAACATTATCTGGTAAAATTCTGATCATCAATATTGGTGTTGGTTGAATAACTATTTTAACAATAGTTGTTTATGGAACTATTTAACATTTTGATAATTTTAAATTATATTTTGTAAATTTGTGAAACTATTTTTCCTTTTTTGCTAATCATTTGTTTAATATTTATATTTATTTTAATTCTTTATGATGATGAGGTTGTGCTATTAGCTTTATAAAAATTCATTAACTATAATAATTAATTATAAATTTTATTAACTAATTTAGTTAATTACATTCATTAATTATTATTTTTATAATATTATCAAATTCCACTGAAATCTATTAAAATCTACACAATTCATGGTATAAAATTCCATTAGAATCGGATGGAATCCATGGAATTATCTGAAAAATCTATGAAATTCCATTAACTAAAAAATCCTTCAAATTCCATGTTGGGGACACCCACCTTAGACAAGCGTGTAGTGGACGTAAATATAATTTTTAGGTTAAATTTAACCCATAAAACATATAAATAGACAATTATTAAAATTTCTAGAATATTAGATTATTATTGGTCGCGTTTCGATTACACTGAATAACACATGTTGGGTTCAAGTTGACAAGTTCATTTTTTGGGCTATGTATCAATCCGACCCGTAAAACCAAAATGTCACCCCTAGTTTAATTGGTGTTATCGACAAATTCTATCCGAATTTAAAAGCCTAACTAGATTCGCTTGCTCTATCTAGTTGTTGTTGCTCTATTTAGTTATTGTCATTATTTGAATTCATTGACATAAATCACTTTAACTGTGGTCTTCTTTGATCCCACATTCTATCTCCCAAATCAAGGATGCAAAACAAAATGGACTGCGAAGAATTACCGATGTAGTTGTTATGCCATTTTGTCTACATTACATTAGAACCAAAAATTGGTAGATCTTCTAAATTTAGGCCTACTCCAAATATCAACATATTGGCTTTAATACATCATTCTAAGGAATAATTGTTGCATCATGATTTATACTTATTTTGGTAACATCCATAGCATCAACCTACATTTCACATGAAGAATAAGTTCAACCAACAATGTGTAGTTGACTTTGTTGTTTAAATAAACATCAATTATTAAAAAGTTCCGAAATCTCATCAATAATATAGGCAGTTGTAATTATTTAAAATCAACAGCACTCTCAAAGATTACCAACTCTAGCGGTTTTCAATGTCCCAACTTACTAGCTTCGCAATCCTTTATGCAACCATTCACTTTTTCCGCATCTACAAAAAAGAAAAAAATCAACTTCTTTCAATATATTAGTAAAACATTAATAATGAATATATATCGATGTCATACAACATACATATATGTAGAGAGATAGATAAGAGAAAAAGTACCATTGCCAAATTTAACGCATTTATCAACTACACAACCAAGATTGTGATAGTAAAGTTGTTGTGATTCATTGCTCTTAATGTAACACTTTACCAAACATTGTAATGCACATGTAATTTTTGATCCAAATATTAAGCAAAAAACCATACATTCTCCATAACATATTGGAAAAGATGTTGCTGCTGATGCATTGCCTGTAAATATTAGTATCAAATGCATGAATACCATGAATGTTGGGGCAATTTTTTGATTCATGGGTAAGCAAATTCTCTTTTTCTTTCTTTGTATCTTTTTATAATATACTTTTTTTTATTTTTCTAACCTTTATTATTTTTTCATAATACAATTCACTCTTGAAGAATAGTTGTCGATTGCCTACACAAATAAATTGATAGCTTTTATAGGTCATATAAAATTTTATACATGATAAAGAGATATAGTGAGAGTTTTCCTCACATATATAAGGGGTATGTGAATGAGATAAGAAATATAAATAATCTTGCATATATTGGAAAATCAAGTCAATCATACTTTCCCATATTGAATTTTAGAGAATTATATTTGAATATCATCCCGAATTCTTTTTTATATGAATGAAAATTGCAATAAGACGAGTGCCATTAACAATTTAAATTCGAAAAAACTATCAAATACGAAATCAAAATAAGAAGTTGAACAAAATATATCATCAAAATCATCTTAAAATTTTGACATTCATATACTACACTAATTTGTACATATATACGGATATACCTACATACAGGCAAAACATCAAGTTTACTTAGTATTTATGTAAGCTAGATGGCTGCTTCAACTATTATTTGCCTATTTGGTTGTTATTACATCCTTGTTACTTCTAATGTGAAGTAAGAAATGTAACTATTGTTGTGAAATTTTGAGATACTGTCAAAATTTGAAAAGTTATGGAAAAAGTTATTTTTTTGTTGTTAAGAATTTTCATGAAATCAAATCCTTCTCTCATTATTTACTCTTAACCAAATGGAGCATAAATAGAAATTTTAAGTTGTGGTTTTTACTTTGTGGTTAGGGGAAAAATTTATATTTTTTTACCTCATCCTAAAGAATCTTTTGTTCGATTTGGCCGGTGCTGGACTATCGGGACAATGTAAAAATTGATTGGACTAAAATTCATTCACATTGCTATTTTTGGAGCCCAAACTTTAAAATACAGTAAATTATATCGTCTTTCATTGGACTAGTCTAACTTTCCGGGTCAAATAGGTCCAGTTTCTTCGGGACCTATGCAGTCCAACCCGACACATATTATTGGGTCAAGCTTATTTTGACAACCTCTACTTTTCCCTTCCTTATTGAGATTGCTCTCTCATTATTTTTCATAAAAGAATATTAGAAAGTTTATTATTTTCATTATACAAAATCAGAAAATTAAAAATTGAGGAAAAATTGCCCCCACGCAGGATCGAACTACGGACCTTCAGTTTACAAGACTGACGCTCTACCACTGAGCTATAGGGGCTGTTGCGTACACTTGTTCCAAGAATCCTTGATAACGAATTATACTTTTTAAAAGTGAGAAAACACTGGTTAAGCAAGGAAAGTTGATCGATAGAAGTTTTGCAGAGGCGCATCAATGGCGGCGTCATCTCGAATGGAGATTGAGAAGATGAGCGTAGAGCAGCTGAGGGGGCTCAAAGAGCAAGCCGATATGGAAGTCAATTTGTTTCAAGACAGTCTCAACAACATCCGCACTGCCACCGCCCGCCTTGAGCTCGCCTCCACCGCCCTTCACGACCTCTCCCTCCGCCCCCAAGGTCAACTCACTAGCTACTTTTCTTCTTCCCTCTCATAGTTTTAAACAAAGCAATTTCGATTTTCTTATTTCGGTTCTTTATGGTGTCTGATAGTTTGTTTTTGTTTTTTGTTTTAAATCAGGGAAGAAAATGCTGGTGCCCTTAACGGCGTCGCTTTACGTGCCGGGAATGTTAGACGATGCGGAGAAGGTTTTGGTCGACGTGGGCACTGGTTATTTCATTGAGGTCGGTTGGTTTCTACGTTGTAACTTCATTCTGATCTTCACTACTGCAGAATGAAATTTCTCTTTGTTAATTATATCCAGCTATATCATTGGAGATTTTTTTTTTAATAAGTATAGCTGATCTGACATATTGCTGTGATGGGTTGAGATCTTTATGCTTGCAGCCTTTTTGTGTTAATTGAGAGGTCAATTTGTTAAATCTTCGAAGGTCCAAACTGTATTTAACCCTCTGAGCTATGCTGCTCCAAAACCCCACAGGTCTAAGGAAAAGGTCCAGAAAGTTTAATGAGATAAGAACTTTACGTAGAGGATGTTTGCACAATTCTTGTAAGTTGATGCCACATTTGGTCCACGAATATGTAGCCTTTGTTCTTGGTCTATTAGTTTCTGTTTTAGTATGCTTATAAGATGTAAAATTTATTTTTTTAGGATGGTAGAGATATTTTGTAATGTAGGTGATAAATATTTATATGCTTTATGATTGAACCGAAAGATTTATAGCTCACAACTTGCTCAAACAGAAGCATTGGCTTCCGCAACATAAGAGTGTTTATGTGCTCCATTTAGGAAGCTATTCAGAACACTTATTGACAAACTATAATAGGCCAATAGCACTTGGGCAATGTTGTTGTAATCTAGTATGGTGGTGGGGTTTTATTTGAGAAAGCTTTCGGATCTTGAATGAAGACAACTTGTGCACATTCTCGTACCAAAATGGAAAGTACTTGCAGTGATGGGATGTGTGATCATATTCATGCCTGCTACACTAGGGGAATTCTCCCCGCGATTTAACCATTCCACTTCTTTTTGTATGCTTGATTATGCCTATATTTTCATTGGATAAGATATTTGGTAAAAGAAATTCCTAAAATATGCAAAGGTATTTGATGGTTTATATCTGGCCAGTACCTTTAACTTACATTGTTTTGGCCGAGCACTTGAAGCCTTTCTACCAAGAAATAATATATGATGATTATGACATATTGACCTTAGACCTACTGTGAAAGAAAGAGTTCAGGTGATGTAACTCATGTTGAAACATGTATTCTATGTTTCGTTACTTTAACAGGGTAGCACACTCTTAAGTCTTAATGTTGTAGGTCTCTGGTCCTTTTTTTTTTTGCGGAACAATCTCATGACCTAATCTAACTCCTAATTTTTTATCTGACCAGAAAACGATGGCAGAAGGCAAAGATTATTGCGAGCGTAAAATCTCTTTGCTCAAGTCCAATTATGACCAACTTCTTGAGGTATGTTTTCACAACATCTAGATTACCTTTTCAGATGTTGCAAATTCTGAAATCTCAAGGTTTTATGTTTCATGACAAGTTTCCTTGGTCTTGGAATTCAGACTTCATAAATAGAGTGTCTTGATATTCTTGTGTACCTTTTGTCTTTCTTGGACCTTGTCTTTTTTAAAGCTCAGGCCAATTTTCTGTTGTTGTGAATAGCCATTGGAATCTGCGAACAGATATCCTGTATCCTTTTTATTGACTGTCAATATGATCTGTGACGGATATTAAGAGAGAGCTAGTGCAATACCTAATAAAAAAATTAAGGATAATTACAAAAACCTCCCTATGGTTTAGGCTAATTACAAAAAAGATCCCGAGAGGTTTCAAAATTACAAAAAGCCCCCTCACGTTTGATTATGTCTTAAATTTAAGGGGGTAACTGTTATAAATATCAGAGGGGTGTTGAACTGTTTTTTGCTTATGAAGGGGGAAAATGTAAGATGGAATCAAACTTCAAGTCTTTTTTTTTTTTGTAATTTTCAAAAAACCTCTGGAGTTTTTTGTAATTTGCTAGAACCTCAAGGTTTTTTTTATTAGGCATCCTCACAGGTAGTGCACCTTACTTTTTGTACCCTTCAACTTTAGTATTCTGATGCCGTCCTTGAGCTAATTTAATAGTTAGTTACTCTGGCCTTGTTTGTTTATGTTTCCAAGAGCTTGTTTCCATTTTCCAACTATTCATAAAAGTGAGATTATGTTTGTCCATAAAATTTCTAATGGAAATCATCATTTTCCCGTATAGCCGTATACGACCCCACATAATGGGATTAAGGCTTAGGTGGTGGTGGTGGTGGTTGTTGTAAATCATCATTTTCATTTTCTATTTTTCACATAAAACAACATATCAAACCTATAATTTCTATTCTCAAACCTATACATTACCCTACATCACTCATCAATCACTATTCTCATATTTTAACCCAATTATACATGTTGGACCCACCACTATCAACTTTATCTACTTAAAATATTACTATTTTTAAATTATATCTATCTAATGGGACCCACCACCTACAATCTTACAAATATAATATTATATATTCAAATTAAATTATTGAAAGTGGACCCCACCACTATCAACTTTTCCATTATTATATACATAAAATAATATTTCAAAACTGCTCAACCAAACTCAATTTCATTTCCAACCCTACATAAAACACATTTCAATTCATTCATCCAAACATAATTCCAATTTCCACACGAAAACCAATAAATTCTCAAAATTCTATTTCCAACTCCTGAAACTGAAATGGACCATGGAAACATAAACAAACAAGCCCTCTGTGTTCAAAGAACAATAAGAAAAAGAATGAAAGAGATGGAGAATAACGAGGTATCCTTAAAGACTCAAAAGTCGACCTGAAGTTTCTTGTATGTCATGGAAAATAGCATGTTTGCAATTGTACATTTGGACTATAGGAGAGCAATCAGGACACCATAGCGAAAGATAGAAATTGGCTAACTAATTGCGAAATTAGGATTAGGGATGATTACTAAAAAAAAAAAAACTGAGGTTCGGGCTAATTACAAAAAACTCTAGATGTTTTTTGAAAATTACGAAAAACCTCATGAGGTTTGATACTGTTTTACATTTTCCCCCTTCATAAGCAAAAAAACATTTCAAAACCCCTGATAGTTATAGAAATATTATAGTTACACCCTTAAATATATGACCTAATCAAATCTGAGGGGGCCTTTTTGTAATGTTGAAACATGTCTGTAGTTTTTTGTAATTAGCCCAAACCTTAATTTTTTTTCTTTGTGATTATCCCTTAGGATTATCAAGTGTTTATCTGGCAAAAGATTCTTGTAATTTGTTATCATGAAATTGTTTACAAACCTTTGATAAAAGGGGGGTGGGGGTGGGGGCAAGGGGCGGGTTGGAGAAGGAAATGATTAATGTCTGCAGATCGAATTATCTTATGTGTTTGTTTGATCACATCCATTGTTAATGCAGGTGGCTACTAAAAAGAAAAGTATAGCGGATGAGGCTGGGGCAGTCTTACAAGCAAAATTGAAGCATATGGCTCCCGCCCAGTAACAACTTCGTTTATTCCTTGTAACAATTGTGAAACTTGTTAGCTTTGAATGTTGTGCTGTGCTATTCTACAAATTGAAATGGGAACACTAGTGATCTAGACATTTTGCATTTGTTAAATGAGAAAAGGCTGAGCTGATCAACGTATTTTGCTAACATGGTTATCGTCTTCTTTCCCCTTTACTTAGTGTCCTACATTTTGTTCATTATGTTACCTTGTGCTTGAAGCTAGTTTTGCCAAAAGCATAAGTAAACGCTTTTCCATTGGAGAATGGAAACAATATCTTGGATCCCTTAAAAAAATTGGACACTTATAAAATTTAGGGATAATTACAAAAAGTACCCTTGAGGTTTGACATAATTACAAAAAATCCAACTAAGTTTTAATATTACAAAAAGTACTCCTGAGGTTTGATTTAGTGTTAAAATTAAAGGGCTAACTGTAATGTTTATATAAATGTGGGGGTATTTTAAAATATTTTTTGCTTAGGAAGGGGGTAATGTTAGACACAATAAAAACATTAGGGTTATTTTTGTAATTTTGAAAATTAACTGGACTTTTTTGAATTAGGTCAAACCTCAAGGGTACTTTTTTTGTAAATAACCCTAAAATTTATTGTCTTGCAAATTTGCTTACAGCTTTTGGAGAACATGGTTGGTGAATGCGGGTACACTTTATATGACATGCAGATAAACATGGAGATGAACGGAGAGAAAAAATGAACCCATCTCTAACTTATGACCTTGTGGAAATTAGATTCATTTGTACTAATTCGCTGTAGATTGCAAGCCAGACAAAAGAACCTTTCCAACGGCCCCTGTTACAACCTATCTTGGTTTTTACCAGTAGAAAAATTCGATGGACCCATGAAAGATAGATAGCCAAGCATCGTATAATGGCTGATGCTCACCTGGAGTAACAATTCTGAATGTAGTAATCAAGCTCATGTAGTAATCGCGCTTATTGATGTAAAATGCAAGACGATAACAAAAGGGGAGGTGATGGAAGATCAAACAGCAGTTTCATATTTGCAAATGCCAATATATGCTATGAGCCAATTGTCATAGTAATTAATCCAACATTGAATCTGTAGAAATGAAGAAACCAGTATACACGGCAATGTATAGAATAATATTAACAAGAATTTGGAGATCATAGAAAGCTTAATGCATATCAGCTACAGGATCCACTGTCGCAATTCAAATTAAGAATGTGGTTTTAGAAACTAAGAAAAAAGGAGGCATTGGCATACAGTCAAAATCGGTACTTTTAACATGATTACAAAGATTGACTATACAAAAATGGAAATATACCAACTTCCTTGAATAAGAAAATGCAAGAAACTTTTATAGCTCTCCATCAAGCAATAAACACTTTCGGGCAAAAGCTCAAAATGATGGTCACAATTCATTCATGTCATGTATCTGTCCTAAGTTACAAGCAGAAACGAAGGTCCAACAAAGTCCTCCATGCTCATATAACTCTCTCGAACTTTTGCCACGCGATAAAAGCTGCCAAAATAAGAAAATAAATTAAAGGTTAGCACACGATAAACACGGCAATCCTATGAAAGTTTTATTAATGGCCAACTCTGTAAAATATCCACTCTTCAAATAACATACCACCACATACCAAATAGCTCCCATGACAACATGTCAGAAGTCATGAAGAATTTGATGGGACTTTGGAGTGGACTTCAACGCCACTTCAACAATTAAAATCCATAATCAGCCACATCTACACTCGATTGCATTTTTATATGTGTCGCATTAACATGCATCACTCAATAAATAACAGTATGTAATTGTTGGGTCTCTTTTATCTGGAGTTTTTCCTTGTTCTATAAACAGACATAGCCGACCCCGAAAAAAAGAGAAACAGAAATATAAAGCAGAAAGATATGAGAAAGAAAACCAGACACAGAAAAACAGAAAATACAAACGAAAAAATAAATTTAACCCCTAACCACGATGGTCTACAACTGGATAAGTGGCTCTCTAAATGTAAATGTTATCTAAGGTACAATTATATCAATATCTTTAAAAGCTCTGCATCAGAAACTTACAATGTTTGATGGATTCAATAAAACCATTTAGTTAATAAGCTAGCTACACTTTAAACAGCACTTCAAACATCATATTCCACAATCAAGAAATATTCACATTCCAAATACAAGTAATGATTTTTAAGAATGTAACACGCATTCCAAAAATAATCCTAATACATAATTCTCTTGTCGTTTTGGAGTTCTAACAGGCTTTTGAAAACCATTTTATAGCTTCTGTTTCTATGGTGAGTTCACAACTAATTATATCTGAGATTTTTGGGAATTCGCATATCAAGTTTGACGAGAAGTCATAATGGTAAGAACTAACTTAACTAACTGCTGGAAGGTCTTTCCATTTCATAACAGTTACCGTATATAATTTGACAACAGACAAGCAGTTATTGAAAGTGGCATGTCAAAACAAGTTAAGAGAATCCCACAAAGGACATGCAAAGAGAAAGGTTGTACTGAAAGCTTGACTTCGCGATGGGATCGATAGATATCAGCAATTGATGGTGAACTACGTGTGTGATTTGAAGGATTGCCATTTCAATTTCACTCTTCAAAAGTCCAATTGGCCTATGTTCCAGTTACTACAAGTGGTTGTATTTTTCTCCTTGTATATGTTGATGTTTTAAGTATACCTATGGTCCTATATATGCACATAAAACGTTGAATTAAACATAACTTCCACTGTCTCATTTGTTATTTGGCTATCACTTTTATTTGCTCTAACATTAAGATATTTTTTATAACTAAAGTTTCAGTATTCCTATCATATAACCTATTCTACTGAAGTAGGAGAAAGTTACGCGATGGGATCGATAGATATCAGCAATTGATGGTGAACTACGTGTGTGATTTGAAGGATTGCCATTTCAATTTCACTCTTCAAAAGTCCAATTGGCCTATGTTCCAGTTACTACAAGTGGTTGTATTTTTCTCCTTGTATATGTTGATGTTTTAAGTATACCTATGGTCCTATATATGCACATAAAACGTTGAATTAAACATAACTTCCACTGTCTCATTTGTTATTTGGCTATCACTTTTATTTGCTCTAACATTAAGATATTTTTATAACTAAAGTTTCAGTATTCCTATCATATAACCTATTCTACTGAAGTAGGAGAAAGTTCTAAACTAACACGCCAACCACCTCCATTGGAATGGGTAAGTTTGGGTTCAAATGTTAAGGTGTTAGAGCATGTATTGTCTTCATTTTACTTGTTCACTTTGTCTTCATCTGGGCCATAAAGGTTTTCCGAGAAGACCATGGGATATATATGGTATTGCAGGAATAGCTCCAACAAGCCACCTCTAATTTCATGGTTTCCTTTCAATAGTTGCAAGATGAGAAGTCAAATAGTCACGCGACACACGGAAACAGTATTCTTTGGATCAGCCAACTGCACCAACCCCATGGTATGACAGACACTCAAAAGACATGGCGAATGACGGCCAACTCCACGCAAGAGTGCATATGTCATAGGGGAACTCATGGCTAAACACAACCCTAATGCCTTCTGTTTGGCATCTAGGAGTTAAAGAAAAATAGTCCTGCTTGAATTTTTGTATCTGGGGAACACTCTTTAGCAGTAATCCAGTTAACTCAGACTTTTTATGAACTTTTTTATTCATTTGTCTGCTATAAAGACACTTACTGCTTCTCCTGCAATAAGGAATTCTTGCAACAACATGAAAATTTCATTTTTTCTCAGGATAGAGCATTCAAAATATATGGCAAAATGGTGCAAGCTCCAGTAATTCTTAAAACGGATGCACCCCATCAAATTCATAAAAAGTGTAGGAATAGGTATGAATTCCTCAAGCAAAAGAAAGTTGTAGTAAATACCTGAAATCTGCATATCTGGAACATGTTTTAAACATCATCTGCATAATATATTTTCTACGAGAAGCAATTGAAAATTGTTACCATTTCTCATCCAATTTATAGCAATCTAGACATGGATAATATCCACATTCCAACCACGGGTCCTCCTAATATTTAGACATGCAGTTTCTTTGGTTAGAATCCTATTTGTCTAAAATGTTCTGGTGGCCTAAGATTCCATAGTTTAACTTTTCCTAAGCCTCTTTCTCATAAAAGGTATTTTGACCAATACAAAGATTCCACTCCTCTTCTTAACTTTCGTTCACAACATTTATTTTGATACTACCATTCTCCACATCATAAACCAATGAACATAACTGCCTTGAAATTATGCTTTTTATGTACTCATCTTCAGCTCGAAAGTAACCGTCAACTATCACTAAAACATGATCAGTTCTCCCAAAAAATCACCTGTTTCCATAGCCATTGGCCACGTGGCCACCATGAACCAAATGAAAAATTTTGTCCTCGGAGGTTTCCTGCAAATCTTCGTAGAACTATTTCACAAATACTTGGTGCTGAAGCCTAAATTTACAACTAATATTTGCTCCTCAGGCATATTAGAAGGCAAAAAAAAAAGTTCCACTATCTGCAAGGAACAACTAGGCTATGAATAATTCAATCATTTGGAGACTCTAGCAATAGTACCATAGTTTTGTCAAAGAGCTACGTTTGCCAAGTTAAAACTTGCATGAAAAAGTATAGTTATGTGGTGTCACGTTGAAAAAGGGGGAGTTTTATACTAATGTACTAGACAAAATAGGTCAGCTACTTCATACCATCACTCTACAATTCAAATAAAGCTGAAAATCAATTTAAATCTTCTCAAATATACAACCATTGACTTCACGATTAATTTAATACTACCAGACGAATGTAATGATATGGATAGATGTCCTCCATTCATTCCTTTATTATATCAACAAGCATAATCACCTCTTTTACTACAGAACTCCGAAACTTGAAGAGGCCTTATCTAGAATGTAACAGGGAATGATATCAGACAAGAAGGGAAAACTGGGAATGGAATTAGGAACAGTTAAGGCAGCAGAAGCTATATGTCCTATTTTGCAATGGAAAGCCACTGGATATACACAAGAGAAAATTCCTTTTGATCCTTCAACAATTTAAACAAGAGTAATATTAATGCAAGAGTCTTATCTTGATTTTAATCGAGACCAGCCTTTTGGTCAAAGTATCTTAACTTCCAGCTTAATGTTGTAATCCTTGTTTCAGTAGGATGTCTGTACGGCACTCACATAATTACATATTTAAGAATTTTTAAGAGGAAAGTTCGTCACAATGATTATGCTTTCTACACATTATCGGGTTTCACATCAAACCCATCACTACATACACCACTTTAGGAGGCTTCATGGATGAATTCGTACATCTATGACTCATCCATGTCATCTACACTGAGTCTACATGAGAAGATCATCAATGATCTCATTGAAGGATCCATCAAATGGCGTATGAAAAGAAGTCTTTACAGAAAATTAGAGCACATCCAACTTCTTCACATCCATAAAAAGTCAAAATATCCAATCCAACAGCGAAAAATATGAACTAAAATAAACCAGAGTCACTTTGTACGTAAATGTCAGCCAGTAATGCATGTAAGAAAGCCATTTACATTTATAAAAATATACAGACAACAGATAACCAAGCACACATCTGTATTCATAAACCTTAAGTTCACATTTTAAAATAAAGTTTCTATTGACACAGACTGAGCAAGCCGTTACTTCCATTAAAGCCATGGTTCTAGGGATTGATTCAAATTATCCATTATGCAACGATGATGATCCAGTTGATAATTGAAAGAACATCTCACAATCAGACAGCAGATGTATGAGGCTTTTTTATCATATGTTATTCAGTTGAGGCGGTCAAAACATTAAGAGAAGACAATTTGGTCATTGCGGAAAACTCGGTAACTATATGATGTTCTTCTCTTTTTATTTCTTTGTTATAACAATGAAAAGATCACACATCAAAAACAGGTAGAACCCAGTAATGTCAAACATGAGCTCAATGGGTAAGCTATGTTCATACTCCACACCAGCGATCGTGTGTTCATAACCCAAATATCAAATCATCCATGAGACTTGGACATAATTTTCTTAGAACATTCATCTTGGGGCCTAAGTTGGACAAAGCAAATAAAGAAATAGAAAAACAAAAGGGGCAATCAATCATAGAGAAGGAACAAGTGGTAAAAGCTCCAGCCAAATAACTTAAAAATAAGCTGGTCACTACTTTGAATAAAAGGGATTCAATTCAGTAATTGAATAAACAACATAATGACACACTTGAGCTCATTCGGGACACAAATTCATTAGTAAACGGATCACTACTTTGAATAAAAGGGACATTCAATGCAGTAATTGAATAAACAACATAATGACACACTTGAGCTCATTTGGGACACGCGTTCATTAGTATCATATAACGAATAATAAATTGCTTGAACTGGTATTTAACCTAATGCACCAGAATCCCCACAAAGGGAAAGTTGAAGCCAGTTACCAAATGTGTAAATTCAAACGACACGTACCGTGACACATTTAATTCTGCTCCCGACTGTGCTGCTCTGGCCCCTCACCACCAGAATCTGACCCTGACCCAGAACCAAACCCTCCAAATAGCCAAGGCAATGGTATGGT
Organism: Rehmannia glutinosa; assembly: GCA_016081115.2. Lineage (NCBI taxonomy): Eukaryota > Viridiplantae > Streptophyta > Magnoliopsida > Lamiales > Orobanchaceae > Rehmannia > Rehmannia glutinosa. The sequence goes on along the minus strand of JABTTQ020002710.1, from coordinate 32,782 downwards.
AAACCTCCTCTGCACCGTCCTTGCCCCATCCGAACCCCCAGCTAAATCATCACCACCATTGTTATAACCATCACTCTGCCGAGCAACTTCCCTCCTACCTGAATTACCGCTACTCTCATAATCTGGATCGTCAGTCGGAAGCTCGTAGCGACACACAGGGCACGAATTATGCAACTCAAGCCAAGGAAGAATACAATCCTGATGATAAACATGCTTACAAGGCATCTGTTTCACAACAGTTCCCAGCTCAAAGTCATCCTTACACACGGCGCACTGCGCCAGTTCCGATTTCAGCAAAGCCTCGTCGACATTAATACTTGGCAGAGCCTCAACGGCGGACTTGGAGGCCGGCGGGGTACCATATCGATTCGGATCATTCTCCGCCAACTGCTGAATCAACTGCTCGAATCCGGGCCCCACAAAATAGTCTCCAATATTAGCCGGGAGAAAAACCGGAAGCCGACGGATGGTCCTCGATCACAAACTGATAATCAACACCACTGGCACGGCGATTGGCAAGAAGGTTCAACAAGTACGATACCGGGTCGAAAGCGTCCGTCCCGAATGGAGACTCTCCAGCCGGGACAGACCGCGAGACAGGGTTAGGGTTTGTGGATGGGAGGAGGAATTGGGAAAGGAAGAGCGACAGGGGATCGGGGAAGAAAGGGTCTGGAATGCTGGGATTAGGGTTAGGGTTTTGGTATTCTTCAACGAAACCGGAGTTGCAAGACGGACAGAGAATATCGCCGGCGAGGGAGGGGGTAATGGAGACGGTGTGCTCGCATTGGTGGCAGAAGTACATCTGCGGACCGCCGTCCGCCACCGTGACACCGCTGGAGGACATTTTTGCACGTAATAACACCACGAAAACTTTTTTCCACGGGACGGAAAATTCAGAACTCCTGTAACTATTTGCTCTATGTAATTACCCGCTTTCTTTCTGTACCAAACATAGTAAAAAATTCAGAATTTTGGATTTGGAATTGATAATCAGAAATTATTTGACAAAATTTAATAAAATCCAATATTATATTTTTATATTATTTTAAATATATTGAAATGAAACTCATATTATCTTATAAAATAATGCATTTATTTTATAAATGTCATCAATGGAAATTATGTTGTCAAATATATAGGGGAGGGTTATATAGGACTCATGCCTTATGTAAGTACGTAGGACCAAATCCAGACCACAGATCTACCTTTTTCAACGGCTAATATTAGATCTGCCTAACATATATATAAAAAACTAATAAAATCGAAATAGGGGTATATTAGTCCACAGAAAAAATAGGAGGCGCCTTAATCAATTAAATCACATGAAAATAGGAGCAGTTACCTACAATTGGTGCTATCTTACCTTACGGATCCTGATCATAATCTCGATAAATCAATTAAATCCCATGAAAATATGAACAGTTACCCACAATTGTTTAGAATGTTGCTTAGTTGTGAATAAACATTAATTGCTTGTGAATATGAAAAATGTTGCTTAATTATTTACTGTATTTTGCATTCTCACATTAAATATAGTTTGTTGAATATAAAGTGTGATGTTATGCAAAAAAAATAATATGATTATATAATATACTCAGAATGCTTGTCTATCAAGTAATTGTTGCATATGGACTACAAACACCACTAATGTGTGTCCGTGTTTAAGGAAAAACAATTCGGGGTGCTGCTTATTGACGTATTAAGTACTGCTTATGTGTGCTTGTTTTACTGTTTTTTTAGCAAATTGTTCAGGAACCAAACAAATTGCTTATTTAGTCCATATATTTTACTGCTTATTGACGTATTAAACACTATTTATGTATATTTGTTTTACAGCTTTTTGAGCAAATTGTTCAGGAACCAAATAAATTGTTTATTTAGTCCATATGTTTAACTACTTATTGACGTGTTAAGTATTGCTTACATATGCTTGTTTTATTGTTTTTTGATCAAATTGTTCATGATACCAAACAAAAAAAAGTTGTCCATGTACTCAACTATGAATAACACAGAACATGTTATACCAAAAAACTGAACGTTCATCAAAGAAAATACGCAACTAACTCAAAACATTCCTATAGCAAACTACGCATTTATGTCAACTACACAAAACCAACCATAAATTTAAATTCAAAAAAAAAAGCTGCAATATTCAACCATTTGATCAAAAACAAAAAAACATAATTGTTTCGTTATAATCCGACGTCGTTTCAGCAAACTTTTTCGCCTCTCCCAAATTCAACTCTCTCTGCTCATTCATATCATCCAAACAAATTGTAGCTGCATATTTCCTTATGGCCTTCCTTCTACTACTATCTTTGTCATTTCCAAACCAAAATCTATCCAAAAAAAAGCACCAGTTAGTCAACTATATGAAAAATAAGCAGAATATAAAGCATATATAAGCATTAAAACAAGCATATATAAGTATAATTAAAAGCATCAATGAGCAGTCAAAACCATGTTTAAAAAAAAGAGCAATCCAAGTTAAACCATATTTCACCAATTAATATAATCAGAATATAAAGCATACATAAGCAGTAAAACAACCATATATAATCATAATTAAAAACATGTTTAAAATATATAAAAAAAAAGAGCAATCTTATTTAAACCATACTAGTATATCGCCCGTGCGATGCACGAAGTGCAAGGTATCTCAAGGCCATGTCCATTGAACTGAGGAATGGTTGCAACTTGCAGGATGATACGTCTTGACTTGAGAGAAATAATTTAGGAAATACTAATTTAATATTTTCACAAAGTATTACGTTAAATATTGAACAATAAATTAAAACTTTAAAAAATAAAAAAAATAAAGAAAATAAATTGATTATATATTTGAAGCAAATTTATACACCTATTGAAAAACACTTGTTAAGTTGTTTAAAACTTTAAAAATTATATATTTATTTAATAATTTTCGACAACTAAACTAAATTATATCAACTGAGACATAATTGAAATTTATACCAATAGATTACTATGTACATTAATTTAATAAATAATTCATAGTATCATTTGATTTCTCGATAACATTATCATTCTACTCAAATCATAATTATTTGATAAACTATCTTATAATATAAAACAAATTAATATAACATAAGTTAAAAAACAAATAAATAGAATTTCCTTTATGTAATAAGTATCTACTTATTATATATTCAAAAAAGTATGTACACTATAATATTTAAATTATATATATAATTTCAATAATCATTTTACAATTATATATATATATATATCTAGGATTTCAATATTTTTTGCATTTCATAAAATACTTATATATTGAATTATTTTATCAAATATAATACATAGATACAAAAAATTGTATGTATATAGGATTTCAATATTTCAGGTATTTCATGGAATATTTATGGTGGATTATTTTCTCAAATATAATACATAGATACTTACAATTATATATATAACTTATATATTTATTCACGTTTTTGTAATACAATTTCATTTATTACCAATGTTGCTGTTCGTATTTGTATTTCATGTTCAGTTTTTTCGAAACATTGATTATTTTACAGAATTGTTGTTATTGTTTGGATTTTCTTAAAATTATAATCAGATATTTTGTGTTTTTCATATTTTTGATAAAAGGAAACATGATCGAATATATAATTGTCCAGGAAACACTATTTTTTGGTAAGAAAATAAATAAAATAAATATTGGTTTTGTTAATAAAATAAATAAATTGTTAAGCATCATTAAGAAAATGTCGAAATATTTATCAATTACAAAAATATAAGCATTCTATCAATTTTTTATACAGTGATATTCATTATTTTTTGGAGATAAAAATATAAAATTATTTATTTTAAATTAGAAAAGTGTGAATTATGTGAAAATCAAATTTACTGAAACTAAGAAATTTTTATTTCTTAAAATAAAGAAAGTATAAAGTTATTGTCAAAATAATTTACATTAATAATTAGAACTTACCAAATTATTCTCGACTTGAACACCCGATTCTTGAAATTAAAAAATAAGAAATTGCAATAGTTAAAATATATGAATATACAAACCGATGTTCAATAGCGAGAATGCATGATTTTTAAAACCCACCACAACATAAAATTTTGAGTAAATATATCTTTTTTTATTTTTATGTATTATGTTTATATTATATGTATATATATATATATATATATATAGGTGCAAACTAAAGGTAAAGGTAAAAAATATGATTAATGTTATATATTAAATGTCAAAAACTAATCAAAAACAAAAATATTATAAAATTTTAAAAAGAAAGAAAAAGACAAATATAATAATTAATGCACACACATATTTCCAAAACTAATTAATGCAAAGACACATAGTTTTGAAAACCATGAAATCACAAATAATTTTTTACCCAGTTTTTCCAAAACTAATTAATGCAAGATACACACAGTTTTGAAAACCATGAAATCACAAATAATTTTTTACCCTGCTTTTTCCCCCAGAATTTTATTGATTTTTATAGCGCAATGAAAAATGAGAAGGAAAACTATATGGTTACTATTTTGAAAATAGTCTCTCTCTCTCTCTCTATATATATATATATATATATATATATACACACACACACAAACTATTGGTAACAACAATTAATTCCAAATTATAGAAAGAAAAAAACCTTGCGATTTAATTTTTTAAATTAATAGATTAAATTAGATTATATTAGATTGATTGTTATATATTTATTTTTCGTTATTTGTGCAACTCCAATATCTTGTGCACATTAAACACACCCAAAATAATTTCAATACAATAAGTTGATTTGTTATTAATTATTTTCCAAAATAAAGAAAACACCATTTAATTTGAATTTTAGAAAGAAAAAAAATCACGATTTAATAGCCAAATTTATGGGTTTGAATTATAAACATGAGTACATTATTCAAATCTTACTAATTTTTTATAAACCAAATTTGTGGGTGGAAAAGAGAACAAATTTTGATTTGTTATTAATTTTCAAAATATAGAAACAATATTTATGGTAGAAAAAAGAATATAATAATTACCTTTGAATCTACAAATTTAAAAATCAACATTAAATATTGAACTTATCTACCAAACTCTTACCAAATTTAAATCATTAATCTAGATGGAAATTACGATATAAGCATTAAATATATTTTACTATTTTTATCAAAGTGTTTTAGGTGAGGAAATAATTTTAGAAATAGGTTTGTTACTATATATATATATATATATATATATATATATAGGAGGGGATCTGTGAGACCACCCCCGCTTTAGGTAAGACCATATGACAATCTACACCATAAAAAAATAAATCAATGGTCAATATATAAACAAATATATACAACAATTCATATGAAAGTATACATTAGAAGGGGTAAAATAGGAATCCAAGAAACTAAATATGGTAACCACCTCCTACAAATTAGGGACGTGATCTGTTATTGATCATGTCCCCATAATCACGCGATTCACCTTTCCTTTCTCTCCCTTCTTCACAAGAACCTGCAAATTATTCAAATTTGGCAACAAAATCATGCAATAATTAATGAAAAGTATACAATTCCACTAAACTAACTATACATTAAAACATTACTAAGTATACATAAACAATTAACTAATTATACAATTACACTAAACTACCTGTACATTAAAACATTACTAAGTATACAGAAATATTTAACTAAGTATACAATTACATTGAACTAACTATACATTAAAATATTACTAAGTATACAAAAACATTTAACTAAGAATACAATTATATTGAACTAAATACACAATTCCACTGAATTACTTATATAACTAAGTATACAAATCCACAGAACGAAGTATACAAATTCACTAAACTACTTACTAAACTACTTATATAACTAAGAATACGATTCCACTGAACCAAGTATACAAATCCACTGAACTAAATATACAATAAAACATGACTAAGTATACAAGTCCACTGAACTAAGTATACAATTCCACTAAACTAAATATATGATAAAACAAAACCAGGTATAAAAGTGATGCGTTTTTTCTCCCTAAAAATCGGCCAACTGAAAAGATAAGATTGCACTTGCCTTAAAAATAGCAATTAAAGATATTAACCCGCCTATTTAATAAATTGATGGTATAGAAAGTACAAATATACCCTTATTAGCCTAAAATAACTAGAATGATCTACACCATTTAAAATTTTAAATCAAGAGTCCATAAGTGTTCCTATGGACTAACCTAAATGGGTTGTTCTCATTTGAACCAGTCCACACACACACACACACATATATATATATATATATAGATATAGATATAGATTTTACCAATTATTATAAGCAGAATATAGATCATACATAAGCAGTATAATAAACATAATTAAAAACACCAATGAGCAGTGAAAACCATATTTAAAATATAAAAAACAGAGCAATCATAGTTAAATACTATTTCACCAATTATTTTATCGATATATGAAAAAATATAAAATTGACTACACTAAAATTAAATTAAGTTGATGAGAGTGTAACCTTATTAAAAACACTAAAGCAACGCATACATAAGCAATAAAACAAACTTACATAAGCATTGCTAAAAAACTCGATAAGCAGTGGTCAATCTTAAAAAACGTAGCAATTCTAACTAAACCCTATTTGCCCAATTAAAACAGAGCAATCCTAATTAAACCCTATTTCCCCAATTTGTTTTCAATTAAAACCCTATTTACTTAAAATAGTAAACAAAACATACATAAACAATGAACCAAACATAAATAAACAATACTAAAAACATCAATAGGCAGTTGCCACATACTTAAAAAAATAGAGCAATCCTTAAATCCTATTTCCCTAAATATTTTTCCAATTACAGGCAAAACAAGTTTACCCAACTCCAAACTCCACCAAAAAACTCAAAATTGTCAAAATCCATGAAAACCTAAGACAAGATAATCTAACCATACACATTACAATCCAAAAAAAAAAAAAAAAGAAACCCATAATAATTCCAGGGTTTGAGACTATAACAACATCAAAAAATTTACAAACCCTCATTGCTGTCGAGTCGTATACGGTGGGGGTGCTGTCGAGTCGGAGAAAATATTGTTGTTGTCGATAGGGTGTCGCCGATATGGATATGATGTAGACACAGTCGAAGTGGGTGCCGTCAAGAGGGTGTTTTCGAGATGTAAAAATGGGTTAAACAAAAAGACGAAATTGGGAGGACTTGCTTCACAATTTTCGATAAAAGAAATGAGAAAAACAGAGAAGACTTGTTTCAATTTTTACAGACTGGAAAAAAGAAGACTTGGAAGGAAGAGATATACAATGAAATCGTCTCTGATTATGATCACATTATTCTAGGAACGTGAAAAGGCACCACCAAAAATAAATCCCTCTCAATAATTGATATTAAGTTGGAATTACCAAAGAGCCCTTTTCATTAATAAATTTACTATAAAAAAACCCAAAAACCTGTTAAATCTAAACTGTTTAAAAAATAACCCATCGCTCCAGATTCGGTATCATGTATTTATATAACTTATCTGGACTCACAAGATCTAAATCCGTCAAATATATATATATATATACATGTTGGGGCAAAAACGATATTTAATAATTAATATATAATTAATTTTATATAGTGGAATAATATTAATTGCCCAATGGACTTCATATGTAATAACCCGGCCCAAAGGAATCTGGGACTGGCCCACATGCCACTTTCTCCTATGAAGCCCACCAGGCCCACTACCCAGATATAAAGAGGTCATTTCTCTATTTGTAATTTAATTCTCTCATAATCACTCTTATCATTATTCAGTATTCAATTATTGTCTTACTTTTCTCTCGATCACTGTGCTGACTTGAGCGTCAGAAGGGCCTCCCTAGGACAATCCTGGGGCCTGTTTCATGTTTGCGTGTGTGCAAACAAGTTCCCAGCTAAAGATTTCCAGCTCCCGGAGAAGAATACTTGAAAAACTTCCCATTTGGGAAGAAGAAGATTTGGCTTTTATCAGAAACCTTAACTTGGAGTGATCTTCCCTAAAAAACAGCATCATTTTGCGTCGTCTTTGGGAACTAGCCAAAGCACACGAAGATGCAGACCTGATCTCAAGCACATGAAGTCGGATCTCAATCTATGTTGGTCGTGAGGTTAGATATCAGCAAGAACAATGGTCGCCTGGAAGACGATGGACCAGCCCTCCTCCTGGAAGAGTGTCGCCCCCCTCCACCGTATGCAAGAGAGGTGTCGCCCCCTCCTCCTTGGGGGCTCCGCCCGCTGAAAAAGTTTGTCTGACTCGGGAAGCCCTACAGGCTCTACTGGATAAAGCTTCTCGTAATGCCATGAGGAATCAAGCTGCGGCCGGGGCTGCGGGGAGACCTCCCCAGGCTCCGCCAACCATTGAAGACCCTGACATGGTAGGTTAGGGAGGAAGAGATGAAGGACATAACGAGAATCGTGAGGAATCACCACTAGCTGAAGTGTCTCGAGTTGTACAACCTAGCCACGCCAACTTGAGAGCCACCACCCTGATGAAGAGAAGTTCACTGGCCCCGCATTCCTAACTGAGCAACTACCTTTGGGAATCAAGACCTCCAATCTCCTGGAGTATGATGGAATTGGAGATCCCTAGGAACACTTGGATAAATTCTATGCAAAGGCAGATCTCTACGACATGACGGACGCCTCTTCTCGCAAGGTGTTACAGCCACTTGATCAAGTGGCATCGACTTGGTTCAACCAAATTGACTCTCGATAAGATCAATCTGCAGGATGTACAAACTTAATGAAGTTTTTATGCAACATTCTCCATCAAAAGAAAGTGCCCTAAGACCATTGCTCACCTCTTCCCGGGTGAGACAAAAAGAAATAGAGATGTTGTGTGAGTTTATGGGCGACTCGTAGACGTCGTCATTGAGTTCGAGTTGCCGACGTCCAACATGAGACTTTGGCGGAATATTGCGGAGAATCTTTACCAAGGACATCTCGAAGAATCTTTGGTCAGGAAACCTCCCCCCAACCTGGAGAAGTTATTAAGCCGAGCAAAGAATAATATCCGAGTGGAGGAGTCCACCAAGCCTAAACCCAGTACCAAGCGCAAGTCAAGGGAAGACAACAAGAATCAATCTCATAAAGGTCCAAGGAATGAGTATGGGTTGAATTTCACCCCTCTGAACGTACCGATGGTAGAAGTATTGATAGCTGCCCAGAAGAAGAGGATCTCTGATCCATCTCAGCCACTAAAGAATAAACTCTTATGAGCACGCTCCAATTTGTTATGTCGCTATTATAGGGACAAGGGTAGGCCTGTCCACGGTTCTAAAAACGCTAGTTCTAGAATCGCCGGTTCTGGTTCCAAAAAATAGTGGAACCGGAATCGGAACCTTAAACAAATGGTTCCAAAATCGCCGGTTCCGGCGGTTCCATTTCGGTTCTAGAACCGTGGAACCGTCTTCTTTTTTTTTTAAAAAAAAATTGTTTAATATAACACTATATAATTCAATACCTAATTTAGAATATTATCTTAGATTATTGGAAGACTTTAAATTAAATAGAACAAAAAAAAAAGAAAATAAGTAGTCCGCTTACTTTTTTACCCTTATTACCTTTTGGGGGTGGCGTGGCTCAATCACTCCCATTTTCCGTTCCGGCCGTGGATGTTGTTCCTTATGTGTCAAAGTCATCGTTGAGATCTAATTGAGCTTCCATTCCTTGTATTCGTTTTTCCGCTCTAGTCTAATCGGCCAACAAACATTGAGCTTCTAAGTTGTCCGGATGCAAACACGACCTTTGTTCATCCAACATGTTCCCACCGGAGCTAAAAGCTTGCTCTACCGCCACAGTCGAAATGGGGCATGCTAAAATCTCCTTGGCTATGATTGAAAGGATTGGATAACTTTGGCTTTTTTGTGACCACCACCACAATATGTCCAAATCATCATTATCTGCTTCACTAAATTCAAAACTTGTAGTGTAAAAATTCTTTAGTTCTATGTTAGAAGTTGAGGAACTTCGTGGTCGTTTACTTTTTTCCCTAACTAATCGTTGTGCTATGCTAAATTTCTTTAAACCGGTTGAAGTACTAGGTGTAGGTTGTATTTCTTGTTGACTCGTTTCTCCCTTAAATTTTAAACTTTATTCATTATAAAGTTCATTTAGTCCTTGTCTAACTTGAAGTAAAATTAGTCGAACACTAGGTTTATCCGGACTTGGATCAGTATCCAGATATAAAACATCATAATATACATTTAACAAATCTTCTAATAAATCTAATTTACATCTAGGATCTAATACAAAAGCAATTAAATAAAGTTGTGGGATAGTTTGAAAATATTTACACCATTTCAATTTCATTTTTTCAATACAATCATGTAAAAGTGGATCAGTTATGCATTCATTAAAAGCGGTAGCAATATTAATACAATTCATTAATACTAGAATTGCAGTTGGATAATAAACACCGGATAATAAATTTGTTGATTTGGAAAAAACTCCTAGCATCTCACATAAAGAAGCGCATTTATTCCATTGGTAAGGATATAAACGAATTCCTACAGTCAAAGAGTTAAAAAATGAACACAATAATTCCTTATAATCAAATGAAGCTTGTAATAAATCATATGTTGAGTTCCAACGTGTTGGTACATCTCTAGGAAATCTTTTAGGTCTTTTATTATTCGCTTTACAATATTTACCCCATTGATGCATAATTGTCGGATGTCCCCATAAATATTGAAGTGCGCTTCTAATTGGTTGAATATGCTCGTTTAAATAAGTTAATCCAACTTAAACACATAAATATAGTACGTGACAAATACATCTAATATGGAAATATCTACCCCCTAAAGATGGTTGACATAATGAAGTAAGTTCTTCAATACTAGCATTATTTGAACTAGCATTATCAAATGAAATAGAAAATATTTTATCAACTAAATTATATTCTTGCAAAATTAAATTTATCATATTAACAATATTCTCGACAGTATGTCTTTCATCAAATAATCTATAAGCAATTAATCGTTTTTGTAAATGCCAAGAACTATCTATCCAATGACATGTAATACCCATATAACTATGTGTTCGCCAATGATCACTCCAAATATCGGAACAAATAGATACTTTTTGAACTAAAGAACCAAATTCCTTAATTAAACTTTTTTTATACCATTTTTTACTAATTTTCCAATTTAACATGTGAGAGAAGTTCTAGGAACACGTTTAGTAGCGGGATTTAGTGAAGATTGACAAAGTTCTTCAAAACTTAATTTTTCTCCAAAACTAAACGAAAGATGTTCTATAGATACAAATTTAGCTAAATTTTCTCTCCATACTCTATCATCATATTTAAATAAATCGGGTTGATTTTGCGTACCTCCACCGAGACTTGAAGATCCGACATACCCGTGCAATTGAGTTTGTGTTGGAACATATCCAAATTCCACAGGATGTTTTTTTCCCATGTGCTTCTTTGAAGATCCATACCCACCTCCTTGTTGTAATTTATAAGAAGTCTAAAAAATAAGAAAAATAAAATAGTAACGTATTTATTTAATAAAAACTTAAAATATAAAATTACAAAAAATAAAAAAATAAGAATCACCTCACAATATTTACATTTAGCTCGGATTTCACTGGATGGAAGCTTGATTTTGTTGAAATGTTTAACAAACATGTCGGATTTAGGAGCTCGATGTTTTTTACCACTTGTTGGAATTTGATCAACACTTTCTTGCGTTTCAAATAATTGCTCGATCTCTTGCTCCTCGTCGCTTAATCCGGTGATATCACGGGGTTCGGATGAATTTGCCATATATATTAAATTTATAGAAACAAGAATTGAAATATAAAACTATAAATCAAATAGATAATTTAATATTTAATATAAGTAATATTTTTGAAAGTAATTTATTGAATTTAAAAGAAGAAAATTTCAAATAATAAGTTATAGACAAATGAATTATAGATTACATAGAGATTGAGAGAATTGTTTTTAGCTTTAAATAACAAGAGTGAAAATGTGAGGTAGAAATTAGAGAGAGATTGAGATAGTGGTGTGAAAAAATTGAATTGGGGGAGGGGTATTTATAGAAAAATAAAACAAATAAAAAATTAAAAAAAAATAAAAAAAATTGGAGGTACGCGTTGCGTTGATTCCAAGACCAATTAGCCAAAGTATAAGGCCCAATTGATCAAATTGGACCGTTGCTTAGCAACGGTCATATCTTTAATAATAAAAAAAACGGTAACATGACATAATATATTAAGAAAAAATTCAAAACATATATTAGCTGGCGGTTCTACGGTTCAAAACCGTGGAACCAAAACCATGGAACCGGAACCTGTGGACCGACGGTTCCACGGTTCTTCCAAAGGAGGAACCGGAACCGGAACCGATAGAGGTCGATTCCTTCGCGGTTCAGAACAGGGAACCGGTCAACGGTTCCAGGAACCGTTGACCACGGTTCCGGTTCCGGTTCCTTTTCTAGTTCTAGTTCCGTTTGGTCAGGCCTAGACAAGGGGCACACTACATGAAACTATTTTGTTCTAAAGAGGAAAATTGAGCGACTCATTGAGAAGGTCTACTGAAGGACTATTTGGATCAAAATAAGTTTCGCCATGACCAGAGGCCACGTGAAGAAGAACCCCAGCAGGGTCATCGCCGCCCAGATTTTCGCAGAGAAATGAAGTGTGATACTCACGTAGCCGGAGTCATTAACGTGATCTCCAGAGGACCAAAAGCGAAAGATGCCCGAAGCTCTCTATGGGAATGTAGCAAGGAACGAAGGGGACGCCCGGAGGAAGCCCTGTCCAAGAAAAGAATTGTGGAATCACAACATGCTAAGAACATGCCTATAATGTTTGGCACTCAAGACTACATCTCAGAAACCCAGGTCCACCCGGTTGCTATTGTTATATCTGTCATGTTGGCGAACTTTGTGGTCAAAAAGGTCCAGTGGATACGGGTAGTGCTGTGGATGTCATATTTCGGGAAGCATTTGACAAGATGAAGATTGACCCATCACTGGTCATCCCAGTTCCAACACCTCTAATTAGCTTTACCGAATAAGTGATCAAGTCCACAGGTCGATGAAGATTTAAGCGCTCTCCTTAGTAAACCTCCTCCGGTGCACCTAGAGGGGATGGTCTCTCTCCCGGAGGTCCTCGTAAATAAACCTCATTTGGTGATTCCGGATAAGAGGGGCTCCCTCACGGGGTCCTCATAAATAAACCTCATCCTACGCTCCCGGAGGGGAGAGACTCCCTCGCAAGGGAGTGCATGAAAAGTTTTCTTCTAACATACAACACATGGAAATACAACAAGAACAACACAAATATGCGTAAGGAAAAAACACAAATATGAATATAACATCAAAGCAGCAAAACATCATCCAACCCCTCAGGGGCAAAACATCTCACATGAATAACAAAAGAAATAACCAGGTGCAGAAAGCATGCCCTAAACAGGTGGGCTGAAATCAAGGGCCATCTAGGCCAACAAAGAACTATCACTACTCAACCACAGAGGCCTCTATCCTCCACATCGATATTAACGCCACTAGTCTCCTATCCACCTGTTAGTCCAAGTGGCTACGATAATCTAGAGGGGGGTGAATAGATTATGCTGATTTTTCGCAAATCACCCTCTTTTTCGAATCAACAAGTAAATTACAAGAATGTAAATGCGGAAATTAAACAACACTCGTTGATTTAAAGAGGTTCAACCCACCTAGGGCCTAATCCTCTACCACCCCAAAGATCTCGGGGATGGATTTCAAAAAGAAAAAGATTTTATTAATTACCACAATTAATACAACACCTTGAGGATTACCACAATCCTCTTACAACACCTTCAGGAGATTAGCACAATCTTCTTTCACCACCTTTGAAGAGTACCACACTCTTCAAACACCTATCACCTAAATCACCCAAGTGTATTCTTACCACAAGAATACTCACAAGGATGTCTTGTGTTGAATGATGGACAAAATTCAAGATTACAACTCTATGAAACTAATACAAAGATTGAGTGCAAGTGTAATCAAGAATCAAAAAGCCTAGACCTCAAAGATGTGCAAGTGAAAGTACTTGGCTATTACAACAAGAATGTAAAAATGAAAGCTTGAACAATTTGCGATTTCTTGTTGTGTATTTTGCTTGTATGTGTTGTATCTTGTGTCTTCAATTCATCCTCTATTTATAGGGAAGTCTTCACCAACATAGGCTCCCAACATAGGCTCCTTCTTCTTCACTTTTGTCTACAAAAAGAGGATCACAAGATGTAGAAATATTGTACAAAATAGAAAAGCAAATCTTCTGTCACAGTTACAACGGTTGGAATTTTCTTTGTCACAAAAATAGCATAGAACAACCGGTTGCCCCGTTGAAGATTTCGACCGTTTGAAAAAAATAGTGCGATCCGGGTAGGGGTTGCGGGGGTGCGACGGCCGGTCGGAGGGGGTCGGCCGGTGCGCCCGGGTGCGGCCGGTCGGCGGCCTCCTGGACCGGTCCCCCTGCTCCATTTTTCAGTCGAAAAGTCTGTTTCGTGTTTTTTTTTCTTGATCTGCACAGTCGACCATTTGGGCGACGTCGACCTCCAATTTGAAATGTTGTCCGATTTTTTTCAAAAATAAACTTCAAGAAATACTCCAAAAAATTAGTAAAAACATTTTAAATCATTTGGGAGTATTTGGACAACATTTATAAACATAGTTTTGGTGTAAAAACCAATATAAACAAAATCATCAAAAGTGTTGTCCAATTTTAATCAAATTAAAAACTAAGAAATACTCCAAAAATTGGCAAAAACATTTTAAATCATTTAGGAGTATTTGGACAACATATAAAAACATTGTTTTGGTATAAAAACTCATTTAAACAAAATCATCAAAATCTTGATAAAAACATTTATCTAACAAACTCCCCTTTTTTGATGATTACAAACCAAAACAATTTTAGAAAGTTGATTTTAAAACAAAACCAATTTTCCGGTCTTAAAACATCAACCATTGCAAGCAAGATTCATCATAAGTACAAACACACAAAGATATGAGCAAAATTTTTCAAAATCATTTTTGCACAAGCTCCCCTATCAATATGTATATCAAGAACAAGTATACAAGCAACAACTAAAAGCTAAAAGCTTAGCTTTTACAACATAAGCTTGAATTCCATGAGCTTATAAGCTCCCCTGTCACAAAACATCATTAGTCAATCATAAAAGTCCACAATACATCAATTGAACTAAGCAATATTCACGACATGGCTTTTAAGAGCCCTAGCTTATAGCTTTTCGTGCAAGCTTATTTTCGCTTCTTTGAGCGTATGAGCGTTTTTCTTGTTTCTCCCCCTTTGGAATCATCAAAAAGAATGTTAGCACGATAAAAACATCATATATTCATGTCAAAGTGCGCAAATTTATCGATTTATCGAGCGTTTTGAAAATAGAAGCTTAAATTCCAAATAAAAGGGAAAAATTGATCAATAGACTTGCAAAAGCTCATTTGATTGATAAAACATGATCTCTATAAACTTATAAGACTTTTCAAATCAAGAAAATCATGTTGGTGATGAATCTTTTATTGAAACATTTTGTCGAACACTTGGCGTGCGTCGAATAAAACTAGAAGTATATAACGCCTTTGACATTCATTTAAGCCAAAAATTTTCATCACCAATTCAGTTCAAACAACATTCAATACATCATAACTATTAAGCTCATCACATTCATATGAAACTAGCATCAAGAATTTTGCAAATAAGTCAAAATCTCAAGGTTCAACGCAATTGAGCAAATGGAGTAGAATTTTTACCATTTATTCGATAACGATGAGCAATGATGATGATAATCGAGCTTAATGAAGTTCAAAATATAAAACATATGCAAGAAAACAAATTTGAAGTGAAATTTGAGTGATTTTGGCAAAGGGGACGAAAAATGGCCAAAATAAGTTAAAATGAGGAATGCTGAAGACAAAACGGTTTTAATCGATTTTAGGCTTAGGGCGCGGTCGGCGTTGAGGCGGCCGGTTGCCCTCAACCATTTCCAGCCTGCGTCAGTTTTTTTAAAATCCGAATTTTCAACCAAAAATCCGATTTTTAAGCCCTAAGTTTTAAAAACGTGCAAAATGCAAACGTAACCCTTATTCAATATGCATTATGCCTAACCGAGCTCGTATCGAAGCAAAAAGTCTCGGAAGATAGTGGTTTTGTAAAAATGTCCCCTAATTGATCTTGAGATGGTACAAAAGATATCTCAATTTTTCGTTTTGAAACACAATCCCTTAGAAAATGATGTCGAATCTCAATATATTTAGTACGGTTATGATGAACCGGGTTTTGAGCAATGTTTATAGCGGATATATTATCACAAAAGATAGGAACACTTTCAAAAGAACATTTATAATCCGCTAAGGTTTGTTTCATCCAAAGAAGTTGTGTACAACAAAATGCCGCGGAAATATATTCGGCTTCGGCCGTTGAAAGTGAAACACAATTTTGTTTCTTTGAAAACCAAGAAACTAGGCAATCACCTAGAAATTGACATGATCCTAAGTACTTTTCCGATCATCAATATTTCCCGCATAATCCGAATCACTATAACCTTTAAGAGAAAAATTTTCATTCTTTGGATAGAATAAACCATATTGAATAGTGCCTTTCAAATATCGAAAAATCCTTTTAACGGCACTCATATGAGATTCTTTGGGATTACTTTGAAAACGAGCACATAGGCATACGACATGAAGAATGTCCGGTCTACTTGCGGTTAAATAAAGTAAACTACCAATCATACCTCGATATTTGGATTCATCAACCGACTTGCCTTTTTCATCTTTGTCAATTTTGACGTTTGTTGCCATTGGGGTAGAGAGCGGTTCTTCCTTCTTCAATGCCAAATTTCTTCAAAAGCTCCTTTTGTATATTTTGATTGAGAAATATAAATTCATTCTTGGCATTGCTTAATTTGAAGTCCAAGGAAGAAGTTGAGCTCCCCCATCATGCTCATTTCAAATTCACCTTGCATTAACTTAGAAAATTTCTTGCACAAGGATTCATTAGTAGCACCAAAAATAATATCATCAACATAAATTTGCACTAATAAGCAATCTTGCCCTTTTTCAAAAACAAAGAGAGTAGTGTCACCTTTACCTCTTGTAAAACCATTTTGCAAAAGAAAAGAGCTAAGTCTATCATACCATGCACGGGGTGCTTGTTTCAAACCATACAACTATACAAGGCCTTTTTAAGTCTATAAACATCATTAGGCCTAGAAAAATTTTCAATCCCCGGAGGTTGTTTTACATAGACTTCTTCTTGAATAATACCATTTAAAAATGCAGATTTTACATCCATTTGATAAAGCTTGAAATTTTTAAAACAAGAATAGGCAAGTAAAATACGAATAGCTTCTAAACGTGCTACGGGTGCAAATGTTTCATCATAATCAATACCTTCTTCTTGACAATAACCTTGAGCTACTAACCTTGCTTTGTTTCGAACAATATTACCTTGTTCATCGAGCTTGTTCCGAAATACCCATTTTGTACCAATAATGGTTTGAGATGGAGGACAAGGTACTAATTCCCATACATCATTCCTTTCAAATTGATTCAACTCCTCTTGCATTTCTAAAAACCAATCCTCATCTTCAATGGCTTCCTTAGCATTTTTAGGCTCTTTTTGAGATATAAGAGCTTTCTCGGCAAATTTTCCTCGAGTCATTACTTTATCAAGGGGATCACCAATAATAAGATCTTTTGGGTGATCTCCCTTAAATTTCAATGCTACGGGAAGATTCAAAGTATCACCTTTATCTTCTTGAGAAACACTTGAGCTTGAAGGTTGATCATTTTGAGTTTCATCTTGAACAATGGGTTCAATAATATCCTCTTCATCACTTCCATCATTGGGTATCCTTTCAACACCCGAAGCTTCATTGAATTTGACATGGATGGATTCTTCAACAACTCCACTAGTCTTATTGTAAACCCGATATGCTTTGCTCTTGATTGAATACCCCATAAAAATTCCTTCATCGGCCTTAGGATCAAGTTTGTCTAATTGATCCTTAGTATTCAAAATAAAACATTTACATCCAAATATTTTGAAATAACTAATATTTGGAGTTCTTCCTTTCCAAAGCTCATATGGAGTTTTATTCATTTTAGGACGAATATAAACTCGTTTAATGACATAGCAAGCGGTACTTACGGCTTCGGCCCAAAAATATTTTGGAAGTGAAAATTCATTGAGCATGGACCGACTCATTTCTTGAAGTGTCAATTCTTCCTTTGGCTACTCTATTTTGTTGAGGTGTCCTTGGAGCCGAAAAATTATGACTATATCCCTTGGTTTCACAAAAGACTCTAAATTCGCCGTCAAATTCTCCACCTCGATCACTTCGAATAGACTTAATAGTATCTTCCTTTTCATTTTCAATAAGTCTACACAACTTAACAAACTCATTAACGGCATCACTTTTATTTGTAAGAAATAGAGCCCAAGTATATCTAGAAAAATCATCAACTATAACAAAAGTGTAATGTTTTCCACTTAGACTAGCCGTACCAATATCCCCATACAAATCAAGATGAAGCATTTGTAGGGGTTTGGTAGTGGAAATTTCATTTTTGGGCTTAAAACTACTCTTAACTAATTTGTTCTTTTGACAAGTGTCACATAAGCCAAGATTTTCAAAATTCAATTTGGGTAGTCCTTTTACATGTTGGTTTTTGTAAATAGTTTGCAAATTTTTGTATCCAACATGTCCAAGTCGCCTATGCCATAAACTAGTTAAATCATTATTGGTGACAAGACAAGAAACATTTTGACTAACCAAATCACTTGTACAAATTTTGTAAAGATTGCCTTTTCTAATTGCTTCACAAATAATTTTATCATTTTTGGAAATAAGGCATTTTTCTTTATTAAAAACAACATTATAATTTGAATCACAAAGTTGGCTAACACTTATCAAATTGAACTTAAGCCCTTCTACTAAAAGAACATTACTAAGAGAGAAAGAAGAGTTACCAATTTCTCCATTTCCAAGAATTCTTCCTTTGCCATTGCCGAACATGACCATACCCTCTTCTTGGAGCTTGATATTGGTAAAAAGTTCTCTCTTTCCGGTCATATGGCGTGAACATCCGCTGTCCACGAGCCATTTTGAATCTTCCATTGTTGTTATAGCCCCTATAACCTACAAAGGAATTATTTTTAGGTACCCTATAATTTTAGGGTCCATGGGGTTAACTTGAGACCTTTAGGTCTCCAATAATAGCTAAAATTATTCTTCAATTTACAATAGCATAGTGTCCATTTTTACCACAATAAAAACAAGTAATAATACAAGGACTACTAGCACGTACAAATGTTGGACCTTGGTCTTTTTTCTTAAAAGCATTTTGAAAAGGTTTGTAACCAAGTCCTAATTTAGAATGCTCACCTCTTTGTGCATCTAAAATTTTTGTGACTTTATCCGTACTTAAATTGAATCGATGCACATCCTTTTTCAAATTTTCAATATCATTTGTGAGCGTTTGTTTTTCGGTTTCAAGTGTACGGACCATAGTAATAGTAATAGCATGAGCTTTATCAAGAGAGTCATAAGAGGTAAATAATTTATCTTTTTCTAGTTTAAGCTCTTTATGCTCATTTTTCAAATTCTTGTATTTAATAATCAAATTTTGAAACTCATTTTGCAATTCATCAAAATCACATTGTAATCCATCAATTACGGAAGAAGATGAAGCATTAGAGCGTACCTCGGTATTTTCATCGTCTATAGCCATGACCATGTTCGGATTCTCCTTCCTCGTCGGTTGTTTCAAGTAATTCATCCCAAGTTTTGACGTCCGCATTTAACGCCTTCTTTTTCGAAAAGGTTTTTCTTCTTTTGTTCCTCTTCCGCTAATTTTGGGCAATCGGCTATGTAGTGCCCGGATTTTCCGCATTTGAAGCAAGAATTGTCTCTTGGCTTTCTTGCTTTATTTTTGTTTACAAATTTTGCAAATTTTCTAACAAGAGCGCTTCTTTCTTCATCATCCTCATCACTAGCATAATAAAAATTATTAGAAGAAGATGCTAAGCCTTTAATAATATTTTGCGTGTTTTTAGAGGTGGATGGTTGAGAATTTTTCCTCTCCTTGAGATATACTTCATATATGAGGAGATTCCCAATGAGCTCATCAAACTTGAGTGTCTCAAGATTTTGAGCTTCCGTGATTGCCGTCACCTTTTCGGACCATGAGCTGGGAAGAGCATTTAAGACTTTGTCACCTTATCTTCTTCAAGATGACCTTTCCAAGAGCCACAAGAGGATTGACAATGTTGTCAAGCCTTTTCCACCATTTTTGAAATGCTTTCACCATCATGCATATTGAAATTTTCAAAGTCTTTCACAAGCATTGTTTTTCTTGCTTGCTTCACTTTCTTTGTGCCCTCATAGATGGTTTCTAATTTTTCCCAAACTTCATGTGCCGATCGTATACCTCTTATGCAATTATATTCGGTGGCGGTAAGAGAGCAATGTAAAATATTTAAGGCCTTACCGTTTAGAGAGAAAGCCTTCTTGTCATTTTCATCATACTCCTTGAATGGATTGGGAGTCGTGGTACCATCCTCCAATTTTGTTGTTGGTTGAGCAACTTCTTCAATGACCACATTCCAAATATCAAATCCGCATCCTTGTAGAAAGCACTCCATGCGGTCTTTCCAAAATGCGTAGTTGTTGGCATCGAATAGTGGAGGCGCGCCTGGTGAGATAAGCTTCATTCGTAGCCATGGATCTTTCCTCTTTACTCGGAACGAGTTAGCCAAAGAGTTTGGCTCACGATACCACTTGTTAGTCCAAGTGGCTATGATAATCTAGAGGGGTGAATAGATTATGCCGATTTTTCGCAAATCACCCTCTTTTCGAATCAACAAGTAAATTACAAGAATGTAAATGCGGAAATTAAACAACACTCGTTGATTTAAAGAGGTTCAACCCACCTAGAGCCTAATCCTCTACCACCCCAAAGATCTCGGGGATGGATTTCAAAAAGAAAAAGATTTTATTAATTACCACAATTAATACAACACCTTGAGGATCACCACAATCCTCTTACAACACATTCAAGGAGATTAGCACAATCTTCCTTCACCACCTTTGAAGAGTACCACACTCTTCAAACACCTATCACCTAAATCACCCAGTGTATTCTTACCACAAGAATACTCACAAGGATGTCTTGTGTTGAATGATGGACAAAATTCAAGATTACAACTCTATGAAACCAATACAAAGATTGAGTGCAAGTGTAATCAAGAATCAAAAAAGCCTAGACCTCGAAGATGTGCAAGTGAAAGTACTTAGGCTATTACAACAAGAATGTAAAAATGAAAGCTTGAACAATTTGCAGATTTCTTGTTGTGTATTTTGCTTGTATGTGTTGTATCTTGTGTCTTCAATTCATCCTCTATTTATAGGGAAGTCTTCACCAACATAGGCTCCCAACATAGGCTCCTTCTTCTTCACTTTTGTCTACAAAAAGAGGATCACAAGATGTAGAAATATTGTACAAAATAGAAAAGCAAATCTTGCTGTCACAGATTAACGGTTGGAATTTTCTTTGTCACAAAATAGCATAGGCGTGGTTGCCCTGTTGAAGATTTCGACCGTTTGAAAAAAATAGTGCGATCCAGGTAGGGATTGCGGGGTGCGACCGGTCGGAGGGGGTCGACCGGTCGCCCAGGGGTGCGACCGGTCGGCCCTCCCGGACCGGTACCCTCGCTCCATTTTTTAGGTCGAAAGTTCTGCTTTCGTGTTTTCTTTTCTTCGGTCTGCAGTCGACCATTTTGGGCGGCCGACTTTCCAATTTGAAATGTTGTCCAATTTTTTTCAAAAATAAACTTCAAGAAATACTCCAAAAATTAGTAAAAACATTTGAAATCATTTGGGAGTATTTGGAAAACATTTATAAACATAGTTTTGGTGTAAAAACCAATATAAACAAAATCATCAAAAGTGTTGTCCAATTTTAATCAAATTAAAAACTCTAAGAAATACTCCAAAAATTAGCAAAAATATTTTAAATCATTTAGGAGTATTTGGACAACATATAAAAACATTGTTTTGGTATAAAAACTCATTTAAACAAAATCATCAAAATCTTGATAAAAACATTTATCTAACACCACCGCCGCCACCTAAAGCCTGAATCTCTTCGTTCTCCTCCTCGTCAGAGACTCCACAGTCCAAAATGCCTATCATCGTGTTAGAGACCTTTTCCTCTGCTACAGCAGCTTCTAGCAATGGTGGACCGCCTTATCAAAGTTAATGGAGGACTCCCTCAACAAATCCGAGGGATACTCCATGGAAGCCCTATAAGTCTCCACAGAGTCAGACCTCGCCCTTGCTAGCAAAAGTGCATCAACCGAGGACTGGAGAAACACCTCGCTCGTCTTTCCCTTGTGCTCAAGTTAGGATTTTGCCCAATCATACTTCTCAGGCAGATCAGACATCTGGCTCTCATGCTGGGTAGTTCCCGACTTGGTGTTCTTCATCTTACCCTAAAGTTGGCAGTTCTCCATCTCCACAACCTCTCCCTGATGGCTCGATACCGCCACAAGGTTCAGAATATGCACCAAAATTTCCACAAGTCTTAATTGAATAAAAGGAAACAATAATGAAGAACTAAATGTAAAGTAACCACGAAGCTTACCCATGCAACATCTCCATAGAGATGCGTCTCAATGCCTTGAAGGACAGACATCCCTGGCGGGACTGATCATTCGCCGACAAGAAATTCCTTTCTAGTAATCTGGCATATCCCATGCCGAATCAGAAATTCCTGGGATCAATCCTTCGCGATGGTTCACACCACCAGAAAAGAGAACTCGGGGACCAATGATCCAAGGAACAACATCATCAGGATCCATCCTCGGCTTCTTCCCCCTAGAAGAGCCAAAAGGAGGACGGGAAGTAAGAACAACATCAACACAATCCTCGGAGCGAGAACCAGGGCCCTGGTCACCCCCTAGCCGGTGAGGGCATGACCCTCGCTCACCATCTCTGGGGGGAGGGGGGTTGAGCCCCTGCCAGCAACAGACTTTCCCTTGGCCTTCTCTTTCTCATTCTTCTTGAAGGCCACCATCTCAACAATACTATAGCTCTACTTTCATGAAGAATAACAAGAAGCAGTATCATAGAACATAAACAGTCAAACGTACAAGTAAAAGCATGGAACAATGCAAGGAAGAAAAAAATGAGTACCCAAGAAACCCCTAACATTCAGAAGACTCTT
This sequence comes from Rehmannia glutinosa, assembly GCA_016081115.2. Lineage (NCBI taxonomy): Eukaryota > Viridiplantae > Streptophyta > Magnoliopsida > Lamiales > Orobanchaceae > Rehmannia > Rehmannia glutinosa. The sequence continues at coordinate 9,514 of JABTTQ020002710.1, read as the reverse complement.
AAACAACCCTTTGGATCTATAAACTTCCGACAATGCTTGCGCGAAGCAACAGTGCCACGGGCTGACTTAGCCTCCAAAACCCACTTGAAGAGACTCCCAACTGTTATCCCACACATAGAAGAATTATTTCCATGGCACACTAGGAGAAGAGATTCCCATAAGAAACTTACATTGGGGGCGAGGAAAGAAATGGAAGAAAGTATCTCCCAAAGACTTCTTGGCATAGAACAAGGAGCGAAATCCATCTGCTACAACTTTAAGATTGCAAACCCAAGTGCAGGTTGTCTCAAGTAATAAATTTCTCGGTCCGAGGTCGATCCACAGGAAGTTGATGGAAGTTTATAAGATATTTCTTATTTAAGTGATGAGTAAATAGATTTTTAACTAGTAAGAATATATATATTTTTACAAGAAATTTAATTAATAGAAATGTTGAGGATTAGGGATTCACTCTTGATTCCGGATAAAGGAATGATTATATTTTCTTACCTCTTAGATTGCCACTATTGGAATCCATACACAAAGAAGGTTCCAATGGGAAGATATTATACATATAAATAATGCAATGGGGTAATCATGTTGTATCATCAATTAGAATTTATCTTATAACATCAATACTTGTTTATGGGATCAAGTATTTATGTATTCTTTTGTCTACAACAAATCAAGGTATCCACATTAGTAGTGAGTTGAAATAAAACCAGACATTTAACTAAATGGAACCATGGATTTGTTGTGCCAATAGATATACATAAATCAAGAAACACCACCAAACAAAAATGTATAAGCTAAACACAAATTGATGATACAAACAATGAAATTTAATATGAATCTACAATCATTCCTTATCCTTCATCAAGAGTTTCACCCTATTTCCTCAACAAAATAAACTTAGAATAACATGAAGAAATTAGAGAAAACAAAAGATTGAAGAAAAACTAAAGCAAATATTTTATAAAATACTAGAAATCTTACTATAATTTAAGCAAAGCAAGAAAGAAAAATTCTTTTGAACTTTGTAGCTCTAACTTTCTCTACATAAAACTTGCTCTTGGCTAATGCTAATGCCTTCTATTTATAGCCAACACAAAATTAATTTACAATTATTTTATTCTTTATTTTTATTACAAGTAAGAAAATAAGGAAATCAACACCAACTTTGCCACCTTTGACTGGTCATTTTATCCATGATATCAGTCATCTTTGCTCAATTTTCTTCCAAATATCAATTATCACATGTGTTAGCTTGACTTTCCAACTGATTTCATTGAATTCCAACAACCATGGGCCAAGATATGGTTGAATAATTGAGATGTGGTTGGCATACAAGATTGACTAGTGCAGCAACCTCTTGGATTTTTATAAATTCATCCAATACGAATCTGACTTTGGGGTCTTCATCAATGTTGTAGATATATGATTTGTACATACTCAGTAAAAATTTCAGATACAAATACCTTGTATTTTCCGAGTTGTGTCCAAAATACCAAACTTGGTCAAGTCTGGAAATTAAATGAGCAACCCTTCAATCTTCATTTTATGATGAATTTTTTATCCAAGAAAATATCATTCCAATCTTTGATTTTAGGTTTCAATATCTCTGAAAACTTGTAAATGAATGGATTGTGAATCCATATCTTCAAGAATCATCCCAAAATCATGTCGGAAATGAAAGTTATGCTCGTTGATCCGAACCTGCACTAAAAAATGCTTCCAAATACAATTCTATGTTGATTTCCTATTTTATTCCTAACATATTAATAATACTATAAATTTATTTTATTAATAATATTAATAAGGTAAAATAATAATATAAGACAAAAATAATTATATATTTTTAACGTTCATCACCATCTACAGTCACGGGCATATGTTTCATAGCATGCTCATATCCCCGTATGCACACATAAGCCTTGGGAACCATCTGTCTAACACATGTGGCCACCGATCCAAGATTGCCACAAGAAAATTATTCAGAGAAAGAGTAAAACCAACAGAGAAGTCAGAAAGATACATTGCAATGAAGCCCTCAGGCGGATGTGTAAGTCTATTCTCCGACCCTGGGGCCAACATCCAGAATGCCAAAGGGATCCCCAAATGCTCCATCAATATACGAAGACATTGAGATGAAACTTTGCTGACTAGCTCTCCTAAGACAACTGCTCGACACCTGGGAGGAGGCCTTTGCTGATACTTAGGCTGATGGACCTCTTCTGGACTGTCCCCTTCAGACTCCTCCTCAGGAACTTCATCAATTGGACTTGACTCTGACTCAAGCTATTCTCCTCATCACCATCATAACATAACTCCGAAGCTAGAGGGGGGATATCGAAGACCGTTGGCAAAGGTGGAAACAGAATAACAAAACCAGAAACCAAATGACCAGTGACGCCCTAGCCCCCGAGTGGAAGTGAAGAAAGGCCGGAATCCAAAATCCAGCCTGAAATATCTGAAAACTCTGGGGAATATGGATAAATACGGAAAGAAGAATGGACCCGCACAAGAGGGTGCCCTTGCCCACTCCGGGAAGGCTCCTCGGGGCACCCCGTCTTGACTCTTGGGCTCTCATCTCTTTCCTCACTACTTGATGCACTCCACTCCTCACTGCAACTCTCCATGGGAACTCTCCTCAATTCTCAAGAAATTTTTACTAAGTGTTCTACCAAGCAAAGAAATTCAAAGTAAAGAGTAGCGAGATAAATATTACATTTGGAAGGTATGGTCAAAGCTTTCATCCCAAGTGTGTCCTTGTATAAGAATGGTCAAAGAATCTCAAGATAATACAAGATAAAAAACCAGACAAGCCAAACACGGTATCAGTTTAGCTCCCACATTGCTCAATTCTCCCATAACACCAGAGCTGGGGGCATATGTTGGGGAAAAAATGACATTTAATAATTAATATACAATTCAGTTTATATATTGGAATCATATTAATTGCCAATGGGCTACGTATGGAATAATCCGATCCAAATGAGTCCGAGACTGGCCCATATGCCACTTTCTTCTACACGGCCCACCAAGGCCCACTACCTAGGCATAAAAAGGTCTCATCTTTATTTTTAAGTTAATTACAACATAATCAATCTTAATCATTATTCAGTATTTAATTATTATCTTACATTATCTTTCGATCACTGTGCTAACTTGAGTGTCGGAGGGGCCTCCCTAGGACAACCCCCGGGGCCGCTAACGTTTGCATATGTGCATATAAGTTCCCGTTGAAGATTTTCGACTCTCCCTAGAAGAAGACTTCCCGCTTGGGAATGATAAGACTTGACTTTTATCAGAAACCTTGACTTGGAGTGATCTACCCTAAAAAGCATTATCAATATATGTGCATTGAAAAATAAATATAATTTACTTTGAATTATATTTCTATGACTCAAATTTTGTGGTAAGATTTGAAATAAAGGTTGAAAACATTAATTTTAGACATTCTTATAATATTATTTTTCAAATACATTGTAAAAGGTTAGTGATGCTTCAATAATATTTAAAGGATAGTCTTAGAAAAATAATTACCTAAAAATATAGTTTAATTTTGGTATCCCAGACAAAATGGGAGAGAGATCTATAGAAAATAGTATTTTGCAAAATTCCGCCAATTTTTTAGAAAATTATATATTTAGCCCTTAATTTGGTCAAATCGTACCATGAATGACAACCCCAACGCCCCCAACTAGTTAAAACAACAATTTTATTTGCGTCAAACCCAAGGGTAATTTAATACAACAAATTTTGGAAACCACCTCCTAAGTGGGTAGAATCCAAGTCCATTGCGATTTTGACATGTGTCTAATTTTGATTTTCTTTATAAAAAAAAATCACATATCATAAATGGACACATGTCAAAATCAAATGGGACTTGGATTCTATCCAATTGGGTAGTGTCGAAAAAATCCCATTTGTGTATGCATGCTCCATTATCCTCATAAATAACAGTAAGATTTTTATTGCCGACTTCAATTGATAATTATTTCGTATTTAAGCTATAACTGATTATAATCAAACACACTCTTTGGGAGCCTCATAAAGAGCAATTATCTGAAAGTGATTGGAAAAAATAACTACTAGTGTTCATTTGGTAGATTGTCATGAATAGTTGTACTATTATAGCAAAATAAATAACAAATTTGTGATCAAGCTTATGCGGGTCAAATTTATATCTCACATTAGCATAACTAATTAACTCATAGTTAGTGGATTCCTATGAGTAAATTCAAAGAGAATAACCTCAAATCTATAGTACTACCGAGGTAACAAAAACATGTTTAATACCATTCAAGAGTCTTTGGATTGGCTCGAGTCGATCATCTAAGTAGATTGACAACAAAAGCGATATATTGTGCATGTTAGGAAAAATTTAACTGGTTTCGGTTTCAGAAATGCTAAGTGTTTGGGTGTTTTGGCTTAGTCGAGGCCTGAATTGGATTCAATCTCCACAAGACGAAAACACCCGTATATAAGTGCTAATGGTTCCAGCATATGTCCCTAGATACAACGACTATTTCAGTTCGAGTTTACATCACTTGCAAACCCGAAACACAATGAACATCAAGGTGTTAAGACTTTCAAGCTTTTTGAAGGAGATATGTGAATATGCTCGAATGCAAATGATCGGTTTATTATCTGATGATTTCGTCTCTTTATTTCATCTGTAGGGGTCAAATTATATAGGTGCCTCGTATGGAAAGATCACGTCTTTTGACTCGAAAGACAGGTTTCACTAAACACACGCATATGTTCTGCGACTTCACATTGATGCACAACCTAGCGCACAGCCCATGCGCCTGCCCGTGCGTGGATGCAAACCAAAATGACAAAGTTACGGCCTGACGCACGGCCCGATGAATGGGCCGTACATCAGACCGTGCTCGGATGCGTACAGGTCCGACTAATGCATGACCCGGCCTTGCGGGCCATCGTCCGCCCGTGTCTTTCGGGTGGGAACACTTCCTGGGCGATTGTAAATCGTTTAATTAATTACAAAAATTAATTAATTATTTATTTTTAAAGGTTTTTGGTCCAAAAAGAACAAGGGCCTTGAAGCCCAAGCCCAACCCCTGGCCTGCGACCCACGACCCAAATCAGGGCCGAGCGAGCCTCTGGCGGTGGCGGCGGCAGCGTGCGTGTGTACTTTGAACCAAACCCACAAGCATGTAGGTCCTCACCCCTTTAAAAACTTGGGTGCCCCCAAGGGCCCAAACCCATAAGTTCAACTTGGGATAAATAAAGTGTGCAAACTTTGCCTCCTTTTCCTATGTGGGATGGAGCATTTCTCCTTCCCCACATTTCCTATTTTCCATACCATTTTCTTGTATTAAGTGACTAACTTCTAGCATTAATTTCTCATTCACCCTGAATTGGTTTTGAGAAATTCCAAATGCTATTCTCATCTACTCTCTTAGTAGAATTTTTTCAAATAATTTAATTCTATTTTTCACTAATGGAAACCACTTAATTATTTGGTCAAAATTGGGTCAACATCCATTTTACCAAACAATTCCAACAATCCCCCACATGAATGAAATTAATGCATGCGTGTATGCATATTCGCTTGAAAGTCTCAGCAAACTGTTATTGCATCGGGAGAGGTATCTTGCCTTGTGGCTTTGAACCTTCCTTAGTAAAATACTATCGGATTTACTAGCTGCTTGGTGACACGATGTCTTGAACGACTCAGCCATTTATGTAAACCGAGACAACTGTACTTACACAATAACAATTCTAACACTTGTTGTTCTCGCGTTGTGTCCATTTCGGACCTGGACCATATCTTAGATTCATAAGAGTTTCTTTGAAGCGACCATTACTTTTCGCTTACATAGGTGATCTTCTATTGAAGAGTATTCTGCCATACTCCACCTTTCGGTATAGAAATCATTAAAAGTCTTAAACTTGACCTCACCACATTCAAAGGTTTTCATTCACTTGGATGTTTCGAGAATGAGCTAGCACATTTTCCGTGTATTCACAACATTCATAACTTAGTTGTCCCATTGAACCAAGGTCTTGGGATCTCCAATTCACAAGGTTGGGTTACCGCTATGAACATTCTTTAAGTTGTGGATTTTTAAACCCATTCCCCTTAACAGTTTATACAATTGATCTCATATTATGCCTTTCGTAAGCGGATCCGCAAGGTTTTCCTTTGACTTCACGTAGTCAACCAAAATAACCCCATTTGAAATCAACTGTCTAATGGTATTGTGTCTCTGACGTATATGTCTAGACTTACCATTATACATACTACTTTGTGCCATTCCAATTGCTGATTGACTATCACAATGTATCAAAACAGTAGTCACATGCTTATTTCAACAAGGAATATCCTCTAAGAAGTTTCTAAGCCATTCTGCTTCTTCTCCAGCTTTATCTAAAGCAATGAACTCTGATTTCATAGTGGATCGAGATATGCACATCTGCTTAGAAGACTTCCACGACACCGCTCCTCCACCTATTGTGAAAATATATCCACTTGTGGACTTGGAGTCCTTTGTGTCTGATATCCAATTGGCATCACAATATCCTTCTAATACTGCTGGATATCTCGTATAAAGTATTCCATAGTTCATGGTATAATTTAAATATCTAAGTACCCTTGTCACGGCTTTCCAGGTGATCCGTACTTGGGTTACTTGTGAACTACTTAGCTTACTCACCGAATATATGCAATGCCGGGCGTGTACAATTCGTTAAGTACATTAGACGGACCAATTATCCTTGCATATTCTACCTGAGAAACTGGTTCACCTCTATTCTTGGCCAAGTGTAGACTTAGATCTACAGGTGTCTTAGACGGAGGACTATCAAAAGCATTAAACTCTCTAAGTATGCTTTCGACATAATGGGATTATGACAAGACAATTCTATCTGAAGTTCTAGAAATTTTAATCCATAATATAACATCAGATACCCCCATATCTTTCATATCAAAGTTCTTCTTTAACATGTTCTTAGTGTTCATGATTAAATCATGACTACTACCCATAATCAACATATCATCTACATAAAGGCATACTATGACGTAATCATTTGTAGTACCTTTAATGTAGACACACTTGTCACATTCATTGATCTTGAAACCGTTTGACTTCATAGTCGAGTCAAACTTTTCATGCCATTGCTTAGGTGCTTGTTTTAGTCCATAAAGTAACTTAACAAGTTTACACACCTTTCGCTCTTGACGGGTGCAACGTACCCTCGGGTTGATCCATATAGATTTCCTCTTCAAGCTCACCATTCAAGAAGGCAATCTTAACGTCCATTTGATGTATCTCAAGGTTAAGCAAAGTCAGAATAGCAATGAGAAAACGAATGGACGTAATCCTCGTGAACAGAGAATATGTATCGAAAAGTCATATATCTCCTTTTGTCTAAACCCTTTAGCTACCAAACGGGCTTTATACTTGTCAATAGATCCATCTCGCTTTATACTTCCTTTTAAGGATCCACTCCCATCCCAAAGGTTTGCAACCCTAGGAGATCAACCAACTCCCAAGTGTGATTTTTGTATGATGGAATCTATCTCATTATTGATAGATTTTTTCCAGAGAGAAGCTTCGGACTAGACAATGCTTCTTGAATAGTTAAGGTTCGTTTTGTAACATATAAGTTAGAAAATCAGGACCAAAAGACTAGCTACTTTTGTCCTTTTACTGCATCTTGGTTCCTCTTCATCATCACGATGAGGTAACCTTGCAGTTTCATAAGTTCGTTTACTCGAACTTTCTTCTCTCTGTTCTTTGTTCGGAAAGATATTCTCAAAGAATACAACATTCTTTGATTCAATGATCATACCTTCATTTATATTAGGAATTGCTGACTTGTGCACTAAAAGGCGATATGCACTACTATTATTAGCATATCCAATGAAAGCACAATCGATCGTCTTCGGACTGATTCTAACTTATTTCGGCTTAGGTACTTCGACTTTAGCCAAACACCCCCACACTTTGAAGTATTTATATGATGGTTTACGTCCCTTCCATAACTCATATGGAGTTTCGTTTTTACCTTTGTGTGGGATCTTATTAAGAATGTAGTTTGCAAAAAGTATGGCTTCCCCCACAAGTTTTGAGGTAAGCCAGAACTTATCAACATCGCATTCATCATCTCCTTAAGAGTACGATTTTTGCATTCTGCAACTCCATTTGATTGAGGTGAGTAGTGAGCAGTCGTTTGATGAATTATACCCGCTTCCAAGCAAAATTCTTCAAATGGAGCAACATACTCTCCGCCTCTATCACTTCGAATCGTCTTAATTTTCAAATTAAGCTGATTATCAACTTCATTCTTATAAGTTTTAAAAGCTACTAAAGCTTCATCTTTGCCTTTCAAAAGATACACATAACAATATCTTGTGCAATCGTCTATAAACGTTATGAAGTACTTTTTCCCACCTCGAGTTTGCACAAGTTTTAAATCATACACATCTGTATGAATTAGCTTGAAAGGTTTGGTACTTCTTGTTACCGAATGAAACGGTGCTTTGGCGATTTTGCTTCAACACAAATTTCGCATTTGTCTTGTGAATCGGTTTTAAACGTAGGTATTAATTCCAGATTCACTAACCTTTTAATTGTGTTGAAGTTTACGTGTCCTAATCTATCATGCCATAAAGTAGAACAATCCAATAAGTAAACATAAGTAATATTTTTATTCTTCACCTCTTGGCGGAAAACAGACATTACTGACATCTTAAAAAGGCCCTTATCAAGGTAGCCCTTACAAAGAAACTGACCATTCTTGGTCATTACAAACTTGTTGGACTCAAACACTAGTCTAAACCCGGCCTTACTAAGCAAAGGACCAGAAACCAAATTCTTGCGGATGTCCGGGACATGCAGCACATCTACAAGCGTAAGCTCCTTTCCGAAAATTATTTTTAGCACAACCTTGCCAAGCCCCACGATAATGGAAGTCGAAAAGTTTTCCATGAAAAGCTTCATTCCATTTACCAGAGTGTAGGAGGAGAACATGTCCTTGTCGGCACAAATGTGACGAGTACCGGTATCTATCCACCACTCTCTTGAGTTATCCACCATATTGGCTTCAAACACAATGGCGGTGAGATTGAGATCTGACATGTCGATTGGAACCGACTTGTCCTCCGTCACATTGGCTTGTTGGTTGCCACCTTGATTGCCTTTTTTCAGGTGACGACAATCCTTGGCCATGTGGTTCAGTTTGCCACAGTTTGAAGCAATTACCCTTGAACTTTTTGGCCTTTCCCTTGTCTTTACCGGAGTGCTTGCGTTTTTTGCTAGTGCTTGATTCAGCAAGATTGGCCTTGGCCTCTATTCCAAACTTATTGGATTTCACATCGATTTTCGATTGTCTTCTTTGATCCGAAGCCAAACAATCGATCCTCAAGCCCCATCTCTTTACACTTGTGTTTGAGGTAATTCTTGAAATTCTTCCACAATGGCGGCAAATTCTCGATTATTGCAGCCACTTGAAAAAGATTCATTCAAAATCATCCATTCGTATACTAAGTCGTGAAGTATGA
>JABTTQ020002709.1:0-156269 GCA_016081115.2 Rehmannia glutinosa | reverse complement strand
TAATGTTTCTTTCAATAAAGAAAAATGCCTTATTCTTAAAAATGGTGAAATTATTTGTGAAGCAAATAGAAAAGGCAATCTTTACAAAATTTGTACAAGTGATTTGGTAAGTCAAAATGTTTCTTGTTTGGTCGCCAATAATGATTTAACTAGTTTATGTCATAGGGGACTTAGACATGTTGGATACAAGAATTTGAAAAATATTTACAAAAATCAACATGTGAAAGGACTACCAAAATTGAATTTTGAAAATCTTGGCTTATGTGACACTTGTCAAAAGAACAAATTAGTTAAAAGTAGTTTTAAGCCCAAAAATGAAATTTCCACAACCAAACCCCTACAATTGCTTCACCTTGATTTGTATGGGGATATTGGTATGGCTAGTCTAAGTGGAAAACATTACACTTTCGTTATTGTCGATGATTTTCTAGCTATACTTGGGCTTTTTTTCTTACCAATAAAAGCGATGCCGTTAATGAGTTTGTTAAGTTGTGTAGACTTATTGAGAATGAAAAGGAAGATACTATTAAGTCTATTCGAAGCGATCGAGGTGGAGAATTTGATGGTGAATTTAGAGTCTTTTGCGAAACTAAGGGATATGCTCATAATTTTTCGGCTCCAAGGACACCTCAACAAAATGGAGTAGCCGAAAGGAAAAATCGGACACTACAAGAGATGAGTCGGTCCATGCTCAATGAATTTTCAGTTCCAAAATATTTTTGGGCCGAAGCCATAAGTACCGATTGCTATGTTATTAATCGAGTTTATATTCGTCCTAAAATGAATAAAACTCCATATGAGCTTTGGAAAGGTAGAACTCCAAATATTAGTTATTTCAAGATATTTGGTTGTAAATGCTTCATTTTGAATACCAAGGATCTATTGGACAAACTTGATCCTAAGGCCGATGAAGGGATATTTATGGGATATTCAACAAAGAGCAAAGCATATCGGGTTTACAATAAGACTAGTGGGGTTGTTGAATAACTCATCCATGTCAAATTCAATGAAGCTTCGGGTGTTGAAAGAATACCCAATGATGAAAGTGATGAAGAGGATATTATTGAACAAATTGTTCAAATTGATGATCAACCGTCTACATCAAATGATCAACCGTCCACTTCAAATGTTCCTCAAGAAGATAGAGGTGATACTTCGGATCTTCCCGTTGCATTGAAATTTAAGGGAGATCACCCAAAAGATCTAATTATTGGTGACCCCCTTGACAAAGTGATGACCCGGAGAAAATTTGCCGAGAAAGCTCTTATTTCTCAAAAGGAGCCTAAAAATGCTAAGGAGGCTATTGAGGATGAGGATTGGTTCTTAGAGATGCAAGAGGAGTTGAATCAATTTGAAAGAAATGATGTATGGGAATTGGTACCTTGTCCTCCATCTCAAACTATTATTGGTACAAAATGGGTATTCCGGAACAAACTTGATGATCAAGGCAACATTGTTTGAAATAAGGCAAGGTTAGTAGCTCAAGGGTATTGTCAAGAAGAAGGTATTGACTATGATGAAACTTTTGCACCCGTAGCACGTTTAGAAGCTATTCGTATTTTACTTGCCTATTCTTGTTATAAAAATTTCAAACTTTACCAAATGGATGTTAAATCCGCTTTCTTAAATGGTATTATTCAAGAAGAAGTCTATGTAAAACAACCTCCGGGGTTTGAAAATATTTCTAGGCCTAATGATGTTTATAAACTTAAAAAGGCCTTGTATGGTTTAAAGCAAGCACCCCGTGCATGGTATGATAGACTTAGTTCTTTTCTTTTGCAAAATGGTTTTATAAGGGGTAAAGTTGATACAACTCTCTTTGTTTTTGAAAAAGGGCAAGATTGCTTACTTGTGCAAATTTATGTTGATGATATTATCTTTGGTGCTACTAATGATTCTTTGTGCAAGAAATTCTCTAAGTTGATGCAAGGTGAATTTGAGATGAGTATGATGGGGGAGCTCAACTTCTTTCTTGGACTCCAAATTAAGCAATGCCAAGAAGGCATATACATTTCGCAATCAAAATATACAAAAGAACTTTTGAAAAAGTTCGGCATTGAAGAAGGAAGAACCGTTTCTACTCGCATGGCAACAAATGTCAAAATTGACAAAGATAAAAAAGGCAAGTCCGTGGATGAATCAAAGTATCGAGGTATGATTGGTAGTTTACTTTATTTAACCGCTAGTAGACCAGACATTCTTCATGTTGTATGCCTATGTGCTCGTTTTCAAAGCAATCCCAAAGAATCTCATATGAGTGCCGTTAAAAGGATTTTTTGATATTTGAAAGACACTATTCAATATGGTTTATTCTATCCAAAGAATGAAATTTTTTCTCTTAAAGGTTATAGTGAATCGGATTATGCGGGAAATATTGATGATCGGAAAAGTACTTCCGGATCATGTCAATTTTTGGGTGATTGCCTAGTTTCTTGGTTTTCAAAGAAGCAAAATTGTGTTTCACTTTCAACGGCCGAAGCCGAATATATTTCCGCAGCTTTTTGTTGTACTCAACTTCTTTGGATGAAACAAACCTTAGCGGATTACAAATGCTCTTTTGAAAACGTTCCTATCTTTTGTGACAATATATCCGCTATAAACATTGCTCAAAACCCGGTTCATCATAACCGTACTAAACATATTGAGATTCGACATCATTTTCTAAGAGATTGTGTCTCTAAACAAAAAATTGAGATATCTTTTGTACCATCTCAAGATCAATTGGCGGACATTTTTACAAAACCGCTATCTTCTGAGACTTTTGCGTCCATACGAGCTCGGTTAGGCATAATGCATATTGAATGAGGTTTACGTTTGCATTTTGCATGTTTTTAAAACTTAGGGGCGAAAAATCGGATTTTTGGTTAAAAATTTGGATTTTGTTAAAACTGCAAGACAAAAATGAAGAGGTTGAGGGCAACCGTCGCCCTCAACCACGATCGTCGCCCTAAGCAAAATTTTGGATTAAAACGTCTGTCTCATGCCTTAGTCATTTTAACCCATTTTTGCCATTTTCCGTCCCCTTTGCCAAATTCAAACAAATTTCACTCAAAATTTATTTTCATGTATTCAATTCATATCTTGGACCTTATATAACATGTTTATCATCATCATCATCGCTCATCTTTACTGATCGAATGGTAAGAATTTTCTTTTCTTTGCTCAATTGGGTTGAACCCTTGAGCTTGTGGCTTTCTTGTATATTTCTTGATGAAATTATCTTATGATCATGATGAGCTTAGTTGTTATATTGTATTGTATGATGTTTGATATGAATTGGTGATGAAAATTTTTGGCTTGATTCATTTACAAGGGCTCTATACAACTTCTTTTAATTTTTACGCCCACAAAGTGTTCGATGAAATGTCACAATGAAAATTTCAACTTCTACATGATTCTCTTGATTCCAAAAGTCTTAAATACTTATTGAGATCATGTCTTGGCATATAAAACGAGCGTATAAACTCTTCATGATACATTTCTCCCATTTTCTTTGGATTTTAAGCCTAAATTGTTCAAAGGTTGATAAATCGTTTCTTTGGCGCACTTTAATTTAATTGTATGATGTTTTTATCATCCTAACATTCTTTTTGATGATTCCAAAGAGGGAGAAACAGGATATTGACTCGTTAGCTCAAAGAAGCTAATAAAAGCTTGTTATAAAAGGTATAAGCTTGGCTTTCTAAAGCCTAGTATACCTAGTACATGGCTTGTATTATGGACTTAATTGCAATAGACTATAAGTATTTTGACAGGGGGAGGTTCTTAGCTTATGATGTTTATGTGCATCTTATAAAAGCTTGTAATAGCTTGTGCTTCTAGCTTATGCAATATCTCTTGTTGATATGCCTATAAATAGGGGGAGCTTTGTGTTGATGTGCTCATGGATAGGGGAGCTTTGTATGAAATATTTTTTAACGGATAGTTCACTCGTAAAACCGGAAAATTTATTTGTTTTCAAAATCGTCATCGAGAAAATTATTTTGGTTTGTAATCATCAAAAAGGAGGAGTTTATTAGATAAATGTTTTTATCATGATTTTGATGATTTTGTTCAAATGAGTTTTTAAACCAAAACAATGTCCCTAAATGTTGTCTAAATACTTCCGATCGATTTAAAATGTTTTTACTATTTTTCTGAGTATTTTTTGAGTTTATTTTCGATAAAAATTGGACAACACATTTGTTTCAGTTCGACCGGTCGCCCTATAGGGCAACCCGCACTGAGTTGAGTTTTGAAACAGAAAAAGAACGTAGAAAAAAATAAGGGAGGCGGCCGGTCGGCCGACTGGTGGTCGATCGGTGAGGGCGACCGGTCAACCCCGGGCGACCGGTGCACTGGAGTGCCCTCTTGAAGCCCGTCTTCTCTGTTTCGTATTTTAAACACCCCCAATCGGTCATGGTCTGGGGCGGCACGGTCGCACCCCCGACCAGCCCCCCTGTAAAAATTGCAGAAATTCAATTTCAATCTTATCTCTGCTTGTGACCAGGCCGCTCCCTGCTTTTTTTATCAAAGAAACTATCCGTTGCATTTTCGCATGACTTTTCCCTATTTTGTGGGATTGATTTCTAACAGACTATATTGATGATTTTAAATGGTTTCTTTTGCAGCAAAATCACTCCCCAAGGAGGAGCCTATGTCTGGAAATCAAAGCCAAGACCTCTCCTATAAATAGAGGCTTCATTCAAGCAACAAGATACAACACTCTACACAAGCAAAGAGCGAACAAGCTAACACTTTCATATATCTTGTTGTATTAGCCTAAGCACTTTCACTTGCACAAATTTGAGGTCTAGGCTTTCAATTCTTGATTACACTTGTACTCATATTGTATCATTCATCATTGAGTTGTAATCTTGATATTTGGTCATCATTCAACACAAGACATCCTTGTGAGTATTCTTGTGGTAAGAATACACTTGGGTGATCTAGGTGATAGGCGTTTGAAGGTTGTGGTAATCTTCAAAGGTGTTGTAAGAGGGTTGTGGTAATCCTCAAGGTGGTGTAAGAGGGTTGTGGTAATGTTCGCCTTATTTTTAGCTTCACCGCAAGTGTACGGTGTAGTTTATAGAATAGGGTGAGCAAGGTCGTATCCACAGAGACTAATAAATTAATGTGCTAAGTATCGAACTAAGATAACCTTATTTTTATTTAGACGATCGTAATTTGAGGTGATTGTTGTGGAGGTAAAGACAAGAATAACCACAAAAACACAAGATGAAAATAATAATGGAATTATCAAGGGAATGAAATGGATTCCCGGGTTATGGTTTCGATTAATATTCCTCTTGTTGTCCGATTTAATCAAAGCCAAAGTTATTATCAATACACCTATAAGACGATCACAATGGTATTTTATCCTCCATCTCGAGATGTATATAAAGTGTAGATTGAAATATCTATGCTAGCATCTCTACTCAACATGAGATACACAACTCCCAAAAGCACAAAAGATCAAATATCCTCACAAATATTCACAAACCTCTCGATTCATGCAAATATTTGTGTCGAGTACTCAAGATCTAATATTGAAACTCATCTCTCGAATTATGAATCAATATATCAAACAAGTTAAATCATTGATCAAGTGATAAAACAAGAATATGCTCAAAATACTCAAATAGGCTTCAAGATAATAACTTCAACTAAGATTAAAACATCCAACAAGAGTTCAATTAATCTACTACCAAAACCCTAAAAATCACAAGATGTTTAGCTGCTCATTACAAATAAACAACTCATAGACAAATTGTTCATATTCATGACAAGCTAAAATGAAAGATTAAAGCACAAAGAATGAGAAAACTTAGGGAAATGGATAATCTCTCGATTTATCTTCAATCCTCAAGCTCCGATTCGACCCGATTATTCTCTTGATTCTTCCTTGATGAAATTGAGCTATTTCTTGTGTTCTTGGGTTTTTTCCAGACCTTTTTTTCTCTGGTGTGCGCCCCAAGAAGTGGTATTTATACCCTTTTTTTGAAGTCTAGGTCAATTTGCTGTCATTTTTGGAGTTTTCTGCAAGTACGCACGGGTCGTGCGCCCACGCACGGGTTACCCGTGCTCAAAGCCGTAGGAAAACACCCAGTCTCTGTAGGGAGCACGGGTCGTGCGTCCACGCACGGGTTACCCGTGCGCCATCCCGTAGAAATCATCCAGTCTCTGTAGGGCGCACGGGTCGTGCGTCCACGCACGGGTTACCCGTGCACCACCCAAACGTCCAAATTTGCTCGCGGGGTCTTCATAAGAATTGTAGCCCTTTCTCTTAGCTTTCCATAGCCACTTGAATCACCTTAATATCAATTTTGTAGAGAGAGTTATGGCCAAAATACTAAACCCTGCCAGTGCTGGAAATTCCATACGCGTTTGGATGTTCCTTGAGATAAATCTCCTTGTTGTTTGATCATCCATGCTTCCTTTGACACACGACTCATCACTATGACTCTAGAATCCATATAGTTGGCTTCCAATTGGGTGTAATCGCTCGATTCTTGATGATTCTAGGTTGCAATGCTCGTATTTGTCACAAAATCACTCCAAATATCGTTAAATTCCTACAAAACGAGCAAAGCGTAATATCTTTCCCACAAAGAGCGAATATATACCATTTCATACACGTTATTGCATGTTTATAAACAATTATAGCCATAAATATGCCCTAAAATACATGCAAAACTCACACCTATCAAAATCCCCAAACTTAAACTCATATCATTCCCTGGCCGACGCTTTTAAAAACTAGACAAAACATGATTGGGAGTAATGAAAAGTAGAACGCACAACAACTCCATAAAATCCGCATTGTTTATCGTAGGTGTCAAACAACGAATAAACCAAGCCTCAAACATCTAACATAGAGCACACATCAAAGAAACCATGGTAAATGCTAAGAATTACGCCTCACAAAGATCGAGTGTATACTCTCATCTCAAATAAATATAGGACGTGTTTACGCTCAAATCAATTCAATGTTGTAGAATTACCATATGCTTGCAAATCGTCTCATTTCTCCGCCACTAGAATGTATGCAATTTGTGAATCAAAAAGGACTTTCTCATTTGGTTGTAATGAATGCTCTTTGGTTAGGGTAGGAAAATATAGATAGAGTGACTCAAACTCGAGCGTATAGACCGGTGAGCATAGAAATCATCTACATTAAAACTTAATATGCTACCCAAATCATCTCTCATTTTCACCAACTCTTCTTATCTCCATCCCCTTTCTTTTGTAAAACACCATCACCTCACATTACAATTCCTAGCCTCTAAGTTCATTCAAAGAAAACTCATTCATAAAGCTAATTTTTTTTTACTCTTTTGTGAGTTTTCAACATTCTTTCTTCTCCTTTTCTTCCCCTTTTGTTCCCATCAACCAATTTATCCAACTTTTCAATTCCAACCCATTCAACCTCATTCAATCCCTTTACTCAATGCTATACGCTCAAGTATGGGGTAACAAATATATCAAGTTAAGGCTTGAATTGTTGCTATCAAGAAATTAGGCAATAGGCTCAAGTTGGCTAACTAGGGATTTCAATATCATCTTAGGTAAGCAAAAGGCTTGAAGGGCTAACAAAAATTGGCCTTTGATCATTTTCACAATTCGCATACAACATGTGACCTTGACAGAGATACCAGAGCAAGTTCTAGAATTCTAACAACATGAATGATACACTCAAATCAATCAACAATACTGCATATGATGAAAGCAGTAAAGGCTCAAAAGCTCACATGCTTGCAAATACGTAATTCAAAGCATCAAACCATGTTCTCAATACCCACATGCTCAATATCATCTATTCATGGCTCAATCAACTCATACTCAACACCCAATCCAAACAATACAAAATTTTCAAAATAGAGCACGAGAATCTCAATATCGGTCAACTCACTCTCTAAACTCTATGAAAGCAATAAACGTGCTAAAGTTGTAAACATGTTTCTAATGCAATGCAACCTAAAATGCTCTACATGCAACTATATGAAAACACACAAAAATAAATTTTTTTTTTTAAATCCACACATTTCATAGCAAAATAACTATCTCTCCCCCCAAACTTAAATGAAATTATATCGCACGTAAGAGAAGATAGAATTTCAATATAAAACTGTGTGGATTTACCTGATTCACTGTGCGGGTGGTGGCCCTCCTTGGCATCTCCTCATATCGCTAGGACTTCTTCCTTCAACCATCACTTCAAATTTTGTACTTTAATATTATCTCCGCTGAAGAACGCCTTGGGTCGTGCGCCTTTGCGACGGGCCGCCTGTGCTTCATGCCGGCCACATTATTCCTCCTCCAGGCACGCATGGGCGTGCGCTAGCGCACGGGTCACCCGTGCATGATGCAAAGATAACAACACTCGGTTTTTTTTTTTTACAAAAAGAAAACAAACAAAAATCACACCACAAACCGTTGTGTTGCCTCCCAACAAGCGCTAAATTTAAAGTCTTTAGCCGACTTTTGTTTTACTCAATCGGGATCCAAAACAAGTGTCGATCATGCCACGCCTTCGTATTTTCCAAAAGTATAGGTGATCCTTCAAAGTGTATTTAAGATGTGGATGATTCAGATCACAATGTTGATGGTCTTTTGGAAATCAAGAAATGTGCTCCTAATGATGAAAAATGGTTTATCAATCATAGTAAAGATATTTCTATCTTTACTCACATTATATATCATGAAGTTTGTAGAACATGTGAATTGATCACCATTTTCAAACATTGTTCCTTCAAGTGTATGCTTCTTAAAATTTGATACATCCGTAGTGAAGCTTACATCTAGAGTGCACATATTTTTATCGAGATGGGGATCTTCAATTGAGTGAGAGATAGAAATACTCCCGATTTAATCGACGTGGCTCGTCGTATTCGCACTACTCCTTTGATGAATGGCACTATATTGTTCCTTCGAGTTGGCTTGATGGTGCTTAAAAATCGCTCTTTTGATGTTGCCCACTAACAATTTTAGCTAATTGGCCCATTTGAGTCTCAAGATTTTTCAATCGTGAATCCATAGTATTGGCCAATTGTGGTCAATTGCAACTTCATCTTGTCCATCTTTGCTTCGTTTTTATTAAGGCTATTTCCCATTTCCCTCATGAATAAATTTATTTGACTCATAAATGAAGTCGTTTGATTCATGAATGAAATGAGGACGTCTTCCAAAGATGGTTTTGCATCTTCCATCTGAACGGGTGCACCTATACCAATTCAAAAAAAACAAATCAAATATTGTAGAAGTAGAATTTACAAAAGAAAAATGAAATAAAATAAAAAAAATTGTCTAAATTAAAAATAATTCTATCTATCGCAATATTATCACCAAAAATTGTATCAGTCCCCGACAACGGCGCCAAAAACTTGTTCGCCTTATTTTTAGCTTCACCGCAAGTGTACGGTGTAGTTTATAGAATAGGGTAAGCAAGGTCGTATCCACAGAGACTAATAAATTAATGTGCTAAGTATCGAACTAAGATAGCCTTATTTTTATTTAGACGATCGTAATTTGAGGTGATTGTTGTGGAGGTAAAGACAAGAATAACCACAAAAACACAAGATGAAAATAATAATGGAATTATCAAGGAATGAAATGGATTCCGGGTTATGGTTTCGATTAATATTCCTCTTGTTGTCTGATTTAATCAAAGCCAAAGTTATTATCAATACACCTATAAGACGATCACAATGGTATTTTATCCTCCCTCTCGAGATGTATATAAAGTGTAGATTGAAATATCTATGCTAGCATCTCTACTCAACATGAGATACACAACTCCCAAAAGCACAAAAGATCAAATATCCTCACAAATATTCACAAACCTCTCGATTCATGCAAATATTTGTGTCGAGTACTCAAGATCTAATATTGAAACTCATCTCTCGAATTATGAATCAATATATCAAACAAGTGAAATCATTGATCAAGTGATAAAACAAGAATATGCTCAAAATACTCAAATAGGCTTCAAGATAATAACTTCAACTAAGATTAAAACATCCAACAAGAGTTCAATTAATCTACTACCAAAACCCGGAAATCACAAGATGTTTAGCTGCTCATTACAAATAAACAACTCATAGACAAATTGTTCATATTCATGACAAGCTAAAATGAAAGATTAAAGCACAAAGAATGAGAAAACTTAGGGAAATGGATAATCTCTCGATTTATCTTCAATCCTCAAGCTCCGATTCGACCCGATTATTCTCTTGATTCTTCCTTGATGAAGTTGAGCTATTTCTTGTGTTCTTGGGTTTTTTCCAGACCTTTTTTTCTCTGGTGTGCGCCCCAAGAAGTGGTATTTATACCCTTTTTTTGAAGTCTAGGTCAATTTGTCATCATTTTTGGAGTTTTCTAAGCAAGACGCACGGGTCGTGTGCCCACGCACGGGTTACCCGTGCTCAAAGTCATAGGAAAACACACCTCTGTAGGGGAGCACGGGTCGTGGTGCCCACGCACGGGTTACCCGTGCGCCATCCCGTAGAAATCATCCAGGTCTCAGAGGGCGCACGGTCGTGCGTGCCCACGCACGGGTTACCCGTGCACCACCCAAACGTCCAAATTTGCTCGCGGGGTCTTCATAAGAATTGTAGCCCTTTCTCTTAGCTTTCCATAGCCACTTGAATCACCTTAATATCAATTTTGTAGAGAGAGTTATGGCCAAAATACTAAACCACTCGCCATCTTTGGAAATTCCATACGCGTTTGGATGTTCCTTGAGATAAATCTCCTTGTTGTTTGATCATCCATGCTTCCTTTGACACACGACTCATCACTATGACTCTAGAATCCATATAGTTGGCTTCCAATTGGGTGTAATCGCTCGATTCTTGATGATTCTAGGTTGCAATGCTCGTATTTGTCACAAAATCACTCCAAATATCGTTAAATTCCTACAAAACGAGCAAAACGTAATATCTTTCCCACAAAGAGCGAATATATACCATTTCATACACGTTATTGCATGTTTATAAACAATTATAGCCATAAATATGCCCTAAAATACATGCAAAACTCACACCTATCAGGTAATCCTCAAGGTGTTACAAGAGGGTTGTGGTAATCCGTAAGGTGTTGTATTATTAATTTTGGTAATTAATAAAATCTTTTTTTTCTTTTTTGAATCCATCCCGGATATACTGGGGTGGTAGAGGATTAGGCCCTAGGTGGGTTGAACCTCTTTAAATCGAAGTGTGCTATTTAGTTTCCGCACTTAGCATTTCATCTTTGCTTGAATTTTCGAAAAAGAGGGCAAAATCTGAAAAACCGAGATAATCTATTCACCCCCCCTCTAGATTATCGTAGCCACTTGGACTAACAGCTTGTTGTCAGGCTAATTTAACAAAATATTGCAATTAATGCCCCACAAAAATATATAATAGAGGTATTTGTGAAACCCACTAAAAAACAAATGTAGGCGTTGTTTGTAGCGACGCTTTAAGTAGGCAGCAACGTCAATGGCGCCTACACAAATTCATTTTTTTATGCATATTTACACCAATTTTTTTTATTAGTTTTCAGTTTCTTTTTTTGAATTACAAAATACTTACATTCAGACGTCTCTTGCACGAGACTTTAAAGCTATCTCTGGGCGTCTTTTTTTTTTTTTTTTTGAGGGGAAAATAAATTATATTAAGATTCTTTGGAAAAGGTCCGGTAGCCGATTGAGATAAAAAGTCCGGGGGGCGAAACCACGAGTCCGCCGTACAAAGATTGTGCTTAGCAAAATAGGCCAATTCATGGGCCACAATGTTCTCTAATCTAGGAATCCAAAATAGGCCAACGTGATGATAGTTTTTGAGAAGGTGAACAATGTCCAGCAAAATCGGTTCGCAGTCCGGGGGTGAGTCCGTAACGCCTTTGCAGCTGAGATGATGACAGCGGAGTCGCCCAGAAAAGATACATTTGAGTGGGGTAATGTGGAGGCCAAGGTTATGGCCTCCCTAAGCGCGAGGGCTTCAGCAATGATGGGATTTGTGATACCTTGAAAGCTTTTGGAAAGGCCCTGTACGAATTGTCCATTTTCCCCAAGGATAAACACACCAACACCAGCAACCTTGCCATGGTTTGAGACTGCGCCATCAAAGTAAATGTGTATGCCTGGGGGAGGTCGCGCGGTTAAGTCAGCCTCATTCAGCTTGTGGGACGGACGTTCAGGCCAAAGTTTGGCCATCCTGAATGTTAACAAAAAGTGTGCTTGGCCGATCTGACGATCGCGTGGGGGAAAACGGCTGATCCTCGAATGATTTAAGGTTCGTGCCATACCAGGATAGAGTCAGATGGTCGGGAAGATGGCAAATGATGTGCTCCGGAGAATTTATCGAATTTCTCTAGCCCATAGAACCCCACAAGGCTCATTGAAATAGAGATATCAAGTCCGAAAGCCCCGCGAAGAGCCATACCTGAGTGACGACAGGACAAAGAAAGAAGAGATGAGACGTCTCAATGGCCGGTTGGTCACACAACAAACAAATGGTCTCCGTGGGAAAGGTGCCTTCGAGCAAGGTTTTCCGGGCAAGGAGGTGTAAGCGGGCGCCACGCAAAGTGGAGAATGCGGCTTGGCAATTGAAGTTTCCATAACATTTTCCATAAGGGAGCGGGGCCGCACTGAGAAGAAATCGAAGGGCCGCTAGCGGGAATTCCGCAGATTGTCGAGGATAACTTTATAAGTTTGAACGAATCGAGAACTTTTTGTTTTTGCTTGGATACCAACTCCGGCGCCCCGTTGGAGAGGGTTACTAAGAGGATAGAGTATGGCTTGGGCTTGATCCGGGAAAGTGTCACGAATAAGGCTGGAGGTTCCACCAATGTGTTTGAGGGTCGATAAGTTCTCGAGACCGTCTTTGTCATGAGAGAAACCATCCGGTGGAGAAGAAAGTAAGAGGAACGGAGGTTTCGAATCCATTTGTCACCCCATCTTTGTGTCTTGGCCGAGAGAAAATACGCTTATGGCAACCAAAATTGAGAACTCTTGACCCTCTAAAATACTACTCCACGTCCGGGAGGGTCGGTGTCCAATACGGGCTTCGAAAAAGAGTCATCCTCGAAATATTTGGCTTTTAGAACCCGGCAAGAAGCGATCGTGGGTTCGAAAGAATACGCCAAGCCTGTTTGGAGAGGAGAGCGAGGTTAAAGGCTTGAAAAGAGCGAAAACCAAGACCACCTACGGATTTGCTGCGCGCCATGAAGTTCCAGGAGGACCAGTGAAGTTTTCGATCAGTTCGTGTACTGCCCCACCAAAAGGAGGCGATCATGGACTGGATATCGAGGAGAACGCTGTTAGGAAACTTGAAGCAGCTCATGGCATACGTGGGAATCGCCTGAAGGACCGACTTAATTAAAATCTCTTTGCCTGCTTTCGAGAAATGGCTTGTCGACCATCCTTGGATTCTTTGCCAGATTTTATCTTTAATAAACCCAAAAATCTCCTTTTTGCTTCTACCAATAATACTTGGAAGACCCAAATATTTGCCATGGGAGTCCACCTCCTGGAATCCCAGAATGCCCAGAATTTGGTTTTTTGTATTTTGATCCACATCTTTGCTAAAAAGAATTCCAGACTTGTCAAGGTTTACCATTTGGCCCGAGACTCTTTCAAAGAGTTTGATGGCAAAACGGAGATGTCTCGCTTCATCAACAGTGGCGTGCCCAAATAATAAGGTGTCATCCGCGAAGAACAAGTGAGAGATGCGCGGGGCTGAACGGCTAATGGAGATACCGTGGATTTTTTGACAAATCTGTAAGTCCTGCAAGATACACGAAAAGACTTCCGAGCAGATAATAAAAATATACGGGGAAAGGGGATCTCCTTGTCGGATGCCGCGTTCGGGAATTAAATGGCCGAATTCTGATCCATTTAGGAGAAAGGAGAAAGAAGCAGTAGAGACACAAGACATAATTAAATCCGTGAAGTCAGAATTAAAACCAAGAGCAAGCATAGTTCTACGGATAAAGATCCATTCAATTCTATCAAACGCTTTACTCATATCTAATTTAATAGACATAAGTCCAGTGTTTGTGTGGGATTTGACCCGCATAAAGTGGTGAATTTCGTGTGCAAGCAGGACATTATCAGTAATAAGCCGTCCCGGAACAAAAGCTGATTGGGATTCCGAAATAATGTCAGGGAGAACAACCTTAATTCTATTGGCCAGGACTTTCGAGGCGATTTTATAAACCACATTACAGAGACTGATGGGCCGAAATTGAGAGACGAGTTCAGGAGATTTAACTTTAGGGATAAGCACAATATGAGTAAAATTAAGATCTTTATTAATCCTGCGATTGTTCAGAAAATTCAGGATAAAATTGACAACATCAGTACCAATTAAATGCCAAAATTTCTGAAAAAATACAGGGCTCATACCGTCAGACTGGGACTTGAAGGGGTGCATGTGTTTGAGGGCTCTGATGACTTCTCCTTCTGTGAAGGTCTCCGTAAGGATCTGATTTTTGGCGCGAGATATTCTCGGAGACAGCCTGCCTAGAGCCCGGGAAATATCAACTGAAGACGGAGAGGATGACGTGAATAAGCTGCCAAAGTGGTCAAGAATGAGCTGTTCAATTTTTTCTGGGGTATGCTGGAGCTGGCCCAAGTGGTCCTTCAGACAAGAAATATGATTAACCTGCTGACGCTTGTTTGTTTTGTTATGGAATAGGCGAGTATTACGGTCCCCCTCTTTATACCAATGAATTTTGGCGCGTTGTTTCCATTTAAGATCTAGGAGGTCGAGGTACAATTCTAATTTGTTATGGAGTGCAGCAATTTCAAGTTTGGAAGATTCCGAAATACGACCGGCACGAAGAGAGGAGATTTTCTTTTTCAGGTCTGAAATATTTTTCTCTAGATTGTCCTTGTACTGCCTGCCCCAATCTAGTAAGCCAACTGAACAATTTTTGATGTTATCGAGGAGAGAGCAGTCGGTGGATCCCCATGAGTTCTTAATCACTTCTTCACAATCAGAGGCACAACTCTTTTAAATATAAACGAAACTCATTTTTGCTGAAAATTTGAAAACATGCTAATTTCAGAACACATGACACAACTGGATTGTTACAAATTCCCCCACAAAGATACACTTGTGGGGTATACCAAAGCTATTAAAAAATCAAGGTTAGCCGCTATACCAATGGGATTAGCGCCTTTAGAATAGGCACTAAGTAGCTAGGCGTCTACACATAAGATACATTAGAATTAGCATAATCTGATATTCAAATAATACACTTCAATTAAAAAATAAGAAGTGACAATAATCAATATATATTTCAGTCCCAATAAGCTAGCGGTGTCAATTTAGGACCCGACACGAACCTAACACGAAATTAATGGGTATGGGTCCAGGTTTCATGGGTTCGGGTCGAAATTGGGTCGGACCCGACTAACATGCCAATTAAACAGGTCGGGCCCGGGTCAACCTACTATGACCCGTTTAACCCGTCTAACCCGTTTGTGAATTTAAAAATAAATTAAGTAAATAATTAATTGTAAGAAAAAAACAACAAACAAGAAATATATTTAAAACTCAAATGATAAAACCTCCTTAATTATGTATTTGTTATTATTATGCATATCTTTTTGAATATTGTCCTCAAAATATGATTAGTATGTTATGTTATTGAAATTATGTTATTTCTTTTTGTATGTTGTGAATTGTAATATTTTTTATTGATCGAATAGTGTATGATTCTGAAAAAAGTAAATGTATTCAGTTAAAAATATTAAATGTATATTAAAATAATTTTATTAGACGGGTTAAGTGGGTCGATCCGGGTTACCTGTGAAATAAGCAGGTCGGGTCCGGGTTCAAGTTTCTGACACGAATAATTAAACAGGTCGGGTCTGGGTTGGCTGTTTCTGACACGCGAACCCACGAACCCGAACCCACGAACCCGAACCCAACCCAAATTGACACCCCTACAATAAGCAAAAAATTGATAATTCTCTTGAACTGCAACACCTATTTTTGCAGTGTCACTCTTTTCTTTTGTTTTATCCTTATAAATTAATTATAAAAATTTATTATGCTAATTCTCATGTATATATGGAACCATCACTTCCTCATTTCACACAACAGAAGACACATTGAGGAGTCCGGTTAAAGAAAATTAGAAAAACGCTAATTTCATGGCGCCTAACCTTGTTTTTTTTTTTTTAAAGTTTGTGTTATGTTTTTTGAATTCCAACATTATTTCAAATTTTCAGCAAATATTAAATTTCACTTATCCAAAAAAAATGGTATATGTATTTCGTAATTTCTAAAAAAATCTGAAAATTAATTAAAAAAAATTGGTGTAGGCACTGGTTTAACCAACACCTACAAAATCTGACATAAAAAAGAGGAATTTGTGTAAGCGTTTTTACTGTCAACATCGCTACCCTTGATTTTTTAATAAGTTCACAAATACCCCACAAATATAATTTTGTGGGGTATTTGCAATATTCTATTAAATTAGCCTTGTTCTCAAGAAAAAATAAAATTATTTTTCTTTGATTTTTCTGCTCTACATCAGTAACACCACTAAGTTACTATAGGAGGAGGGCATTCTTTAATTTTTTTAACAAGGAAATTGTCTTTTAATTGACGAATATGAAACAATCAAGATACAATATTCTAAAGCTAAATAGGAAAATTCAAACAAACTCCCACCTTTCAAATAAGAAAAAAAAGGAGAGACAAACAAAAATCTAAACTAAACAAATATAATATATCATAAAGCATATGATCAAACACAAACAAGATGTGATTGATTAACTTGGTTGGATGAAATGATTAGTT
Organism: Rehmannia glutinosa; assembly: GCA_016081115.2. Classification (NCBI taxonomy): domain Eukaryota; kingdom Viridiplantae; phylum Streptophyta; class Magnoliopsida; order Lamiales; family Orobanchaceae; genus Rehmannia; species Rehmannia glutinosa. Next base: position 139,491 of record JABTTQ020002709.1, on the reverse strand, counting down.
GCTTTCTAAACAAGGTTTAGATGATTCACACCATACTTCCTTTTTATATGCAGATCTACCATAAACTGATGAAGAACTCCAATTGAACCCCCAAAAGAACAAATCTACTAATATCTAAATAAATCTAAAAAGTAAGATGAAAACAAAAACGATAAAACAAACAAAAAAACAAAACAACTCCCACGAGAAACTTTACTCCTCAAAAGGGAGAAACTGGAAAAAAAAAAAACAAAGGACGAGTAAAAAGAAAAACAACAAAAAAATTACTTACTGGAATTTGGTTTTGTAAGTATGGGTTTTGACCAATATGTGACCAAATATTTAAGTAGGTTCCATTAATGCAATAAAAATAAATTAGATATAATTAATCTGCGTTGTGAGTAGATGATATTAATATTTGATTTTTCTCAAAATAAATTTCGGGTGAATGAGAAATCATTGCACAAAGTAAGTCACTTAAAATACAAAACGAGCTAAAAGTAGCTCACTTTATTTAGCTCAAGCTGGGATATTAGGTTTGGACTTTGGGACACTAGAAGTTTTTGGAAGGGGTAGATTCGACCCGCGCGCGCTGTCGTTTCGGACCTAGGCTTGGGCTTCCTAAAAAACTTAATTTTATTTTAATCTTGTCCAATATCCATAAAACTCAAAATCCAAAAACAGCACAATGCAACCATTCAATGTCTATAAATAGAGTGCTCATGCAGAGCACAAAATCACACAATTCAATAAGCATTATGCATTTTGATGTCAATTTTCCTCCTTAATCTCGAAATTGTTCAAACACTTTGAAGTTCGTTGTCGTTTATTATTTGATAATAAATTTGAAAGTTGTTGTATATCTTTCAATATTAGTCTCAACTTTATTTATTCTGCCAATTTTTCAAGCTCACAATCACCTCTATATTTTAAGTACAAATGACAAATAATCCAAATTATATTATATATATATAAAGATTTTGTTTCAAAAGAAAATTATTGAATATAAAAAAAGGCTGTCTAAAATACTTTTAAAGTTCCTTTTGAGAAATATAGTGTTAAACTTCTAAGTTAACACTCTCATAATAGTTGACCATATTATTTATTACTAATTAAAATTGGTGAAGAAAAATAGAATATGAGTATGATAAAGAAGAAGTAAAATAAAAAAGGAAAAGATGAATTTACATTCTTTCTTTTTTTTTGAGGTCCTCATTTCTCCAGTCATTCGTTCGCTCGTCCTCCCTCCATTGATTCTCTTCTTTGTTATTCTTCATGTATTTTCTCTCCAATACTGACTGAAGAAGAACACATCAAACACCGCTGTTAATTCACCTTTCGGAGATGACAAGTATTCTGGCGAGCCACCCTCCGACGTGGTTGCCGGCAGTTGGAGATAGTTTTAATCTTCTTCACAAGGGAGCTGATTGCAAAATTCTCTGTTTTGGGTATTCAAATTCGGACCCTCTCATTCGTTCCCGCGTCAGCAGTGGTGCAAGACGGAGGCGCGTTAGGAGTTCATGGACTATTTTCTCTGGTAAATTGGAGGATGGGGTTGAAGGAGATGATGACCCTGAGGACGATGTCGACCTGGCCGGTTCTCGAGAAGGCGGAATGGACTCTGTGAGTTGAGTCCCGCCATTTCTGTACCCTTTATTTCTCGTGAGATGTATGGTGGCATTATAGTTTAAATGAAAAAATGTTTCCACTCTATTTCAACTGCTCTATACTGTCATATGAAGCCTTAAAACAAGCTCAAATGACTGATTGACTAATTGTGATAGGTGTCAAATGGCTACGTTCCGTTAATTTAATGTTTGATCTTTCATTGATTGTTTGATTGTTTGGTTTTGCTACGATAAATGTTGTGACTATCTGCTACGCATTTCTGAAGCTTTTTTTTTTTAATTATATGTGGAACATTTCCTAGTTTTATTGCGTGCATGCATAGTGTGCCAGGCTATGACTAAAATAGTTGGGTTTGGATATTTTAATCCTTTGGACAAATTATCCTAATGTTTCTGAAGGGATGGCATGATGGTAGTGCCATCCCATTTGAGCCATTGTACCATCATGCCATCTATCATTTGAGCCGCTGTGCCATAGTAACTGTATTGTAGTCTTTTAAATTAATGGAATTTTTCTAATTATAGGGAAAGGGTGTACTTAGAGGAAAAGGGGGTGTGAATAGCGCCACCCATTTCTGAATGCAGTCACGATGCAGATGTTAAAGCTTCTAAGCTATGTATTATGTTAATTACTTATCTAACACCCATTTTGCACGAGCCTTTGATATATGCTACTGCCTACTGGTACTTATGATTCGTCATCCATGATGAGTAGACTATTTCCTACTTATTCTATGAGAAATTTGTTTGCCCTTCATTATGGAAAGTAGTGGTGGCCATTAGTGAAATTGTTAAACTTTGAAATTGCTTGGTTCAAACATTACGTTCATATATCAAATTATTTCCATACTTTTCCATGAATTTAAATTTAATTCATTTTATTTGGACCTCCACCCGTTATCCTCTAACTTTAACTCATTGCCACGATTGGGACTTGGGTTTATATGCATATTAGTCTTTTATTATGGCTTTTAATCGGTCATGTTTGTTGGGTAACCTGAGGGAAATCATCCTAAATTCTGGGTTTTCAGGTTAACAGTGACATGCTTAGGGAAAAGCTTGAAAAAATTGTTGGGAAAGATGACTCCAGTTTCAGTGGGATAGATCTTGCAACTCTTATACGGAATAAATATGGGAGGTCATATGATGTTCAATTAATCAAGAAGGTCCGTGGTTTCTCTTTTCCCTTTCCATGTCATATGTAATACATGATTTGTCTGGTGTTCCAATGATTGAAAGCTCAAGAAAAATATTCAGATAATTGCATGATATTTGCAGTTTTTGATGTGTGCTTTGTATAATATTTTGAATTAGAAGTATTGACTCTATTTTAAGCAATAATTGAAAATTCAGTTTCTGTTTGCTAATTCAGGAGTTCATGGGCAGAAATCTCCTTGCTTTGAATGTCATGTGGAAGTACATGGAACAGGTGAGTTGTGTTCTTAATTGATCAATATTAGAATAGGTTATCATTGTGATATGCTGCAATTAATAATGGATTTGGAGTACTGGAATTTGCCAATCATTTTTTGAAATTTTGAAGTATGCGACTATAATCAAGAGAATTATTTCTTACTATAGGCAGAAAGTCAGGTGCCTTGTTTTCAGTTACATGTAAGTTTCTCAAACTTGACCCCTTTCACAAGTTAGTCTATGCGCCTGAAGCTTTGTTTGCGATACTTTAAGAGAAAAAAGTAGTTTAGTAACATCTCTTTTCAAAATGTTTTGTGTGAGCTGATGTACACCCGTGGCCCCAAGCAACATTATAAAACACATTAAGCAATAAGAGCTTCAACCAAGCAACATCCAGTTCTTATTTTCTATGTAGAAGTAGCAACAATGAGGCTCCATGATTTCATATTAGTTTATTGAACTTAAACCACAAGGGTATGAGGAGAAACTCATACTCGTACAGTCATTTTTAAGAATACTTAAGGAACGTTTTATGCTCCTTTCTCAGGAGCGCGCTTTAGCCTCGACTTTTCTTGCTCTCATGACCTGCTTTGCCCTAAATGTGGACTTTCATAAGCAAACATTCAGCTACCATGTTACCCTCGGTGAAGATAGGCATAAAAGACGCCTAGAGATGCTTGCACTAGTCTTTTGATTTCCAAGATAAGGTGCTGCATAGCCCAAGGAAGTCTACACTCATGTATTTACCATTAATCACGTCAATCGAAATGTTGATGAACCGCTGAATACTTAATTTTAACTCAGTGGTTGGCTTTTAGTGTACCCTGTAATGGATTCCCAACTCCTATAAGTTCATATAACAAACACCGCCTTGCCTGTATGATCACATAGGACTCGTCTTGCTGCAGTTGGTCCTGGAGTTCCTTCTAGCACTTCCACCTGCTTTGAATTTTATCATTTCAGTTGAGGTTTTAGCCAATCCATCATTCTATATTCTGTTGTCTTTCTGGCTGAAGTGGTATTCACTGGACAAGCAGATTCCTTATCTCCTCTCTGTTGATTTCACTTTAACAGCTTTTATTTTAGGCAGATAATACCTTTGTACCCTCCAAATAACTTTATTCTCCTGGAAATCGTTCCGCTAGTGTTTACCATCACTAGGTTGACCCATGTGAACCAGAGTATGAGTATTGGAACAAGAACACTTCCACGGTCGAGTCCAATAGTTTACCTTTTTCAGCTTTGAAAATATGCATGTCTTTAGTGTTTGGGAATTGAACCGAAAAAAGCTTGTTAATTATAATCTATTTGGTCCTACTCATTGACTCCAAATGTGAACATTGTTTTGCAAAGGTATGTGTCCCAGGATATAGGTTCAGTAATACCTATATACATGACCTTGCGGAACTTTTTCTAAATTGGTCAATTGGAAACTGACAGTAACTAGAGTACACTTTGCTCGCAAATAAGAACAAATGAAGCTATTAGCGTCCTGAATAACTTTCTGGGTTTCTTCCCATATTGTTTACTTTATGTATTAGTTTTACTAATACGTTAAATTCTTTATGCAAGTAACCATATCCATATTCGAGCAGTTGGTGCAAAATTTTCCCTTCTGTCGGAGGCACCATTGGCAAAATGTGATTCATAATTTTTTTGGCCAAAAATATATGCTTACTGCATAATTCTCCTAGTTACTCACACATAATACATGTGTTCCATCTGATAATCTACTGTACAGGGTGTGACTGGGTGGACTAAATAAAATTCTAGTTTGCTTTCTTTGTCATCTCAATCTCATCCATGTTCTCCTTGTGCTGTCTTAGAGATCTTTTCCACTGACTGAAGAAGAGTACATTTTGAGGCTTGATGATGTGGCAAATACTTTAAAATGTTGGGGAGCTGTCTCTCATGTCCGAAGCACTCTTGAGAAGTCGAAAGAACGACCTCGGATTGGAAAGGTCAACTCTTGGCTTTTGATGTCTTCTTCAGTCTGATATCATTAAGTATGCTGACTAACTCCTTACATGCTCATCTTCCACTTAAAGTAAATAATGGTTTCAATAAAGGATAGTTGTAAGATCAAGTTTTTTATTTTAATGCCTTGTCCCTTGTTTCCTTTACAAACAAAATTGTGGTTTTTCTGGATAATGCTTCATTTGTCTCACAAACTTTACCTTGTAATGTACTACAAGCATGGACATTCATATTCTATGCAAATGAGTATTGTAGTCGCCATGTAGCTAAAAATATAAAGACTTTTGGTTAGGAGGTTTCTCCTGCATTGTTCATTTGATACTCAGCTTGGGAATGGCTATTATTGTACAGATAGATTTTGTTTTCCTTTCTTTTTGGCCAGATAGATCCTAAGGAAGATGCTTATGGCTGATCTTTGCCAGAGGTTTGATGTGGTGACTTGATCAATTTTATAATCTTTAAAGTGCACCGAAACTTAAGTTCGGGTAGAATGCAGTAGAAATTGCGGAAGTGTTTATGCATCTTTGTTCTGTAGGGGGAAAAAAACTACCATAACCCAAAAAATGATATTTGGATATCATCTAAAATTTTTTTAAAGAAGAGTGGGGACAAATCATCACACTAGGTTTGTTGGCATGATCTAGGTTGAGGTTTAATATTGAGGGAAATCCTGAGACTCTGAGAGTCATAGGAAAGTCACTTTTCTGTGGGAAAAGCCTATAGATATCTTGGCCCTCGAAAATCAGATAAAAGGATTACTAACAGTGTTATGACAGTTATGCTTTTCCGTCTAGTCTTCTTTAGAGACTGTTGGATATTTTTTATTTTGTCAAAAATAACTTTATTTATTTCCATTTGGTCTTTCTCTTTAAAAAGTCACTCTTTTTGTTCAATAATGATGTACATTCCATCTCTCTTTTTGGTTTCACTCTTGTAAAACATGTCCATACTTTCAGAGATAGTAGCCATATTAAAAAGAACACACATGAGACATCAGAGTTCGGATTTTATCTCCTGGAAAAAAGGAAAAAGAGAACTGAATGACTTCAAATTTGAAAATTGGTGTTTTCATGCTAAATGGTTCTGCAAATAGCACTTTGGTGTATTTGATCAATAAATTGTGCATGGACAAATTAATTATAGATGTGTTTGACTGGCATTACTGTGGAATGTCTGTATATAATATGAGAAACACACTTTAAGATGTTTGAAGATAATAGGCTTCTGCCCTGCACCTTATTGAGTGCGAGGGTTCTAGGCTATAGTATTGTGTGCGTGACAAAGACTAAATACCCTTGAAGTCATAATAGGACAATTGTTGCCTTATCCTGGAGGTCCTAGTTTGAGCGTGGGGAAAGAAATCCACCTCCAGGGGTGGAAAGTCATGATTGTGACGCGGATGGAAAACCCAAGGGATAGTCCCCGGTCGTTACATAATTCTTTACGAGTTTGAAGGGAAAAAAAATTGTGCCGCGTGAATTCAAGCAGACATTTTCAGAATATGATGCAATTGCTCGTCATTGTTGACGTTAATAGGTTTTGTCAGACAGACCCTGATCCCGTCATTGTTGATCGGCATTGGCGGAGATTGGGGGCCCATATGGCCCAAACCTATCTCTGATCCCGCAGTTAAGAAATAAAAAACAAATTGTTATAGCATATATGATTTTTTTATTAGTTTTCCATCCGGCTCACCTCACTTTCGTGTGTTGGCTCCGTCATTGCTGATAGGTACATATTTTGCATTTTTATTGCAGGCAGTAAGCATCTTTATAGATATGGATGAGTCTGGGGGGCGTGCAAATGAGTGGATATATAAGTAGGCCCTTTCCAGAAAACTCACACAGAGACATGTTTTGGTATGCATGGCCGAAGTATCTGCTTAACAATTATCTTTTTTTGTTGTGTTATTGTGTCTCTTATATATTCAACTCGCTCTTTTGAAGCACTTAAGGGGCGCCATGGTATGCCACCCATTCTTTCGTATGCTTGCGAAGATGGGAACACGGGCGTTGGCTACTGCATTCGGATCGTAGCTTTGGGATATAATCATGGAAAGACTTGCTTTATATTCTGCAGTAGCATTTGTACAAGAACAACATTGTAAAGTTTGAACTGTATAAATATTTGTTTTTTTTTTTTTTATCTACTTTGTAGAAGAACATGTAATGTTGTTTTGTGAAGTATAGTTGTAACAATTTATAGTGGTTATGTGTCGATTCTAGGTTGAATACAGAATCCAAAACTTCACTAATGTGTTTAATAGCAATGGAGTCGGCACATGAAAAATGAAAACAAATGGGATCGTAAATGTTTTTGGAGTTTATGAAAATTATGTCCTTGTTTGTTTATATTTTCAAATATCCATTTTTATTTTCCAACTATTCATAAAAAATAGAATTATGTTTGTTCATAAATTTTCCAATGCAAAACGTTATTTCCACTTTCCAATTTTCACATAAAATAATATCTCAAAAGTCAAACATATACAATCAATTCTCAAACTTATCAACATATTTCTAATACCTTTACATCACTTATCAATCATATTTCTCATATTTTCGTCCAATTATACATGTGGGTTCCACCATCAACAACTCTATATACTTAAAAATATTACTATTTAAAGAGCAAGTCTCTTGTGAGACGGTCTCACGGATCTAAATCCGTGAGACGGACCTCCTAAGGGCTCCGTCTTGAGAACATGAACCATGAAAATAAATTTAAAAACAATAATGAACCATGAAGAAACAAAAATAAACCCTAAAAACATGAACCATGAAGAATAAACCCGAAAAACAAAAATAAACCCAAAAAATAAAAAATAAACCCTAAAAAAAACTAAAAATCCTAAAAACCCAAATCAATTAAAAATAAACCCAAGAAACAAAATAAACCCTAAAAAAACAAATATAAACCCTAAGAAAAATAAAATCTGGAAAAAAAACCTTTAAAACTTTGTGTAAGGGCTCCGTCTCACGGATCTAAATCCGTGAGACCGTCTCACGCAAGTTTTTGCCCTATTTAAATTATATCTATTTAGTGAGACTCACCACATACAATCTTACAAATATAATATTATATATATTCATGTTAAAATATTAAAAGTGGATCCAACCACTATCAATTTTTCAAATTATTATATGCAATAATATTTCAAAACTACTCAATCAAACATAATCTCATTTCCAAATTCACATAAAACTCATTTTCAGTCATTCATCCAAACATAATTCTAGTTTTCACAGGAAAATCGATAAATTCTCAAAATTCATTTTTAAACACTAGAAACTAGAACAATAAAAACATGACCATAGGTTTTATTTACATAAAATTTTAACTTTGGGACTTAAAGACGTAAACAAATAATGATAGCCTATCAATCTGAGCTACTTTTACTAACAATTCTTGAATAATGTATACGATAATTGTGCAATTAATTTGCAAGCTTATGAGTCCATTACACATCCAAAATTGACTTTGGTATCTTATATATGATTTGACATGTTTAGCAATGGTGATTCTTCTCCTGCTCTCTTAAATGAATCCAAACTTAAAAGAAGCCACAAATCAAATTTGAAGTGCTTCTAGCTTTAAATAGGAATGTCAAAAGGTCAGGTAAGGTCCAGACCCTCTTTATTTGGTGAGGGTTCACAAATAAATGTGTATGGATGGTTAGTGGGCATGCATTATACAATTGCGGAGTGGAAGAACACGTGGAATACACTATGGAAAAATTTCATTTAACATCTCATTAGTTGAGATAGGGTTTAATTTGTACTATAGTTGGTTCTAGTTCGGATAGGGGTGTCAATTCGGGTTGGGTCCGGGTTCGCAGGTTGGCGTGTCAGAAACGTCCGACCCGGACCCGACCTGTTTAATTATTCGTGTCAGAATCTTGAACCCAGACCCGACCTGCTTATTTCACAGGTAACCCGGACCCGACCCGCGTAACCCGTCTAATAAAATTATTTTTATATAAATTTAATAATTTTAACTGAATAAATTTATTTTTTTAAAATCAATCACTATCATACACTATTCAATCAATAAAAAATATCACAATTCACAACATACAAAAAGAAATAACATAATTGCATAAATAACATAATATACTAATCATATTTTAAGGACAATATTCAAAAAGACATGCATAATAATAACAAATACATAATTAAGGAGGTTTTATCATTTAAGTTTTAATGACATGCCTTGTTTGTTGTTTTTTCTTACAATTAATTATTTATTTATTTTTTTTTCAAATTCACAAACGAGTTAGACGGGTTAAATGGGTCATAGTAGGTTGATCCGAACCTGACCTGTTTAATTGGCAGGTTATTCGGGTTCGACCCATTTTCGACCCGGGCCCACGAAGCCTGAACCCATACCCATTAATTTCGTGTTAGGTTCGTGTCAGGTTTGCGTGTCGGGTTTGAAATTGACACCCCTAAGTTCGGACATGTTGTTAGCTCCTATTGTTAAAATTAAAATTAAATCATCATACTTTCATTTGCATTAAAAGTGTGTCCTCGTACCTTTATTTGTAAACATTGAGTTTTTAAGTTTCATTTGCATGTCCTCAAAAAAAAAAAAAGTTTCATTTGCATTAAATAGGGCCCTTATGTCAGATACATTAACTACTAAGTATAGAGATGTAATTTTGGTATCAAATTATAGAGATATAATTTAAATGTAAATGAAAATTTAGGGACTAAATTTTGGGAAATTACACAAAATAACCTCCATTTGGCACAAATCCCGATTTTACTAACATCTCACATCTCTACCTTTTTGTTTACTTTTTGTACTCTCTTTTTTTAATTTTTTCCCTCATTTTACGCTGTAGCCCTTTCTTGTCCAATCTGTCACTTCCTCTCTCTCTCTTTCCTCTCGACGTTTGAGTTTTTCCTTTGCATGTCCACCATTGATGGGTTGTTTTTTCTTTGATTCCTGTAACTTCTTGTTCAAAATCTGAAACCCTAGTTTCTTCATCTTCTAAAAACGAAAGATGAAACTTGTCGATGTTGATGAAAAATAAATTTTTAAGGGAAAATCATCCAAAAAGAAAGCTATCGGATTTAGAGGTGTTGATGTTGCTGATGTATGGTATTTTTTCCTTTATATTACTGGATTTATTTTGTTATTTATTGTTTCTATGGATTTTTTTTTCGTTTCTGTTGTGTTTCAGTGTTGTTTCTCTTGTGTTTCTATGCTGTTGATCTGTTGTTTTTATTATTTTTCAAATATTTCGTATAAGATGTATTGTTTATTTTTTGTTTCGTTGTTGTTTCTTTGTTGTTCTATTTGAAACATGAAAGAAACATAATTGAATCAAATATGAAAGTGTCCTGCTTTCTTCTTCTATTTGTTGTTTTTTTGTTCCTGTATGTTTTTCTTCTTTTTTCCTGATGTGCAGTCCGATTCTTCTTCATTTGTGCTCGAAAATATGTCTTCTCATTGTCCTTCTCCTTCGCACAGTGTTTTGCGCATTTGTTATGGCTGTTGCGTTTCGGATCTCTAATTGGTGCTCTGTTTTTTGGTTTTTTGGTGGTTGTTTTCATATGCAGCGTATTGTTTGGTAATGTGTTGGGTTTGAGCGTATTTATTAGTATTAGAATGCGATCAACGTATTGTTAGGTAATTTTGGTAAAATCTTAGTATTTTGCAGGTACCGGTCAGAAATAGGTGGGGATTTGTGTCATTTTTCCCTAAATTTTTACACACATAAATTCAACGGCCCAACTTTAATGTAACTCGAAACACAAGGAGTTAATATTCCTAAATAAAAGAACAGAGAATCATGCATGCAAAGAAATAAAAAAATTCAATTCCCATTTTTTACCTTTTTTCTCTCACAGGTCGAGAGCTCATGGTCTCTCTCTTCCATCGAGAGTTTGTTATTTTTGGCCAAATTTTCTTTGTTCTGAGTGAGTCTTTTTCTGGTTGAGTGCTATGGATCCCAAATTTGCAGAGCTGTCTCTTTACGATTGATCGCGAAAATCTTACCGCAAGCGTACGGTGTCAAGTTTTAGTATAGGTTTTGAAAGTACGGTTATCGTCTCCACAGGGATTGTTATCGAATTTTATACTAAGTACTATAATTAAAATAGCTTAGTTCTATCTAGAAATCAGAAAGAAATGAGGATTTATTAAACTAAAAATAAGCAAATAAATTAGTTCAGACAATTAATCAAACACTTAAGAAATGAATTCTAGAGGGTTGATTTCACCTAGTTATCCCCTATGTTTTCAATCCAGTTTATTAATCACAAATTATTAATCTATAAGCCAATATTCCTACCGTTTATCACTTCCTCTCTCGAGTGCCAAGTGATTCTAGGTTCCAATTTCTGATTTCGATATCTCTATAAAAATCATAAATTAAACCCTAATGCGCTCAATGAATATTCTATCACAGGCTTCAAAAGATTCATAAACCTCTCGATTCTATGAAACCCTAGGTTGTGCTATTCTATGGCCAGGCGTTCAATTACCTCTCTCGAGTGTCAAATCAAACACGCCAAATAATCTAAACTATTGATCAGATAATTCAGATGCAATCAATCAAATAGCACAAATAGATTAAATAATATGCGAGTTTCATAAACTGGAAATCAAAACATAGGTTCAAACGTAAGTTACATCAATCCCCTAGAAAAATAGGTTTAGCTCATAATGGATGTACAAATACTCATGAAGAAATAATTATACATCTCAAAAATTGACAAAGAAAAACAAGAAAGAATTGAGAAGAAAAGAGAAGGAATTCTCTCTGTATCCAGACGAGAAGTGCCTCCAATTGCCGTCCCGAACCCTAGCTTTGTGTCTATTGCCTTGCGTTGTGCTCAAAATAATGTCCGACCCCCTGTTTGTACGTCTCTGAGGTGTATTTATAAGTCGAAACCCTTGAATTCGCGTCAAAACGACCCAAAAAAAGCTAGCTCACCACGTTCGGGCCCGTCGCGTTGTGGTGCTTGAACGCTGCTCATCGCTCATCTTGTGTCATCTGGTCATCGCTTCTTCATCGCCTTCCGCCTTCAATGAGCCCGAAATGGCATAACCTAGCGCTTCTTCGCCTCGTCGTCTCCAGATGCCGCATGCCGTCCCTCCGCTTTGCTTTGCTCCTTCGCTTCGCTCGCAGCTGCAGCCCTCCTCCCGGCGCTGCAGCAGTCACTGGCCCACTCCCTGTCTTTGCTACATGTCGGGCGCTGTAGCCCTTAACTTGGGCGTCCTCTTTGCGCTATGCTCTGTTGTTCTTTGTGTATTTTTAGTGACTGCCAGCTTCACCCATGAATCAGCCCCTATACCAATTTCAGCCCCTGCTTGCTGCGCGGGGCTTTGGCGTTGCGGCGCTCCGTCTTGCTCGATATTTTTCTGTTTTTCTGCTTCTAAAATGTGATCTTCACCTCCCAAACACGTTTTCCATCATTTTTAACCAATTTCGGCCTCCAAGATCAGTCCCAATTCTCGAACGACAACAAATGACACAAACTCGACTCAAACGACACTAAAATACCCGAAAACAACGCAAAATCCTAGTCTAGAATACTCAATACATTGGTATAAAACCAACTTAACAAATACCCCCAAACTTAGACGTTTGCTTGTCCTCAAGCAATTACAGATTCTATAAAATCAACAAACATGAAGGAAATAAAAATAAAGACGATCGACTAACAAACCAACCGTGAAACTTCACAACCAAACTCATTCGTCAAATTTCGTTTTACTATCAATCAAGCACGTATTTTCACAAAGTGATCATGAAGGTGGAATGTTCATGCCAACTCCGTTTTCATTATCCAGATAGACTCACGCAATCAAGTATTTTCAAAATGATCCACTTTTTGAATATAGAGATGAGATGCTTACGGGACTCCATAGGCTTGTCTTTCACACTAATCTCCACTGATGTAGGTTAATGTAACACAAGGATCAATAGGACTTTTAAAGCTTGTAATGTGGGCTTAGGGTAAGGTAGGAAAATATAGGATTAAGTAGCTCAAATCACCCAAACACACAATTATCACTTCGAATCATCAATTAGCAACTACCCTTCACTTTTTTGACATCCCCAATGTTTATGAACCTTCAATCCCGCTGATTTTTCTCATTTTTTTTTTTTCTTCTTTTGTTTTCGGAACCCCCAAACTTATTCTTTTGCATACATGGGGTTTCATATCTTCTTTTCTCGGGCAACTTCATTCAATTAAATACATACCCTTCTCATTATACCCTCCTCAACCTTCAACATTTTTCTATATTTGTGTGTATGAGTGATGGGTAATTAGGATATTCACATTAGGCTCTGGGTATTAGATTGGTTGCCAAAGAAATGGGTTTATAAGGCTCAAAGGGGGCACTAGGGAAAATATAATACAAAGGTAGGCATTTTAGGCACTGGCTTGTTCAAAGATGGCCTACATCACTTCCTTAATGTTACTTCACCTAGGATTTCGCCTCGACTAGTGATCAGACAAGTTCTAGAATCTGGTGGGATCATAAAGGAAACACTCAACCGCATAAATCATCCCCAAATAAATCAACAGAGTTAAGCACATAGATGGAATTAATGGAAAGAAGATTAAATCACAGTTCAAACACATGCTCTTTTGACCGTTCAACTCATATTCAACAAATTCACTTAGTCATGCAGTTTCACAGTTTTACCGACGACCCGACTCGACTCTAGACTCTTTTTTTTTTTTTTTTTTTACTCAAGACTCAACTCGAAGAATAAAAACAGACTGCACCCCCCCAAACTTAAAACGACATTGTCCCCAATGGAAAGGTGGGAAAAAGGACTTTCCTGGTAGCCGAGGAGCGAAGGCTCCTTAAGTCATGTGGTACTACTACGTGTAGGAGGTGTCTCGTATAAGCGCACAATGCATCCTAGTGCACAAGCTCGTGGGTGTTGTATGCCTCCGAGGTGTTGTCTTGTTCTTCCCATTCGCCTTGCCTGTGTCTTTTTGATTTCGCATCTTTGTAACCTAGCAAGGTAGACAAGAAAACAAAACTCGTGGAACCATGGAATTCGGTTATGGGTGAGAACTCGAAAATCAAAACTCATACATAATGCACCAAAGTAGAAAATATAGTGCCATGTCAAAAAGATAAGCATATATATGCAAGATAGCACTAAACAATATGAAATTGTCATTGGGGCATTTTATCAAACACCTCATATGCATGAATTGGGGCAAAGATAGTGAATGCAATGGATAACTCAATTCAATCCCAAAAATCAACACCAAGCCTAAGTCTAACATGATCAACCAATCCACAAACCACAATTCAACAACAATTATCCTAGCACTTCGACAATCCAATCACACCAAAAATCACAAGAAGGGGAAAATCATGGGGTGGGGTTTGGAAAGTTGCAAACTTACCAAATACTGAGTGGATGAGATGAAGATGATGTGTGTGGTGTTAGAGTGCTCCTTTGTGAAGATGGAGTGAGATATGTGGGATTTGCACAAATAAGAGGGGTGGGATGTTATGCAACTTACTACTCCTAAAAATGCAAAAAATTCAGAAAAAAACAAAAACAACTACTAAATTATATTAAAACTAAGAAAGCAATAAAAGGGGCTTGGGTTGCCTCCCAAGAAGCTAAGTTTACTGATCTTGACCGACTATGTCGATTATCCTCAAGTTGGGGCTCCAATAGGCATGTTATCCACATTTCTCTTAGAAACTTCCCAACCTCCAATGTTTTCAGTTATATTCCCAACCATCTGCTTACCATTATTTATGTCAGATTTTAGCTTGTTGGTTGAATGGATGGTGAATACAACTTTCTCCTAATTTGCCCGCAATGTTAGCTCCCCCGTTTCTACATCGATCAAAGCTCGTGCTGTAGCTAAAAACGGTCGCCCAAAGATGATAGGTATTTTCTTCTCCTCGTTCGCGTCCAACACTATAAAATCCACAGGAAAAATAAATTTATTAATTCTTACCAATACGTCCTCAATGATTCCCCATAGATACGCGATGGATCGATCAGCAAACTGCAAAGTGATGTTGGACGGCTTCACCTCCCCGAGCCCATACTTCGTCACATCAGAAAGAGATATCAGATTCACACTGGACCCAAGATCACAAAGTGGTTTCTCAAAGAAAACTCCTCCAATAGTACAAGGAATAGTGAAACTCCCTGGATCCTTCATTTTCTGAGGTAGTTTACTCTGGACTATTGCACTACACTCCTCTGTCAGATAGACAATTTCAAAATCTTCCAACTTCATTTTCTTGGATTCCACTGGTTTCGCATAAATAGGTGATTCTTCGGGACCAGGCTGAATTTTTGCTTCCTTTTTCACGTAAACTGCATTGCAGTGCCCTCTCGGATTAACCTCTGTATCACTTGGGAACTTTCCCTTCTGCTGCAATGAATTCACGGTTGTAGCCAACTGACCCATTTGTGTCTCGATCAACCTAATATGCATCTCCATTGTGCTCATCTTATTATCACACCATCAATCTGCACCTCACTCCTATTCATTCGATTCCTGGTCTGTCCGATGAATGAGCCGAGCATCTCCTCAAGCGACTGCTTCTTTTCACCTCCGAGTGCATTGGAACTGGATGTGTTTGGATAACCCGGAGGTGGGTTCAATACATTCTTGTTGTTGCTATACGAGAGATTTTCATGATTGTGAAGTCCCGGGTGATACTGAGTTGGTAATGAATTACCTCTGTTATTAAAATTCCGGTTATTCACATAATTGACTTGCTCGGCCTCGTGAGCAGCGGCTGCGTGAACGGCTGCGGGTGGAAGTGCGGCTTGTTGTGGTGTGCTGTCGGTATTCATGATTGCTAATTGCTTTGTTAGACTCGAGATTTAAGCTGCCAAAGCTGACATTGTATGCAGCTCAAGAACACCAAAGAATCGGCCATTTTGTCTCTCTGGAGGGCCATTGATAGCTGTTTGTGGCCATTTCTTCAAGTAGAAGTAAGGCCTCAGTCGGTGTTTTAGCCATCAATGTACCTCCTGATGCCGCATCTAGTATCGTCCTCGTATGCCCATTCAACCCATTGTAAAAATATTGAACTCTCTGCCAGTCTGCATAACCATGATGTGGGCATCTATGCAACAGATCTTTAAATCGCTCCCAATCTTCGTATAACGGCTCAAAATCAATCTCTTGGAATTGGGCTATCTCGCTCTTGATTGGAGTGTCTTCTTCGGGAGGGAAAAATTTTGCTAAGAATTTTTGAGTCGATCATCCCGGCTCGTACTCCTCCGAGCGAACATCTCAGAACCACCGCTTCAGCCTTATCCCTGAGTGAAAATGGGAAAAGCCTCAATCTAATAGCCTCATCACCACACCATTCATCTTGATGGTGTCGCAAATTTCAAGAATGTGGCGAGATGTGTATTCGGATCATCCACTGGACTCCCCCCAAACTTATTCTGTCGAACCATGCTTATGAGGCCCGTATCAATTCGAAATTATTTGCATTAATGGGCTGGCGCACAATTCCGGAGTAGTTCTGGTTCACGGTCGGCAGAAAATAATCCCGAATTGCTCTTTCTGGTGCCTCAGGCTGTGGTGGCATGTTTACGACCCGATTTCTGTGATTCTCATCATCCCCGCCTTCTGCCATTGCTCGATTCTCTGCTCGCTTTGCTGCTCGGATTGCTCAAAGTGTCCTTTCAATCTCTGGATCAAAAGGAAGTAAATTAGTTTTTCCAGAATCTCGCATAAACAGACAAGTCAAATGAGAAAAACGAAATTATAATTCCTATACTAGTCTAGATTAGGATTAAGACTACGTGGTAATAGTATTAGTTTAAAATAGGATAAAATAATCCCCGACAACGGCGCCAAAAACTTGATCGCGAAAATCTTACCGCAAGCGTACGACGTCAAGTTTTAATATAGGTTTTGAAAGTAGGGTTATCGTCTCCACAGGGATTGTTGTCGAATTTTATACTAAGTACTATAATTAAAATAGTTTAATTCTATCTAGAAATCAGAAAGGAATGAGGATTTATTAAACTAAAAATAAGCAAATAAATTGGTTCAGACAATTAATCAAACACTTAAGAAATGAATTCTAGAGGGTTGATTTCACCTAGTTATCCCCTATGTTTTCAATCCAGTTTATTAATCACAAATTATTAATCTATAAGCCAATATTCCTACCGTTTATCACTTCATCTCTCGAGTGCCAAGTGATTCTAGGTTCCAATTTCTGATTTCGATATCTCTATAAAAATCATAAATTAAACCCTAATGCGCTCAATGAATATTCTATCACAGGCTTCAAAAGATTCATAAACCTCTCGATTCTATGAAACCCTAGGTTGTGCTATTCTATGGTCAGGCGTTCAATTACCTCTCTCGAGTGTCAAATAAAACACGCCAAATAATCTAAACTATTGATCAGATAATTCAGATGCAATCAATCAAATAGCACAAATAGATTAAATAATATGCGAGTTTCATAAACTGGAAATCAAAACATAGGTTCAAACGTAAGTTACATCAATCCCCTAGAAAAATAGGTTTAGCTCATAATGGATGTACAAATACTCATGAAGAAATAATTATACATCTCAAAAATTGACAAAGAAAAACAAGAAAGAATTGAGAAGAAAAGAGAAGGAATTCTCTCTGTATCCAGATGAGAAGTGCCTCCAATTGCCGTCCCGAACCCTAGCTTTGTGTCTCTTGCCTTGCGTTGTGCTCAAAATAATGTCCGACCCCCTGTTTGTACGTCTCTGAGGTGTATTTATAACTCGAAACCCTTGAATTCGCGTCAAAACGACCCAAAAAAATAGCTCAGCCCACGTTCAGGCCCGTCGCGCGTGGGTGCTTGAACGCCTTGCTGCTCATCTTGTCTTTGTCAGCTGTCATCGCTTCTTCATCGCGCTGTGCCGCAATGAGCCCGAATGGCACCGCAGCAGCGCTTCTTCGTCGTCTCCAGATGCCGCATGCCGTCCCCTACGCCTGCTTGCTCCTTCGCTCATGCAGCCCTCCCTCCTCTGGCAGCTGCAGCGCCACTCGTCACCGTCTGTCTCTGTCTTTGCTATGTCGGGCCGAGCCATTAACTTGGGCGCTTCCCTTTCTTTGCTTTATGTCTCACTTTCTTTGTGTATTTTTGGGCGCTGCAGCGCCCACCCATGAATCAGCCCCTATACCAATTTCAGCCCCTGCGTTGCGGCGCGGGGGCTTTGGCGTTGCGGCGCTCCGTCTTGCTCGATATTTTTCTGTTTTTCTGCTTCTAAAATGTGATCTTCACCTCCCAAACACGTTTTCCATCATTTTTAACCAATTTCGGCCTCCAAGATCAGTCCCAATTCTCGAACGACAACAAATGACACAAACTCGACTCAAACGACACTAAAATACCCGAAAACAACGCAAAATCCTAGTCTAGAATACTCAATACATTGGTATAAAACCAACTTAACAAATACCCCCAAACTTAGACGTTTGCTTGTCCTCAAGCAATTACAGATTCTATAAAATCAACAAACATGAAGGAAATAAAAATAAAGACGACTGACTCAACAAACCAACTGTGAAACTTCACAACCAAACTCATTCGTCAAATTTCGTTTTACTATCAATCAAGCACGTATTTTCACAAAGTGATCATGAAGGTGGAATGTTCATGCCAACTCCGTTTTCATTATCCAGATAGACTCACGCAATCAAGTATTTTCAAAATGATCCACTTTTTGAATATAGAGATGAGATGCTTACGGGACTCCATAGGCTTGTCTTTCACACTAATCTCCACTAATGTAGGTTAATGTAACACAAGGATCAATAGGACTTTTAAAGCTTGTAATGTGGGCTTAGGGTAAGGTAGGAAAATATAGGATTAAGTAGCTCAAATCACCCAAACACACAATTATCACTTCGAATCATCAATTAGCAACTACCCTTCACTTTTTTGACATCCCCAATGTTTATGAACCTTCAATCCCGCTGATTTTTCTCATTTTTTTTTTCTTCTTTTTTTTTCGGAACCCCCAAACTTATTCTTTTGCATACATGGGGTTTCATATCTTCTTTTCTCGGGCAACTTCATTCAATTAAATACATACCCTTCTCATTATACCCTCCTCAACCTTCAACATTTTTCTATATTTGTGTGTATGAGTGATGGGTAATTAGGATATTCACATTAGGCTCTGGGTATTAGATTGGTTGCCAAAGAAATGGGTTTATAAGGCTCAAAGGGGGCACTAGGGAAAATATAATAAAAGGTAGGCATTTTAGGCACTGGCTTGTTCAAAGATGGCCTACATCACTTCCTTAATGTTACTTCACCTAGGATTTCGCCTCGACTAGTGATCAGACAAGTTCTAGAATCTGGTGGGATCATAAAGGAAACACTCAACCGCATAAATCATCCCCAAATAAATCAACAGAGTTAAGCACATAGATGGAATTAATGGAAAGAATATTAAATCACAGTTCAAACACATGCTCTTTTGACCGTTCAACTCATATTCAACAAATTCACTTAGTCATGCAGTTTCACAGTTTTACCGACGACCCGACTCGACTCTAGACTCTTTTTTTGTTTTTTTTTTACTCAAGACTCAACTCGAAGAATAAAAACAGACTGCACCCCCCCCAAACTTAAAACGACATTGTCCCCAATGGAAAGGTGGGAAAAAGGACTTTCCTGGTAGCCGAGGAGCGAAGGCTCCTTAAGTCATGTGGTACTACTACGTGTAGGAGGTGTCTCGTATAAGCGCACAATGCATCCTAGTGCACAAGCTCGTGGGTGTTGTATGCCTCCGAGGTGTTGTCTTGTTCTTCCCATTCGCCTTGGCCCAGGTCTTTTTTGATTTCGCATCTTTGTAACCTAGCAAGGTAGACAAGAAAACAAAACTCGTGGAACCATGGAATTCGGTTATGGGTGAGAACTCGAAAATCAAAACTCATACATAATGCACCCAAGTAGAAAATATAGTGCCATGTCAAAAAGATAAGCATATATATGCAAGATAGCACTAAACAATATGAAATTGTCATTGGGGCATTTTATCAAACACCTCATATGCATGAATTGGGGCAAAGATAGTGAATGCAATGGATAACTCAATTCAATCCCAAAAATCAACACCAAGCCTAAGTCTAACATGATCAACCAATCCACAAACCACAATTCAACAACAATTATCCTAGCACTTCGACAATCCAATCACACCAAAAATCACAAGAAGGGGAAAATCATGGGGTGGGGTTTGGAAAGTTGCAAACTTACCAAATACTGAGTGGATGAGATGAAGATGATGTGTGTGGTGTTAGAGTGCTCCTTTGTGAAGATGGAGTGAGATATGTGGGATTTGCACAAATAAGAGGGGTGGGATGTTATGCAACTTACTACTCCTAAAAATGCAAAAAATTCAGAAAAAAACAAAAACAACTACTAAATTATATTAAAACTAAGAAAGCAATAAAAGGGGCTTGGGTTGCCTCCCAAGAAGCGCTAAGTTTACAGTCTTCAGCCAGACTATGTCAGATTATCCTCAAGTTGGGGCTCCAATAGGCATGTTATCCACATTTCTCTTAGAAACTTCCCAACCTCCAATGTTTTCAGTTATATTCCCAACCATCTGCTTACCATTATTTATGTCAGATTTTAGCTTGTTGGTTGAATGGATGGTGAATACAACTTTCTCCTAATTTGCCCGCAATGTTAGCTCCCCCGTTTCTACATCGATCAAAGCTCGTGCTGTAGCTAAAAACGGTCGCCCAAAGATGATAGGTATTTTCTTCTCCTCGTTCGCGTCCAACACTATAAAATCCACAGGACAAATAAATTTATTAATTCTTACCAATACGTCCTCAATGATTCCCCATAGATACGCGATGGATCGATCAGCAAACTGCAAAGTGATGTTGGACGGCTTCACCTCCCCGAGCCCATACTTCGTCACATCAGAAAGAGATATCAGATTCACACTGGACCCAAGATCACAAAGTGGTTTCTAAAAGAAAACTCCTCCAATAGTACAAGGAATAGTGAAACTCCCCGGATCCTTCATTTTCTCGAGGTAGTTTACTCGACTATTGCACTACACTCCTCCTCTGTCCGGATAGACAATTTCAAAATCTTCCAACTTCATTTTCTTGATTCCACTTTGGTTTCGCATAAATAGGTGATTCTTCGGGACCAGGCTGAATTTTTGCTTCCTTTTTCACGTAAATCGCATTGCAAAGTGCCCTCTCGGATTAACCTCAGTATCACTTGGGAACTTTCCCTTCACGCAATGAATTCACGGTTGTAGCCAACTCGACCCATTTGTGTCTCGATCAACCTAATATGCATCTCCATTGTGCTCATCTTATTATCACACCATCAATCTGCACCTCACTCCTATTCATTCGATTTAAGTCCGTCCGATGAATGAGCCGAGCATCTCCTCAAGCGACTGCTTCTTTTCACCTCCGAGTGCATTGGAACTGGATGTGTTTGGATAACCCGGAGGTGGGTTCAATACATTCTTGTTGTTGCTATACGAGAGATTTTCATGATTGTGAAGTCCCGGGTGATACTGAGTTGGTAATGAATTACCTCTGTTATTAAAATTCCGGTTATTCACATAATTGACTTGCTCGGCCTCGTGAGCAGCGGCTGCGTGAACGGCTGCGGGTGGAAGTGCGGCTTGTTGTGGTGTGCTGTCGGTATTCATGATTGCTAATTGCTTTGTTAGACTCGAGATTTAAGCTGCTAAAGCTGACATTGTATGCAGATTTCAAGAACACCGCAAGAATCGGCCTGCCCTCTCGGAGGGCCATTGATAGCTGTTTGTGGCCATTTCTTCAAGTAGAAGTAAGGCCTCAGTCGGTGTTTTAGCCATCAATGTACCTCCTGATGCCGCATCTAGTATCGTCCTCGTATGCACATTCAACCCATTGTAAAAATATTGAACTCTCTGCCAGTCTGCATAACCATGATGTGGGCATCTATGCAACAGATCTTTAAATCGCTCCCAATCTTCGTATAACGGCTCAAAATCAGTCTCTTGGAATTGGGCTATCTCGCTCTTCAGTTGGAGTGTCTTGCTGGGAGGGAAAAATTTTGCTAAGAATTTTTGAGTCAGATCATCCCAGCTCGTAATACTCCCAGGAGCGAACATCTGTAACCACTGTCTAGCCTTATCCCGGAGTGAAAATGGGAAAAGCCTCAATCTAATAGCCTCATCAGTCACACCATTCATCTTGATGGTGTCGCAAATTTCCAAGAATGTGGCCAGATGTGTATTCGGATCATCCACTGGACTCCCCCCAAACTTATTCTGTCGAACCATGCTTATGAGGCCCGTATCAATTCGAAATTATTTGCATTAATGGGCTGGCGCACAATTCCGGAGTAGTTCTCGGTTCACGGTCGTAAAAATAATCCCGAATTGCTCTTTCTCGTGCCTCGGTGTGGTGGCATGTTTACGACCCGATTTCTGTGATTCTCATCATCCCCGCCTTCTGCCATTGCTCGATTCTCTGCTCGCTTTGCTGCTCGGATTGCTCAAAGTGTCCTTTCAATCTCTGGATCAAAAGGAAGTAAATTAGTTTTTCCAGAATCTCGCATAAACAGACAAGTCAAATGAGAAAAACGAAATTATAATTCCTATACTAGTCTAGATTAGGATTAAGACTACGTGGTAATAGTATTAGTTTAAAATAGGATAAAATAATCCCCGACAATAACGCGCCAAAAACTTGATCGCGAAAATCTTACATAGCGTACGACGTCAAGTTTTAATATAAGTTTTGAAAGTAGGGTTATCGTCTCCACAGGGATTGTTATCGAATTTTATACTAAGTACTATAATTAAAATAGTTTAATTCTATCTAGAAATCAGAAAGGAATGAGGATTTATTAAACTAAAAATAAGCAAATAAATTGGTTCAGACAATTAATCAAACACTTAAGAAATGAATTCTAGAGGGTTGATTTCACCTAGTTATCCCCTATGTTTTCAATCCAGTTTATTAATCACAAATTATTAATCTATAAGCCAATATTCCTACCGTTTATCACTTCATCTCTCGAGTGCCAAGTGATTCTAGGTTCCAATTTCTGATTTCGATATCTCTATAAAAATCATAAATTAAACCCTAATGCGCTCAATGAATATTCTATCACAGGCTTCAAAAGATTCATAAACCTCTTGATTCTACGAAACCCTAGGTTGTGCTATTCTATGGCCAGACGTTCAATTACCTCTCTCGAGTGTCAAATAAAACATGCCAAATAATCTAAACTATTGATCAGATAATTCAGATGCAATAAAATCAAATAGCACAAATAGATTAAATAATATGCGAGTTTCATAAACTGGAAATCAAAACATAGGTTCAAATGTAAGTTACATCAATCCCCTAGAAAAATAGGTTTAGCTCATAATGGATGTACAAATACTCATGAAGAAATAATTATACATCTCAAAAATTGACAAAGAAAAACAAGAAAGAATTGAGAAGAAAAGAGAAGGAATTCTCTCTGTATCCAGACGAGAAGTGCCTCCAATTGCCGTCCCAAACCCTAGCTTTGTGTCTCTCGCCTTGCGTTGTGCTCAAAATAATGTCAGACCCCCTGTTTGTACGTCTTTGAGGTGTTTTTATAAGTCAAAACCCTTGAATTCGCATCAGAATGGCCCAAAAAAAATAGCTCAGCCCACGTTCAGGCCCATCGCGCGCTGCTGCGCGCGCCGCTCATCTTGTGCTGCTGGTCGCTGGCCTTCATCGCGCATTGCAGTGTGCCCGGAATGGCGCTGCAGCGCGCCCTTCATCATCCCCAGATGCCGCATGCCGTCCCTGCTGCTCCTTCGCTCGTGTGCTGCAGCCCTGCTCCTGGGCGCTGCAGCGCGCGTCACTCGTCCTGTGCTGCTACATGTCGGGCGTTGCAGCCCTTAACTTGGGCGCTGCAGCGCCCCTACTTCCCCTGTTGCTGCTTGCGTCTGCTGTTGCTGTGTATTTTTGGGCGCTGCAGCCCTTGCATATGGGCGCTGCAGCCCTTGCATATGGGCGCTGCAGCGCCCACCCATGAATCAGCCCCTGTACTAATTTCAGCCCCCGCGCTGCGGCGCGGGGGCTTTGGCGCTGCGTGTTGCTCGATATTTTTCCATTTTTTTGTTTCTAAAATGCGATCTTCACCTCCCAAACACGTTTTTCTTCGTTTTTAACCAATTTCGGCCTCTAAGATCAGTCCGAATTCTCGAATGACAACAAATGACACAAACTCGACTCGAACGACACTAAAATACCCAAAAACAACGCAAAATCCTAGTCTAGAATACTCAATAAATTGGTATAAAACCAACTTAACAATGATGAAGAGGACGAAGGTTTTATTTTAGATGAATGAGATATATCAATGTAAACATTATGAAGAATCGGTTGGCAAACATATGGCGTCCTGCGAAGGTGATTAATATCAGAGATATGGGAAATGAAAGATTCTTGTTCATATTTTTCCACAAGGCTGATCTTGCAAGAGTGTGGGAAGGGGGCCCATGGTTTTTTTGATAATTATCTACTAATCCTTCATAAAGTTAGTACATAGGATGTTCCAGCAACTGTGCCATTGTTCTTCGTTCCGTTTTGGGTATAGATATATGATATTGCGATTAGATACATGAAGGAAAGCATCAGGAAGCAACTGAGAAATTTCATCGGAAGATACCTTGAGTATGATAGTAATAATATTTCAGCAATTTGGAGAGCTTATATGCGGATTAAGGTTGAGATTGACGTTCGTATTCCTTTAAAGCAATTCAAAAAAATTAGACGCCAAGAAGGAGAGTGGACTATAGTAAGTTTCAAGTACGAACGACTTGGTGTTTTTTGTTATATTTGCGGAATGATGGGGCATGGTGAAAGGTTCTGTGAAAAACGATTACTAGAGGCAGAAGGCGAACTACCAAAAGAATGGGGTATTTGGCTACGGGCCCCAAATAGAAAGTTCAGAAGTAGAGAAGGGGAAAAATGGCTGCGAGATGAATCGGAAGAGACGAATCCAGTGGAGGAAGGCCCGTCGGAAAATATTTCGGCGGGAGATTCTGTGATCAGAACAAATCCTATGGCAGAAGTAACAGTCATGAAAAATCAGGGGATTGGAGAAAATAAAGGGGTCAATAAGAGTGTTATGAGGGGAACTATTACAAATTGTAATGGTATACTGATTAAACCAGGAAAAGAGAATCAGTCAATGCAGACGGGTTTGGAGGAAGGGGAATTGGGCTTGGATCTTAATGATGATAGGAAAAGGAGGCATGGGCCTGAAGGGAGTAAAGCCCAGTTATTGCTTCATGGGTTAGATACAAACCAAGAAGAAAGCAATACGGGTAAATCTGCAGCTCTTATGGATGTGACCAATTTTTTAGCGGCGGGTTCTAGGTTCCAGACCCGCCGAACCTAATGATTACCATGAGCTGGAATTATCGGGGGTTAGGCCAAACCCAGGCAATTCCAGTGTTACGTGAGCTCGTTAGAGCTCATAGACCGGATATTATTTTTCTTTTCAAAACTTTAGCTCATGATAATAGGGTAGAAGAAGTTAAACGTAGTATTAAATTCGAGGGTTGTTTTGTGGTTGATAGAATTGGGAGAAGTGGAGGAATTTGTGTACTTTGGAGGAATTCGGATGACGTCGTTATAAAACATTTTTCCAATAATCATATAGATTTCGAAGTGAAGGATAAAAATGTGCGTGATTGGAGATTAACGGGTTTTTATGGATTTCCAGATAGAGCTAATCGACGAGCGTTTTGGAATTTATTGAGAAACATTCATGGTCTTTCAAGTCTTCCTTGGTGTTGTATTGGATACTTTAATGATATTCTTCATCCGGATGATAAAAAGGGTAGAGTGGAACATCCTAACTGGTTGTTTCGAGGATTTTGGGAAGATGTGTCAGATTGTAATTTGCACGATTTACCAGTTGTTGGATATTCATTTACATGGAGTAGAAGCAAAGGCACACCAAATGCCGTGGAAGAGCGTCTTGATTGGGCTTTAGTTTCTACAAATTGGGCCCAATTATTTCCTCAGGTTGTTCTAAGGAATGTGATTGCTCCAATTTCGAATCACTCACCTATTGTTCTAGAGATTTCCGCCAAACAAGTTTATCGGAGTAGAAGGCGTTTTCGGTTTGAAAATAAATGGCTAGGATTGGAGGGGTTGAAGAGTACAGTAGAAGTGAGTTGGAATGATTATTTGGGAACAAATGTAGCATATAGATTGACGGTTTGTGCTAACAGGCTGAAGGCGTGGGGAAAAGCTCAAGCCAAGGCATTTTGAACGGAGATTAATTCTTGCAATAAGGTGTTGAGCCGAATTCGAGAGGGAGAAGGAGAACCAGATCAGTGTCTTTACGAAGAAACAAGTAAGAAATTGGCTTCGTTATTACTTTAAGAGGAAGTGTATTGGAAACAAAGGGCTAAAATGCATTGGTTAAAAGAGGGAGATATAAATACTCAATTTTTCCATAGGTCGGCATCGAGTAGACAACAAAACAATAAAATGGAAAAATTGATGGGCTCTAATGGTGTGTGGCACGAGGACCAAGGAGATTTATGTCGGATCGTGTTTGATTATTATACGAGGTTGTTTGAGGCTACAGAGAGTGATTTGGAACCGGTGCTTAATGTGATTCATCCTTGCATAACAGAAGACCAGAATAAGGCGCTCACAAGTCAGTTTACCTTGGAAGAATTCACAAAGGCCATTAAACAGATGCATCCAGATAAATCACCAGGCCCGGATGGATTTAATCCGACTTTTTTCAAAAATTTTGGTCTTTGTTGGGGGTTGACGTCCTGAAATCATGCACCAGGTGGCTTGAAGTTGTTAACTTTCCAGAAGGGATGAATGATACAAAAATTGTACTTATTCCAAAGAAAGAGAATCCGGAAAGCTTGAAGGATTGGAGACCTATCTCCTTGGGTAATGTGGTGTATAAAATCCTAGCCAAGGTGTTAGCCAATAGATTAAAAGTGATTCTTTCTCTTATAATTTCTAACAGCCAGTCCACGTTCATGCCGGGGAGATCGATTTTGGATAATGTGCTTATTGTTTTTGAAATTATTCATGGGATGAAGAGAAATTCTCGAAGGAAAGATGGTGACGTGGCTCTGAAAATCGGATATCATGAAGGCGTACGACAATATAAATTGGGAGTTTTTACGCGAAGTCATGAGAAAGATGGGTTTTAGTAATGTATTGGGTTAAATAGATCATGTTGTGTGTTGAAACAATTAGATATTCGATTGTGGTTAACCATGATTTGGTGGGACCTATCCAGCCAGGTAGGGGGCCTAGACAAGGACATCCGTTATCGCCCTACTTATTTATCATTTGTGCAGAAGGCCTTTCATTGCTATTTAAAGACGCTGAAGTAAAAAAGGCTGATTCATGGGAATAAGATATTTAGAAGAGATCCAACAATTCACATCTTCTATTCGTTGATGATAGCGTATTGTTCTTTCGGCCCACAACCGAGGAATGTAATCAAGTTAAGAATATGTTGGATTTGTATTATAAAGCTTCGGGGCAGAGTGTCAATTTTGGTAAGTTAGTATCCTTGTTAGTAATAATTTATCTCAAGTCCGGAAAGATGGCATTTATGGAGAGTTGGGGGTCAGGCATCAGTTAAATACTGGTAAATATTTGGGATTACCATCTCTCATTGGAAGGAAGAAGAAGTTCATTTTCCAGCTTATAAAGAATAGAGTATGGAAGTGTATTCAAGGTTGGAAAAGTCGGTGCATATCTAGAGCGGGAAAGGAAATTATGTTGAAAGTGGTGGCGCAATCTATTCCGACATATTATATGAGCATGTTTTTGATTCCTGCGTCACTGTTGGATGAAATAGAGAAGATGATGAACTCATTTTGGTGGGGTTTGAACAAGGATAAAGCTAGAGGTATTAATTGGATGAGTTGGGTTTGTCTTTGTACGAGAAAAGAGGACGGAGGGTTGGGTTTCAGAAATCTATCTTATTTTAATGTAACACTTTTGGGAAACAAGGATGGAAGTTCCTTAAAAACTCAAATGCATTGCTTTCAAGGGGGGGGGGCTTTTTGAGTGCTAAACTAGGTAATTATCCTAGTTTCACTTGGCGTAGTATTTGGAATTCACAAATAGTGCTTCAAAAAGGTACAAGATGGAGGATTGGAAAGGGAGATAAAATTAAGGTATGGGGCGATCCATGGTTGAGAGATGCAAATAACTTCTATGTTGATACACATGTGGTCGAAGGAATGCAAAATATAGTTGTTAATGAATTGTTTATACCAGGTAGCAGGGCTTGGGATGTAGAGTTATTGGAAGAAATTTTCTGTCAAAAAGATATGGAGAGAATTATAGGTATTCCCTTAACTGAGGTGGTAGAAGAAGACACGAAAGTGTGGCATTTCGATAAAAAGGGAGATGCAGTGTAGATGGTTGCAGCTAGTCGAGGAACAGAGGAGGAAAGCTGGAAAAAACTGTGGAATATCATGGTTCCACCAAAAGTCAAGCATTTTGTGTGGAGAGTGATGAGAGACTGTCTACCTACAAGATGTAATTCGACAAAGAAGAGGATTTAAGTGGAAAAGATTTGTGTTCTATGTCAGAAAGAATTGGAAACAAGCTGGCACATCTTTACTTCATGCATGTTTGCTGTCAAATGTTGGGAAGCTGCAACATTAGTGACTGAGGTGGAAAAATGTAAGGAGGATGTTGATTCTATCTATGAGTTTGTTCGAAATATGATTCAGCTGCATAATGAAGATCATGTGAATAAGATCTGCATGATTATGTGGAGTATTTGGAGAGAAAGGAACAATGAACTTTGGGATAAAACTCATAAATCAACAGCTGGTACAATTCATGCAACAATCTCATTTTTGTCGGAATGGTTGGCAGTGAAGATGGGAAAAACAGATGTGGATCAGTGGGAGCAAAGGGTGAGAGAAGCCACACATTGGCAGAAACCAAACCAGTTATTCTTAAAGTGCAATGTTGATGCAGCTAATTGTTCCAGGTCGCAAAAAACAGGGATATGTATGGTCATTCACGATGATAAGGGAGCATTCTTGGTCGCGCGTTGTATCACTTTTCAGGGGGGTTACCAAGTGAAGGAGGCAGAAGCTATTGGGGTTAGAGAAGTGTTGTCATGGAGTATGAATTTGGGGATGAAAAAAAAATATCAATTGAAACAGATGCAAATATCGTGGTTGATGGTATATTTTCGTCTGAGGAAGGTGATTCAAAATTTGATGCAATTCTAAATGGCTGTCGTCGATTTCTTGATGGTGAACCGAATCTCTTGGTGACGTTGTCCGTCGTGAAGGGAATAGGGTTGCTCATAAGCTAGCTAAAAGATCATTTTCTTATGCTAGTCCATCAGTGTGGACTTGTCCACCTCCATGTATTGTGAACTTCTTGTTGGATGATGTTTCAGATTAATAAAATTATTCATTTTGGTGTCAAAAAAAAAAAAAACATAGATGCAAGTAAAAAAAAAGATAGATATGGACACTCAAAGAGGCTTTTTGTACTAAAATAATTATTCATCCACCATTATAAGTCGATATTGTCTTGAATTGTGAAGTAATATAATAAAATTATGGAGAAAGAGACTATTACTGAAAACTTAATCTAAAGTGTATTATTGGTAAGGTGTTCATACCATGGCAATCCAAAAAAAAAAAAGCAGCAAAGATGACAAGTGTTGGTAATCACTGCTGATCTGATAAGATGGAGAGAACATGACCCGAACCTGAGGTGGGGCTTAAGAGACAAAGGCACCAAAATCATATATATAGCCTAAGTGTAAGCATAATAAAAATATAATGAAACAATATCACTTACTTGAACAATGTTTGTAGAATGTACTAGATAGATATTGAATGGATGAATCCATTTGATGAATTGTAGCCATTGAAATAAAAAAATTCTAGCCATTAGTTAGGGATGTGTAGTAGTATAAATAGGTTGTCCATTTTACATCAATCCTAATTTTCGAAGAATCAATAATAAATAGAAAAATATTATTTTCTAAAGGTATCTTTTCTTTTGTAATATGATATTGTTTATTTTTGTCTATTGTTTTAGGGTATCATTTGTGAAACTCGGCTCATGACCTCAAATTCCAAACCAAAACACAAGTATAAGAAGAAGAATTCAACCAACACAAAATGAAAGAAAATCATAAGAAATCACATATTTCGAAACAATAAACTAAAAAGAAAGCAACAAATTCTCAACATCCTCCACTAGAAATACTAGAATAGAACTCATTAAACTCATTGAGGATGGCGTACTAGAATAACTCAATAAACGTTATTGACGATTTCAAAGGCAGTACCCTCCATGTTCTCCCCTTCATATATCGAAGCCATAACTTCATCGAGTCATGACTCCATCCATACGTTCATCATCTAACTACAAGTGTCGATACGAAAAATTTTGCAGGCTCAAATGTTCGGTATATCAAACATGAGAGAAAATATTAAACCAGATGTTATAACATCTGTCAAGATATAAACTCAAATATATAATAAATGCAATGTAAATTGCATTTATGTCAATGTAACAGTAAATTAGTTAAGTTAGTTAATTTGTTAGAAGAGTTAGTTGTTCATAAAGCCTATATATACTTGTACTCTTCATTATGTAATTCATATTAAGAATTCAGATTTTATTTCCATTTATCAATGTATATTTCTCTAGATATTCACATGGTATCAGGAGGATTATAAATTTTTTCTTCTTCCTGCTTTCGCATCATCATATGTTCTTGAGTGCATCTTGCAACCATTCTCATTCTTCATTGATTCTATAATCAATCTTGCAAGTCTATCTTGATTTCTTTCCTAAGATATTCAATCTTGATCTATGCATTATCCATCTACAATCCGAATGGCTGCAACTTAACAAATCGATGATCCTTTATCTCCTTTCTTTCTTCATCCGAGTGACAATCCCGGAGCGGTTATCGTCTATGAGCCATTCACTGGTGATAATTACATCTCATGGAATCATGCAGTATTAATGGCATTAAGTGTCAAGAACAAGATTGGATTTGTGGATGGATCCATTGCCACACCATCATCTTCTTCTCATGTTCTTTTCAATGCATGGCAACGGGCAAATAATCTTGTCCTTTCTGGATATTAAACTCTATTTGTAAAGATATAATGCAAAGTTTGTTGTTCTTTACAACTGCTCAAGAAGTCTGGGATGAACTCAAAATTAGTTATGCTTGCAGTGATGGCCCTCGTGATTTTCACTTGGAAGAATCCCTCAGCTCCATTTCTCAGGGTAGTTCGGCTGTTACTACATATTACAATCAATTTAAGGCTTTGTGGGATGAGTATATCAGTTTTAGGCCCATAGCTAAATGTCCTTGTGGAAATTGCACCTGCAACATTTCTTCTGTCATGACTAACAACCAACAATCCAATTCAGTCATGAAATTCCTTGTTGGTCTTCATGAATCCTATGTTTCCATTCGAAGTCAATTGTTTTTAGTCTCCCTATTGCCTTCTTTGGCCAAGGTGTACTCTCTTTTACTGCAAGAAGAGTCACAAAGATGGTTAACCAATTCTAATACCTATTCAAATCCTATTGAATCTGTGGCTATGCTACCCAGACAACAGAGTTTCTCAAAGTTTCAGCCTTCTAAGGACAAGAAAAAGCCTAGGTGCCCTCATTGTGGATTTAATGGGCACACTGTGGATAAGTGCTTTCAGCTTATAGGGTATCTACCTGGATGGAAGGGTCCAAAGGGTCCAAGAATGTTGAAGGAGTCAGCTGCTAATGCTATTTCCTCTGTACCTCAGACAAATGATGCAAGTTGATGGCTCAAAAGCTACCTTTAAAACCGTAGGCAAGTGCACCTATCGTTTTATAGTATAGATTATTGAGTACCGAGTGTCATTCCCACGAGTATTGTAAGTACTAATAATTACCGTCTTTTTGTTATTTAATCTAACAATTTTCAGAGTTTTTGTTTGATGAAAAAGGAAAACAAATTATAAATTGTAAAAATGAAGGAAGATTTGTAAAATAAGAAATCAAGAGATAGAAATGTGTTTGAATGTAAATCCCTCTAGAATGTTTTTGTGATTTGACAAGTTAAAAATACAACCGTAAGCCCTTAAGCAAAAACCAACCTCTTTTAATAAAATCTCATGTCTTGTGGACCGTAGAAATTCCCAATTTAAGTTAAACCCTTCCTCAAGGCGAAAAACTTCTAATCCCAAGTTGATTAACTGAAATCTCTTTCTAGTTAAAACCCCCAAGACAAAGATTATAGCGATTTGTGAATTCCCATATTAGGTTTGACCCTAATCCGGAAGATTTATGTCGTCCCCATATCTAGGATTGCATGCAACTCTTTTCACTTATATAGGTTCTATTTCACCATGAATCTCTCGATTTCCCGGATGAAAAATAAACTTCAAATCAATATTGCGCATATATCAATTCGAATGAACGAAGCATAATATAAGTGAATCACACAAAATATGAAGATTTTATTAAAAACATACACACCTTAATCACAAATCCATTCTAGAGTTCATTATATTCAAACACTAGGAGTTTAGCTACACATGATTTTGACCAAAGAATAAATTACACAAGAAGATTTAAGTATTGTAGACATGGTGTACTTATCTTTCTCAAAATCTCAATTGACTTCTTTCTTGATTGATGATGTTGCTCCAAGCCTTCTTCTCCAATATTGCCCCAAGCTTTCTCCTCCAAGACCCCTTGATCCCAATTTTACTTAATGAAATGAATACAATGAATATTTCCTGAGTATCTAATGAATTTCCTCTCCCAACTTCAACCCTTGGCTTTTATAGGCAACCAATACATTGATAGTACTCTCTTTTGTTAAACAATTGCCTCCATTTTCCTTGTTGGTTGGTGAATTCTTGTATTCAAGTGATGAGGGAGGGGACATGGAGACATGTTTCAGCAAAATAGGGTGTTAAAAGTGTACAAAAGTGGCCAAAATGGGTTGGTTGGTGAGTTTTCCCCAAATTCCACAAAGAAAAGTTGCAAAAAGAGGTCCCTGACACGCCCGTGCCCGACACGGCCAGGCCGTCTTTGTTTAATTGTGCAGCACTCCGTCGACATGGCCGTGCTTCCCAACACGCCAGGCCGTGTTCCCCGGACACGGCCAGAAAGTTGGGAACACGGCCAGGCCGTGTTGGAGGCTGTTTTGTGCAAAAATTTCGAGTTTTTGGCTCCGTGAACACGGCCGTGTTGCCCGACACCCCCGCCCGTGTTGGACCAAAAGGCCCCGAAATGACGCGTTTGGCTTGGAATTTCGAGCGTTTTTGCATCCTTAAACTCCCGGTATGTTTTGACATGAATCCATGGTCCGAAATTCACCAAAATTAGCCCCGAATGGTCAATCTACATCAATAAAATCACCTCGGAGTAATATGAACTATGTACAATCAAAAATTTACAAAACTAACAATAAAATAACTCGAATTCTACTCAAATATACACATAAAACATGCATAAAAAGACCCTTATCACAAGTCTCTCAAATAAAAATGCTATGTTTTATAAGGAAATGATAGAGAAATTCCTCTTGTATGCTCAAAATCATCAATAAAAAAGTTCTAATACTGAGGTTACACACTCCGTAACCACAACATATCATCAACCTCCTCCACATGTTATTTCCACAAAACAATCCAACACATGTAATGTATGTTTCTCTAACTCTTTAAAACCTCACACATGGATTATAGACACGGGCTACTGATCACATGATATGTGATAAATCTCTCTTTACTAGTTCTCCTAAATCTGTTTGTATACCTATATGTTTATCAAATGGTTAACTTGAACTACTACTCATATTGGAGAGGTACAAATAACCCCTGATTTAGTCTTACATAGAGCTTTATGTGTCCCTTCTTTCTCTTTTAACTTAATATATGTCTCTCAATTAGCCAAACTTCAAACTATATTTTGCATTTTCTATCATCTCACTGTGTTGTACAGGATATGAGCAGCCTGAGGATGGTTGGTTCTGCTGAAGTGAAGAATGGCTTATAACACTTTCAATTACCTTCTGTTGCTTCTGTCAATAGTAGTATAGATTCTATGATTTGACATTCTAGACTTGGACATATCTCAACTAAGAGATTATCAATGATCCTTGTTATTACTTCTAAGTCTCATTATTTTGATTCATGTGACATATGTCATTTTGCTAAAGTAAAGAGGTTACCTTTCAATAACAATACTTCTACTTCTAATAAAGTTTTTGATCTTATTCATTGTGATCTTTGGGGACCATTCTCTACATGTTCTCATAATGGTTTTAATTACTTTCTTACTATTGTAGGACTTTTCAAAATGTACATGGATATATATGTTGAATCATAAGTCAGATACTCAAACTCATCTTTAGAATTTTTTAAATATGGTTAAAACTCAGTTATACTGCAACATTAATGTGCTAAGTGTTTGATAAATGGTTTTATCATGATTTTGATGATTTTGTTTTTATACCAAAACAATGGTTTTAAAGGTTGTCCAAATACTCCTAAATGATTTAAAATGGTTTTAATATTTTCCGGAGTATTTCCTCAAGTTTATTTTCGATAATATTGGACAAACACTTTTAATGATTTTATGTAAATAGTTTATTTCTTTGAAACTATGTTTCTAAATGTTGTCCTAATACTCCCGATTGGTTTAAAATGTTTTTACGAATTTTTCGGAGTATTTCTTGAGGTTTATTTTCGACAAAAATCGGACAACATTTCATTTTGGAGGTCGACCGGTCGACCAAGAAGGCGACCGGTACCTGGGAATGAATTTCAGAGAACAGAACTCACGGAACTCCCAAAATGGGTCAGGGGGACCGATCACCATGGTGGGCGACCGGTCGCACCCTAGGGCGACCGGTCAACCCCCCTTGGACCGGTCACCCCGTGTAAATTTTGTTGCGTTCTTTTCAAATCTTATTTCTGCGCGACCGGTCGCCCTTACGTTTGACAGCAAAATTCTAACCATTGTGCAGCAGACAACTTTTCCTTAAATTGTGGAATTGATTTCTAACAGCTATAATCTTGATTTTAATTGCAATTTTTTTGTTGAAATCAGATTCCAAGAGGAGCCTATCAAGTATCAATCATCTCCTATAAATAGAGGAAGATTTGAAGCACAACTACATGAGAGAAAACTACAACACAACAAGATACACTCAAGAATACACTTGTTCTTACATTGTCTTATTTCTTGTTGTAATTTGCCTAGCTATTCACTTTCACATCCTTGAGGTCTAGGCTATTCTTGATTACACTTGCACTCAATTGTATAATTCATTATCGAGTTGTAATCTTGAATTTTTGGGTTATCATTCAACACAAGATATCCTTGTGAGTGTTCTTGTGGTAAGAACACACTTGGGTGATCTAGGTGTTAGGTGTGAGAAGATTGTGGTAATCTTCTTGTTGAGGTGTTGAAGAATTTGGTATTCTTCAAGGTTGAAGATTGTGGTAATCTTCACAAGGTGCCGTTGGAGATTGTGGTAATCTTCAAGTGAGATTGTGGTAATCTCAAAGGTGGTGTTGAAGAAGAGTGTGGTGCTCTTCAAGGTGTTGTTGTAAGTTGAATTTGTATTAATTTTGGTAATTAATAAAATTCTTTTTCTTTTTGAAATCCATCCCGGATATACTGGGGTGGTAGAGGATTAGGCCCTAGGTGGGTTGAACCTCTATAAATCAACGCGTGTTGTTTACATTCCGCACCTTTATTATTGTCTTTGAGCATTCGGTTCTAAAAAGAGGGCGAAACCGAAAAGATGGAGATAATCTATTCACCCCCCCTCTAGATTATCGTAGCCGCTTGGACTTACACTAAGATCTAACAATGGCATTGAATTTTTACTTCCTCAGTTTTATAACTCAAATTGTATTTTACATCAAACTAGTTGTATTGAAACTCCACAACAAAATCGTTTAGTAGAAAGAAAACATCAACATCTGTTACAAATTGCTAGAGCTTTACTTTTTTAGTCCAAAGTACCTTTACATTTTTGGGATGAATGCATTTTAACTGCAGTTCACATCATTAATAGGATCCCAACTTTCATTTTACAAAACAAATCTCCTTTTGAGGTTCTTTTCAATAAAGTTCCAAATTATTCTCATTTTAAGATTTTTGGTTGTCTTGCTTATGCATCTACTTTAACAACACACATACATATATTCCAACCAAGAGCCTCCAAATGTGTTTTCATGGGATATCCCATTGGTTCAAAAGGTTACAAACTTTATGATTTAAGTACTAAAATGATGTTTATTTCCAGAAATGTCAGCTTTTGTGACAACATTTTCCCTTTTCACCAAAATGTATCTCAGGATGTAGAACCATTGTTTCCAACACCTGTATTAGATCAATGTTATACTTCTATACCAAATGCTGCAGCACCCTCTCAGCCTGAACAACCTACAGACATTGTTTCCACTGATTCTGCAAAGGATGTTTCTGATACAAATATCAGAAAATCATCAAAGACAAGAAGTGTTCCTTCTTATTTGGTCTATGATT
This sequence comes from Rehmannia glutinosa, assembly GCA_016081115.2. NCBI lineage: Eukaryota > Viridiplantae > Streptophyta > Magnoliopsida > Lamiales > Orobanchaceae > Rehmannia > Rehmannia glutinosa. Next base: position 102,935 of record JABTTQ020002709.1, on the reverse strand, counting down.
GTAAGTTTTCATCCTTATTAGTTTCCAATGCATCAGTAAACAATGTATTATCTGGCAAACAATATCCTATCTCTGATTACTTGTCTACTGAAAGATTGTCTCACAATCACAAGGCTTTCACAGCCACTATAAGTCATGTTGCTGAACCTAAAACCTATGCACAAGCAAGCAAAAGCCCTGAATGGCAACAAACTATAAAGACAAAGTTGGTTGATCTTGAAAAGAACAACACTTGGATACTAACTTCCTTACCTCCCAACAAACATTGTATTGGATGTAAGTGGGTGTACAAAGATCAAATATAAATCTGATGGAACAATAGAAAGATACAAGGCAAAGCTTGTAGTAAAAGGATATACACAAGAAGAAGATTTAGACTATTTTGATACATTTTCACCTGTTGCAAACATTACTACTGTCAGATTAATCATAGCAGTTGCTGCTGCACAAGGGTGATTTTTTCACCAATTGGATGTTAACAATGCCTTTTTGCATGGAGATCTCAATGACGAAGTTTATATGTTACCACCTCCAGGTTATTGTTCACAATGACACAAGAGTATGCAAGTTGACTAAGAGCTTATATGGCCTAAAGCAAGCCTCTAGACAGTGGTTTCAAAAACTAACAACTTGCTTACTTGATTATGGCTTCAAACAATCAAGGTCAGATTCTTCTCTCTTTATAAAATCAAATCCTGATTCTGTCCTAATCCTATGTGTTTATGTTAATGATATCATATTAGCTGGAAACAATATAAAAGATATCAATGACATAAAACAACACTTTGATAATAAGTTTACAATCAAGGATCTTGGAACTCTCAAGTATATATTGGGAATTTAAATAGCTAGAACTACAAAAGGCATTCATCTTTGCCAAAGAAAATATGCTCTTGATTTAATAACATACACATGCTATATTGGTTGTAAGCCAATTTCAACACCAATGGATTCCAAACTTGACTTCTTAAATGCTAATACAACACTTTTACAAGATCCCTATTGGCAGGATGGTCTATCTAACCATCACCAGACCTGACCTATCTTACATCATTCAAACATTGATTCAATTTTTATTTAAGCCTAATGTCTCTCATTTAGCTGCAGCTCACAGGGTCCTCAGGTACATAAAAGGATCCCCACGCAAAGGCCTACCCTGCTAACTCCATTCTCCAAATCAAAGGCTTCAGTGATGCAGATTGGGCAAGATGTCCAGATACAAGGAGAAATATCAGTGGATATGCTGTGTACTTAGGTGATTCTCTCATTTCTTAGAAAGCAAAAAAGCAGCCAACTGTTAGACGTTCCTCAACTGAAGCAGCGTATAGAGCAATAACCTTGATTACTTGTGAAATCCAATGGCTAACATATCTTCTTCATGACCTTTAAGTTGATCATCACAAGCCAACTCTAGTTTATACTGACAGCAAGTCAGCTTTCTGCATATCCCAAAACTCTTGCCATCATGAAAAACAAAGCATATCCAGTTAGATTGCCACTTTGCCAGAGAAAAAATACAAGAAGGATTGCTAAAGCTTTTGTGCATTCCATCTGCACAACAAAATGTGGATATCCTCACTAAACCCCTACCTGCTCCTTTATCCAATTGTACTCTTCATTATGTAATTCATATTGAAAATTCAGATTTTATTTCCATTGATCAATGTATATTTCTCTAGATATTCACAACACCCAGTATAATATGTAGCAATATAAAAACACACGATATAAAAATTTATCTACAGGTTATATATATATATATATATATATATATATATAACAGAGAGACTATTCTTAGAATAGTAACCTGAATAATTTTCCGCCTGAATCACATTGCTAAAAAATAATAAAATTATATTAAAAAATAAGAAATAATAAATGTTTGGGATTTGATTGCTTTTTGTAGTAAACTTTCTTTAAAAATTACTTTTTAAAATTATATAAAAATAAAATTATGTAAAAATGAAACATTTTCATTCTTAACCATTTTTAACATATAATATATCTAATTAATCCTCTTTTTAAGATCTTCAATTTGACACCAATATCACATATATACTATAAAATTAAACATAATAAATAAAAAATATAAGATATGCTTATCATTATTTTGTAATGGTCTTTTAAAATTATACATTCGGGCTATTAAATATTAATTTGTATATTAATATATTTTGGCTATTTATGATATACGTATAGTTGTTATTTGGGCACTCATATCCTCATAATTATATAAAAATATATTTAAGTTGATTAAATTTAATTAAAAAATACTTATTTTAATTGAAGAAAATAATTCAAAAATATTTTAAATTTAATATGATATATATTACATATATCCACACATAACATTCTATATATATAGATTTATGTAAGAAAATAATATTTTTTATTTAATATGAAATTATATGCATAATAGTCTTATATATAGAAGATTATTTTTTATATTAATGTACTTTTCATGTAAATATAAATTACTTTCATATTTGTCAACTTATTTTGATATTCAACTTTTAGAGTTGTATAATGACCATATTAGATATAAATTTTTATGTTTGATATTTTTGTGATATAAGTGTATATATATAAAATAGAATAGTTTTTGTTTTTTTTAAGGTTTCATTTTTCCCTAATATTATGTTGTAATATTTCAAAAACAATTAGAAATTGACTTAATAACATGAATAAATAAAATTATTGTACGTAGTTCTCATATAAAATTATTGGAAGAAAAAAGAAGTCATAAGGTGGAGAAGAAGGGAGAAACGGCTAAGGGGGAAGGAAGCTCGAAAATTACCCCCTTGAAGCTTATGTTCGCTGAAACCCCCCATCAAGGAGAGATAACAACTTCAATTCTCAGCAAGCTGCCGAAAGAACTGTCAGTAGAATAGAAAGCCGAGTTGGCAGTGAAAGAGTCAAGAAAAGCCATCAAAGCTGAATTTGAGAAGGTAGCTGAGAAGCATTCTGCGTGGATTCATAGTATAAGGACGCAATATGATGGTCCTCCAGCAGGAAAGGATTTCCCTGTGATCAAGCACCCAAGAGACATTGATATGCCTGATGTTGGGTCTGAGCCCATATCCCTAGAGGAGTTTCAAACTCTAGAGGCAGAAAGCTATTTCAGAGATATGACTCTACCGCAAGCCTGGGATATGTTCCAGCAGACACTCAGCTGGCCGGTAAAGCAAAAACTCCAGTACAGTACACTCCCATAGGAGGAGCTGAGTCGGGAAGAGGAAAGGAAAGATCTAATGGAAGTGGAAGAGGCAGAGGTTCTCGACCGCAACCAAATCCGAAGGATATCAAGTATATTGATCCGCAGAAGAAAGGGATCACATACTGGGTTGGATATGATCATCTTGCTAACTTGGAAGTTGCTCGCAAGAGACAAGAAACTGAAAATGAATGTGTGACGCGTGAATGGGAAGAAAGGCAACGTAGGGATGACCCTGCTACAAGGTGTGCGTATGAGAAGAAGAATAGAGATGAAGAAGAAAGAAAGAGAAGGAGAGTTGATGAAGACAGAAGAAGAGCAGAAGATGAAGAGAGAAAAAGGAAACAACCAAGGCGTTGAAGATGGCTGCAACTCCTTTATGTATTTTACTTTGTAAATACACAACTGTAAGTTCTTTGTAAGTTAGTTGTTAGCTCTGATACCTTCTTTGTAAATTTGCTCTGATACGTGTTGTATTTCAATAAATGTATAGAGTATATTGTTGTAAACAACTTTGTAAAGGACAAGAATGCTATGATCAATAAAATTGATTATTTTAAGCATACATTCTTTGTTATTGCACTGCTTGTGTTTGTTGTTTATTTTTATTTAAGTTTTGGCATCATCAAAAAGGGGGAAATTGTTGGGAAATTTATTTGTAAGATTTTGATGATACTATGTAAAACTTAAACTAGGAAGTTGGCACCCCATTTCCTTGTAAATCTATGTTGTAATAGACAGGACTGAAAGAGCTGAGTAAAGTCAGCTATGTCAAAAAATGCAAGAAGTTAACTGCAAACTAAAGTGAAGACTCCGATGTGTGTCAGCTGAGTATGGTCAAGAAGGAAGATAAGGACTCGACTGAAGGAGAGCCAGCTGAGGAATAGCTATGTGAAGTATGAGGAATTGTCAGTCAAGTCAGTAAAAGAAACCAAATATAACAGTTGAAGTGACAGTTGAGTTATTCCCATGATTGAAGCAGACTCAAGTCAAAGGGGTAAATGCAGCAGTCAAGTCAAGACAACTGACATTGATCCGTTGGAAGCAAGTCTAGGATATTACTTGATATAGTAATAAGTCCAAGCTGTCAGGTCTTAAAGTGTTTGCCCAGAAACATGCAAAAAGAATAAACCAATGGGAAATACTGGAGCATGTGTCAGACCCTGTAAAGCTGCAGAACCATTTAATACGAGGAAGGGTCAACATCACAAATATTGCAGACCAAGAAAAGACAAGCCAACGAACAAGAAGTGTCATTTGAAAATAGTATATCTCTTCAACGGGCAAATTTTCAAATGAGCAGTATAAAAGGCTGAGGAAGTATTTGAGAAAAGGTTATTTGAACCAAGCACAAACGAATCAATCAATATTCAAGCAAGCATAACCTGCAATATTCTCAAAACTTATCATAGAATTCCTCAAGCCTAACACACGAAGGAACTCGATCCAACACACGTTGTGAAGGAAATATTACTTCAACCAGTTGAAAAGGAAAAGTTTAAAGAACGAAAAGGGGCATACTCTTCAAGTTGAAGGAGGTGTAGAAAGGTTCAAGATCGAACCAGGAGTTTCAAGTTTGTTGGAAGGCTGTGTGAGCAATTCCAAAGACTTGAAGGGAGGTGAAGTAGCAAGGCAAGCTGTCTTTGAAGAAGCTGAGTCGCAGGAGAAGCCAGCTGTGTGATCAAGGTTGTCTCTAGACTGAGAACTACTTTGTAACTTGATCTGTTACCAAGTGGATTCCTCCAATAGTTGGAGAAGAGTGGATTAGAGGAATTACCCCATCCTCGAACCACTATAAATTACTTGTGTCATTTACTTTCAACATTTATTTTCTTGCTTATATTTTTCTTATCTGTTGATAAGTTATTTTGCTATCTAATTGATAATAACAAGTGTTAAAACAAGTGTTAAAAAATGAGCTTTAAATTAACAAAGGGTGTTAAGTCTTCCGCTGTTAAAAACCAAATCACCTAAAAGTTTAGTGTTAGCTGACGCAACTAAGTTATACTATCAATAGCTCAGTCGAGTCTATTGAGTGGGTAACTTTGCTGAAGAAAGCCAACCTAGCTGTCCCCCAAGGACACAACTGATTTGAGTCAACTCTGTTGAAATTCTTAAAAAGACTAAAAGTGAAAATTTGGTAAGGTTTATTCAACCGCCCCTTCTAAACCTTACACCACACCCCTTAGGACCTACACGAACAGAGAGAGAATGAGAGGGTTTCAATCGGTTTCGAAGAGAGAGAATAGAAAGAGAAAATAAAATAGAGAGAGAAAATAGGGGTGGGTCTAGAGCTGGGTAGTTTTGGGTACGGTTTGGGGCTCCGTCTCACACATCTAGATCCATGAGATGATCTCATATAAGTTTTTATATTTTAGTAAAATGATAAATAAAAATATGAAAGTAAGTTGTGAGACAAAAAATTCCAAAATAACGGTATGTTTGAGCAAAAATGATTTCATAAGCGTTTATTCATATGTATTCCTAGTTACCTTTTGTAAAATAGGATATGGTCGACCTATGTATATTTTGGAGTTTTGATATTAAAACAAACAAAATCAAAACAAAAAAGGCCATAATTAAAATTTTGTATACGAGGAAATTACATTAAACCCTTGTACTATTCATGTTTTTACACTTTATAATATAAATATTTTCTATTATACTTTAACAAATGAACTATGTGAACTTTTCCACTTTGCCCTATATGGAAGGACAAAAACTTATATAAGACCGTCTCAAGTGTCGTATTTCGTGAAACGTAACCCCTATGACCCATGCCCCAACCCAAAATGGCGGTGACATTTTCCTAAATATTAGGCCAACAAGTGGTTATGACGATAATTAATAAGTATTAGTTTTTTATGAAAAATATCACTTTTACTTTAAAAAGTATACGTTTTCAAAGTAACTGACATTATTTACTTGCACAACCATATATAACCTTGCGTAAGAGTATCAATTTTTATCAAAAAAGTCTCACTCTTTTCACTAAAATTATTACATGTTGAACTAAAAAGTATTACAGTTTTAACTAAAAAAATATACATGTTGAAATAAAAAGTATTACATTTTAAACTAAAATATCAATAATTTAATAGAATAATATTAGTTAACTTAGGGACGATTCCTTCCTGTAAAATATTTATGTGCAAGCCACTGTTGTGATGTTTAAAAATTAGGAATTGTTCTTCCTTGCATATATTGGTGCTATGTAATAGCACATGTACTATTTATCCATCATATAAAATAAATAATACTATTTTGTGAAAATTACAACATAAATGGAGTATTGCTTTATGTTTTCTGGGTCATTTATTATGGTTTTATAAATTTGTTCATAATAATGGAAAGAAATTGGATATAAATTAATCTCTGGAATCATCCAAATATTTCCCCACACAACCACACTTTAACACTTTTACACTTAAACCCTAGTAGAATCCTCTAGAACTTCACACTCTTCTTTCAACGCTGTGAATTTTTGCAAAGATTTTCTTAGCTAAGTTTGAATTGAGAACGATTTCTAAAATGCGTCGGCAGAGGGATTTGACAAGGACATGGATCTTTCGGCATGAAAGTGGAAGAACAAAAGGAGATCTGTTCCCAAGGTTTGAAGAAAAAGCTTGTTAAGGAAGCTGAAGGTTGGGACCCGTGAAATTTTCTTCCGATAAATTATTATACTTTTTTTTGTTAGATTAGCATGAATTTTTGGATGTTAAGATATGTCTTACGGACTCAGACCCGTAAGACGGTGTCACAAGAGGCCTTCTCATATGGAAATCGGTGGCGTTATTGACACCCCCAAAATTATTATGTACTCCCCTTCATATAATTTCAAAAATACCATTAGTTTAAAAGACCATGATACCCTTATTTAAATAAATAAGTTCTAATACACTTCATCTTCCTCACACTCACCCACATTCTTGTAAAAAGCTGATTTTTTGTTTGTAAACCTAGATTTTCAAACACTCACATTGTTGCAAATATGGACGACAAAAATTAATTTTGTCGAATAATATAAGTATATCCTTAATTTTGCAACTTAAAAGTGTGTTATTTTTCCATTTTTACAGCTAAAAATTTACTGTTGAATAACAAAAGTGCGATACTTGGCACGATCGCAGTGCAATTAAAACTTTTCTCGTGTCATCGTGGCCAGTGGCACGATGGCACGATCATAATTATTTTTCGATCGTGCCACTTGGCACGATGGCACGATCTTAGTTACTTTTTTATTGTGCCTTATGGCATGATCGAGTATACCATCGTGCCATCCATCGTCTTCTTCCCCAAACTCAGACAAAAAGCAATTTTTTTTATGTAACTCTAGAAAATTCAAACAAATACAATTACTAACACTTATACCCAACAATTACCCAAACTAATCTAATTATAAGTGCGAAATTAAAGTAAAGTATTAAATTCAAAATTAAAATAAATTAAAAAATATGTAATCCAAAAGATATTACATCTTTTTTCGTTGTCGGAGCAAAAAAGATTGGTGGAATTTCTTCTGTCGCCGTCGCCGCGCCTTGGGTTTATCATTTGGGTGTATTTGGGAGGGAAAATAAGTGCAAGGGTAAAATTGGAAAAAATGGGAGGTGTATTTAACAATTGTGCCATATTTGAAAAAGTGGGAGATGGTGTACTTAGAAGGTGAGTGTACTCATCAAAAAAGGGGGTGCCAATAGTGCGACCCTATAAAAATAGTTCATTATGACCATATCAAACCAATCATGTTTCCATATAAATATTAATAATCCCGTAAAATCATACATTGTTTAACTGAAATAAATCTAGGTATTCCTGACCAGTTTTTAGGTTGTTTCTCACAGCCCTGCCACGTACTATTTTAAGATTGCTCATTACATCCAATCTTAAGTCTTAACAGACATCGCAATGGTTCGTACCAACACTACTCAAAGGCAAATATTGCTGAATTTTTTTGTGAAATATATTTTCCGCCGCTAGCTTTAGACATTAGCGATTAGTGTTTAAAAATTGGTCGTGAACATATGAAAACGTGAAAAAATAATATAATATAATCACTTAGCAATCAAAACTTATGATTCATCTTCAATATTAAAAAAGTTTGTGACAAATATATAATTTTTGTTGCGAATATAAATTAAAAAAAAAGTATTTTTTTTTTGTAATTTAAAAGAAAAATCTATATAGAGAAAAATTCGTTAAGAAAAAAGTTTTAGTAATTTATCTCAATCGCATCTCTTCTCTCGATCGTCACCTAATGTAAAAATATTTTTTAGATAATGTAAAAATTTTCGCTGCAATTTTTTTTTGTAGTATTGATACAAACAATCACGATTTATGACTCTGTTAATGTTGGGTTGTGAGAAACAACATGAAAATTTGTAAAGAATATACTATTACATTCTGGCCCCCAAAACAAGATATGAATTTAATAGCTTATTAATTTTTTCGTGATGGAGAAGATGGTGACGGACTATTTCCATTATTCTAAGAAAAATAAAATACCAGCAAGTCTCTTGTGAGACGGCGTTAGACCGTGATACTTTTAATGTAAAAAATGATACTTTTAGTATCAAAAGTGAGTATTCTCAAAATTAACAAAAATTAGTGTATATAGCAAGTATCACTTTTGATACTAAAAGTATCGGTTTATTTTGAGAAGTATCACTTTTTACACTAAAAATATCACTTTTTATACTAAAAGTATCACCATCTCACGATCTCACGGGGTCTCAAAATTTTCACCGTCTCACATGAATTTTTGCGATAAAATATTAGGATAAAACTGTCGATATATGCGAAGTGCAAAATTAATTTTCAACTTATTCTCACTTTTCTACTACGCAGTTTCAAATATCTCATTCCCCACCGTCATTGCGCCATCCTCTATGGTCGATTAGTCTATATACGCTTCTAATGCTATTGGAGAATGGGCGACGCTATTGACACTCCCTTTTCCTTTAAACACACCCACCTTTTAAATACGATAATGGAAAAACAAATCGTGCCATATGTGGCACGATGGAATATGTGATCGTGCCATGTCATTCTATGTTGGGTGGTCGTGTCAAGTGTCGCACAACAATGGTGCATCATCAAATTTTAACGGTAAAAATGGATAAATTACATACTTTGAGCTGAAAACTAAGAAGATACTAACATTATTTGGGAGAATCAATTCTTTGTTGTTCATATAAGCTGTTATGTTGGTGTCGAAAAATCTAGGGTTTATAAGAACAAGATTTCAACTTTTCTCAAAAAATAAGAAGAAGAAGAATGTAGTAGATGGGTGTGTTTTAATAGATTAAGTGTAATAAATGATGTGAGTGTATTTAGAGATTGATGAGTGTATTTAGAACTTACTTTTAAGTAAGAGTATTATAATCTTCTAAAGCTATGATATTTTTTAAATTATATAAGGTGGGTGTATTCACAAAAACGGGTGCCAACAGCATAATCAGGGTTGGGAAATTAGGTAAAATACCCCCCAACAAGGGGGTATTAAGGAAAAATACCCCCACTTTATTAAACAATGAAATCTACCCCTTTTCCCTACCTAAAATGTCTACTTTACCCTTAACTTAAAAAAATCAAAAAAAAAAGGAAAAAGCGAGCACATGGGCGGGAGTGAAATTTTCAGCTAGCGGGCCTTTCATTTTCACCATTACAAACCCTAGTTTCACCATTACAAGCCTACTTCTCAACATTTCGAGCAAAGAGATCAACATTACAAGATTTTCGAGCTCTTCTTCAAAATTACGAACCCTAGTAAATGCGACGCGTTTGAAGGAGGCAAAATCGAGAACCTGTGTTCGACAATAAATCTCGCTTCTTGCATCAAAAATATGGATAAAGGTTAGTTTGATTGTTCTTTCGTGTAATGTTAATGATTTTCATTTTCGCAAAATGGTTCAATTAACCAATTTTTCACGATTTTTGAAATGGGTATAATTTGAAGAGTTTCGATTTTTCGCAAGTTGTATCAAAGAGCAAACACGTGGCATAACCGTAGGCAATCAAAGGGCGCTTATGTTAAATATTAAAAATTGTGGGTGGACAAGTGAATCGGACAGATGTGGGCACTTGGGTGGGTATTTATGTGGGCAGTTGTGTGGGCAGTTTGTGTGGGCAGTTAAATTCAAATGTCATTTTGTTTGGGAGGACAAAGTGAACTGGACAGGATGTGGGCACTTGGGTGGGTATTCATGTGGGCAGTTACATTGAATGTCAAAATTTTGTGGGTGGACAACGAAACTGATCTTTTATATCTATCTATTTGCTGCAGGGGTTCATATAATGCACACCATGGAATTTGCATCTACCATCTAAGACAAAATGTTGTTGCCAAATTTAAGGATGTCGATGTATCGGCTCTACTCTATTGTGCCGCTAAGACATATAATGAATCCGATTTTCGACATATCATGAACGAGATATATTTTGTATCTAGTGATATATATAACTACCTGACGACTGAAAATATTCAGAAGGAGCAATGGGCTCGTGTGTTTTTTCCGGGTAGAAGATATAGCATCATGACTACCAATATCGCGGAGAGTCTTAATGCCGTGCTCAGGGATGCTAGGGAATACCCTCCGGTGGCCCTTTTGGATACAATTTTAATGATGTTGATGAGGTGGTATGCGGAACGGCGTAATGTGGCTGTGAAGATGAAATATCCATTGACAGATTGGGCTGAGAAAATTGTTCGAGAGCGGGATGAAAAGAGTAGGAGAATGGATGTCCAAACATCGCATTACTACACCTACTATGTACTTGATGGTGATAGGAATGCCGAGGTCGATTTGAATGCAAGAAAGTGCACATGTAATGTGTTCCAGCTGGATCAATTACCATGTACACATGCACTAGCAGCAGCTAGGAAAGTTGGAATGCCAAGGTACGAACTCGCCTCTCAATTTTACACAACTGATGCACTAATAGATGCATATGCAGAGGCCATCTTCCCTGTAGGCCACGTGGACTTCTGGAATACCCCCGAGGAAGTATCCCAGTTGAATGTGTTGCCTCCAATCATGCGGCCCCCTAGCGGTAGGCCACGGAAAATGAGGATATTGTCCTGTGGCGAGCAAAAATGAAAAGGAAGTGTGGCCGATGTAAAGGCACTGGTCATAATCGCAAAACATGCAAGAAACTCATTCCGGTGAGAAGTAACATCAAATCTTAGAAAGTGGGCAGGGTTGTGGGCATTTGTGTAGGCAGGATTGTGGGCATGACATTTGTGTCATACGAAAGTCTGTAATAGTGGGCATTTGCGTAGGCATTATTGTAGGCAGGATTGTGGGCATGTAAACCCTTTAATGTTTTGAGATTTTCACATTGTTTATGATTGTTAAACTGTTTAATATTTACATTTGCTTAAGCAGATGTGTCTTATACAAAATTTTGAAATAGTGGGCATTTTCGTAGGCATGATTGTCGGCAGGATTGTGGGCATGTAAACTCTTTAATGTTTTGAGATTTTTACATTGTTTATGATTGTTAAACTATTTAATATTTACATTTGCTTAAGCAGGTGTCTTATACAAATTTTGAATATAGTTGGCAATTGCGTAGGCATGATTGTCGGCAGGATTGTGGGCATGCCTAATTTTAGATCTGTGTCTTATACAATTTTTTATAATAGTGGGCATTTGCGTAGGCATGATTGTCGGCAGGATTGTGGGCAGGCCTAATTTGGAATTACAAGAATATACAAGTACTAATGTCATATATAATTACGATTGATATACAAGTACTAACGTCATAAATAATATACAAGTACTACATTGACATCTAATATAGGAAACAGAAATAAAAGTTTAATCCACACAATATACTTACAAATTAACATCTAATATTTCCTTCTTTGTATAATTCCTGAGCAAATTCTAGAGCTGAATTCATCGCACCTCTTGGGGTTGATTTTCACTACACCGCGCCCGTGACCAAGGACTCCACAATCTTCATGCACATTATTCCACAATCACTGGTATTCAATTGTTGCGGAGGATGCTCATACCGCTCAATATTCCAATCCTTTTGGGTGGGCTCGACCTGTTGTCCCAAATATGAGCTTCCTCGCACAAACTTGGTAGCATCAACGCTAATTTACGGAATTGTCCAATATAAGTATTGAATGACTTGGACTCGGACATTGAATCATATACAACGATCAACTTTTTGTTCAAGTCCAACTCATATACCACCCAATGGTTGCGGTGGCGTGGCCTATGCCATGACCTTCTCAACATCGACCCCATGATTTCCCTACACCGTCTATTGGATATGTGCCCATCAAATATTCCAAAGATAGTCTCGTCCTCCTTCCACCAAGACCGAGTTTCTTTTTGTTCTTTAAAGCTTTCACAAACTTGGCACCCCATTTTATAGTCAAATTATTCTCACAAATAAAAGTAAATCAATGTCATAAACAAATTTATATCAAAAAACAAGATGAATGAAATGTTTGTGTAAATGAATGATGCTACGTACCCAAAATAGCATATCAACGGTTGTCCAGTTCGACAAGAAACGTTCAGGCCATTTTTTTGATTTGTACGCAACAAGGCGCATCAACAAGTCCATTTGCTGCAATGTGGGCACATATGTGGGCACACAAGAAAAGCGCAGTTGTTGTAGGCAAGTAAAAATAAAAGTGGGCAAAAAGATAGGTGAAGAAGTGGGCAGGAAAATGGAAGTGATTTTATTCACATACCTGATCATCCAGCCATCCTTCTGTGTCACGGATATTCAAGAACCACGAGGCACAAAATTTGTGACCTTCCTCAATCAACAATGAACAACTACGCCCTTGTTGTCCTTGTTTTCATCAAACCACTTCTCAAATTCTTCAATCAAGGCGCCTGTGGGTAAAGGCCCATTGGATCAAAGAGTTGCGGTGAGGAATTTCCTGGAGCATCCTCCACAACCACCTTACCCTTCTTCCTCGGTGGGACATGATGACTTGGGTCCGTAAAGGTGATTTCTTCGTGGGGCCAGGTTTTATCGCCCTTTTACGTTTTGATAAACAACGCCACCAAGTTTTGGAGATCCGAATCGACAGACTACCAATATCGACAAAATCGGGCTTGGCATTGTCCCCATCACTTTCGGATGCACCATCCTCGATGAATTGTTGGATTTGAAGCCACAACCTCGGTGGTTTGAACCATCGAAAGTAATGCATCAAGTTTTGAAGGCTTGGCAATCAATTCTTCAAATCCTTTGTGCGAGACATATGTAATGGGTTGGGCGTCGCGCCAAGAACAAGGGCAAAAGGACCTGGTGTATCTTTCTTTTCATCGAAGTGGTTTCATCACACACAGTCCTGGTATACCTTTTGAGGAAACATCGAGAAGGGGATGAAGGTTTGTCGGCAACGACGTGGTGAATGTCGGCAGTTTGTCGGCAAAATAATGTCGACAGTTTGCTCGGCAACAATGTCGGCAGGCAAGTCGGCAACAATGTCGGCAGGCAAGTCCCGGTCGTCATCGTGTTGGGCAACGCGGGCTGCGTCCCGGTCGCCATCCTTGTCGGCACAGCTGTCGGCACCATCGTCGGCACTACGGTGGGCACTTTCGATGGAGCTTGTTCTTTGCCCACCTCTTGAAAGAATTGAGCATCCCAAATGCTCCATTATTGACTTCAAAGATGGACTCAATTTTGTCGACTTTCCTCGACAAACCAAACCTGTTGGACGGTTTCAGGTGTTTGTGAACAACGAGCTACAAACATATAAACAAAAGTCAAAAAACATGTGGGCAATAATGTGGGCACAAAAATGGGCAAACATGTGGGTATAAGCGTGTACAACAGTGAATGTCAAATTTAAAGGTGGGCAAACATGTGGGCGATGTGTGGGCATACAAGTGCCCACATGAGGGCCGGCATGCATACACACAATAAAAATTGATTAAAAGCTTACCGTATCATCATCCCCCAAGCAAAGTCCTCAAGATTGTTGTTTTCAATTTATCAAATGTAAAAACAAGTGGCTTCTATTGACCAACGCAAAATACGTGGCACCCGATTCTTGGAAGCTTTTGTTGTGATGGCACACACCTTGGCGGCGGCCGGGATCGCCTCATATGCCCATACTTGTAAGGCGGGGTGAAAGCCGTGGATGTCAAAGTTCTCAAAATCGTGCTTTTCTTTCGTTTCTTTTCTTTCCCAAAAACCCTTTACTCGTCCTACCATGCAGCACGTGTTTCTTTCACCAAGAAATCGAAAGCTACTCTTCCCCAAGGATAAGCATTAAATGCTTCTAGATCATCGACAAGGTGAATATATTCTTCCACAATCTTTTTGGTTTTACGGTCTCTTACATGAAGAACACCATATAAGAAACATAGCAAAGCCAGCTTAAGGGTCATATCTCCATCCCCTTTCTCTTTCTTGGACCATTCTTCTAAAGCGTTTTCCACATGTATCAGGCAAAGGGGATTAAATCTCCTAAAGCATTTTTTGAAGATCCCCGAGGATGATGGAATAGTAGACTTGGACCCAAAACCAAGTCCTGTGATCAATGAGAATTCAGTTACTCCAAAATCTGTCTCTTTATTGTTGAAGTGGAATGTTATCTTGTCCAATGACATCGACTTATCTTGTCGAAAGAGAAGGTGGAGATATAATTGGCCTTGAAATTTCAACTTTTGTACATCCATGAATTGCCAAAGCACGATTCCCCGAACCTTTGTCTATTCCTAACGCTCAAAAACCAACTATTCTGTTTACTTCCTCATTCGATTGCAACGAGCACTTAATCTCGCTGAAATTGGTCCTTTTCGTTTGAACAAGCGCCATCTTTCTTGAACCGCACAATGAAAAGTAGTGTTAGGTACAAGTAGGCACACATGTGGGCGATCATAAAGGCAAATAGATGGGCAAGATAAAAATTATCAAAAACACCCAAGTCCATACATATTCCAACCTAAAAACACATTATAGACTCTGACGAATATGATCATAAAATCCACACAACACGTCACGGACTCCACAAAGTAGTGTTAGATACAAGTAGGCAAACATGTAGGCAGATCAAAGGCAAATAGGTGGGCAAGATTAAAAATTCATGAAAAGACCCAAATCCATACATATGCCAACCTAAAAACACACTATAGACTCTACAGACTCCACACAACACATCACAGACTCCACAAAGTGGGGAAAGAAGTGGGCACTGAAGTGGGCAACGACGTGGGCACTCATGTGGGCAACGCCGTGGGCAAAACACATGGCTAATATGTGGGCAACAAAAAAATGTTGGAATAAAGCCAAGTACAAGCACATTCCAACCTAAACACACCATTAACTCCGCAAAACATGAATCATTCAACGTTAAATCTCGTTTGGAGTTATATAACGAAACCCTAAACTGTTTATTATTTTGTTTTCAAAACAAAACCCAAAATGGTTCAAAAAAACTAACTAAAATAAACATATAAGAGAAGAAAATGAAACAACAAACCTTTTCAACCGAAGAATGACCTTTGATTTTCAAAAACGGAGACGTCAAACAATCGCGATGGATAACACTAACGGAGACGTCAAACAACTCGTCGGAACAGGTGCTCGTCGGAATAGGTTCTCGTGAGGACGTTCGCGTGTCGAAGAGAGAAAGCAGTGGAGTCGGACGTGGGTTGGAAGGTGAGAAGAATGGAAGATGAGTCGGACGTGAGAGGGAGAGAGAGAGTAATGGGCAAATGAAGGGTTCCCGCCTATTCATATTCTTTTTCTTTTTTTTTTGGTTTTTTAAATATAAGGGCATTTTAGACTTTTCAGGAGGAAAAAAGGGTATTTTTCATTGTTTAATAATGAAGGGGTATTTTTCCTTAATACCCCCTTGTTGGGGGTATTTTACCTAATTTCCCATCAGGGTTCAACTCATGATCTCGCTCCCCAAAAATCATCTTCTTTCAGCCGTGTCTAACGATATGGAGAAAAGCCCGGCAGCTTGCGCCATGGACTGGAGCATTCAGCTTGAGAAAAGCCTCCGTTCCCAAAAACCAGGTGACCGTTTACACGAATAACACTGTAATCTATATTTCTTTTTGTCTTGTTTTTTTTACACATTTGAAATACTGGTTATTTTGATTATTAATCAGGTAAATCTACTGAAGCCCTAGAAGAAATTGGCAAGCGGCTCGAGTGGTGGACCAGCGAGTCGGAGCTCTCGTTTGCAGAGTTCAGAATGTTCGGCTTAATCCCCGGCGAGGATAAGCTGTTCCTTAATGCGATTTTTCTGCGTTTGGCAGATGCATTTAGGTTAGGGAACAAACAGGTTAAAAGCGGCGTGGTTAAGCTTTTCTTGAGAATGAAGAGAAGGAAAAGAGACGGGGAAGGTATTTTGAGCAAGGGTAAATTGGAAAATTACTTGGAATTGTTGAGCAGAGTGAAGGAAGCGTTTTATAAAGGGGATGTTGAAGATAGAGCGTTGGCTTTGCGCCTGTTTGGTTGCTGGGCTAATTTTGCTAAAGATTGTGCAGACATACGGTATATTCTGCTGTCAAGTTTGGTGTCTGGTGATGTTCTTGAGGTGAGATTATGAAACATCACATCTCTTCTTAAGGCCTTTAAGTTTATAATCAGTGAAATCAGAATGCAGCATATAGTTCCTTATTTGTTCAGTGAATGCTCTGAAGGAAAGTATTTCTTTTTCCTATATAATTTTGCTTGTTTAGTAATTTCTTGAGGATATTAGAAACATAAATTTTTAGAAAAGAAAAAAGGTTGTGCAGCCATCCCTCAATCGTGCATATAGATATATGAAAAATGTATCTGATATGTAATCGTCTGATACATGATAAAATAATTTACAAATCAGATCTAAATTTATGACTGGTAAAGATTTGATTAGCTATTCAGATGAGAGGCCTCAATCCGAAAACTCAACTAGGAGGATTTTACAAGAATCAAAGATACACCGGTAGAATGGTGTACAGTGTACTCAACCCTATAAAACATGCTGGGTTTGAAGGTTTGGTGCATCAACAAGGATGACAGTATTTGACTCTTGCAACTGCTGACAGTGCTTAAGACCACTAGGAATAAACTGCTTGAACTGTGGATGAGGGACGTCAGAGAGCAAAAAACATGACAGTGTCAAAATCAAGTAGATGCATCTGCCGCATTTCCGAGGTTATGTTTATGTGGTGTAGTGGCTACAATTGTTGCATTGTTTGTGTGTGTGTTTGACGGGTGTGTGCTGCCATATGTGAGGGCATATTCATGTAATTAAATGTATATTGTCCAGATATTTGTGGTGTTTGCTTTGTGGATATTGTTAGTTGTTACTGTATGAGAGTGTCTAAGCAGGATCTGATAAACAAAAAGAAGTTAACCTGAAAAAGAAAAGGGAGAGAAGAGATTTTAATTTCTGAAAGAGCATTTGCAAGAAGAATTCTGAGTTTGATAAATGATTTGCATATCTCATCCCTTGTTAGTTTTAAATTTAAAGGATTTATCAAGGACTGAGTGGTCGAGTGATATTCATGTTAGTTTTTGTTGTCAATTTACTTCCAAGTCCTTAATACTTAATATGGAATAGGCCTATGGAGGTAGAAGGGCTTCTTTAGCTTCATTTCTTGACCATTATTTTCATTTCCGAAATTTCCAGGGCTGAGAATATTGGTTTGTGTGAAATAGAAAATGCGTTTGATTTAATTGCGTAGAATGTTGACTTTATAAGGTTAAAAATGAAGATGCTTATGTGTTTACATGCAAGAAAAGAATGAGAATTCTACAATTGTGTTTGATTTTGTTTTTTTCTTAAAGAATAAAGTACGTGGGGAAATTGAATCTTAATCAAGAGTCATGACTTCTGGTCCCATTAATTTTTTCCAACATCCTGTCATTCAAATTAAATAAGGAGACATTATTTATTTTGTTGTTGGTCCCATTACCTTCTGGCTTCTGTATGCCACTTTGGTGTTATTGAGATCGAAATTCTGGTGTATTAAAATTAGTGAAATATCGCCTCGCACATTTATGATGTGAGTCCTCATTTCACAAAATAGGAGTATTTGGTCTTGAAATGACTGCTACATGGAACGGAGCACTTCAATTGCCATTGAAAAGCCTTGAAATGAAAATAAGTGGTGTTTCTGTTGAAAACTGTGTAACAAAAACTCCTCTAGGTTTTCAAATAGTAGAAAATGGAAAAATTCCTCTTGAAATATAAACAAACATGGCCGAAGTTTGCCAATCTTCTAGCTAAAGAATAGCAGTTCTCATGATTTTCTTTTGGGTAATTGAAAGATCTTATGAATTTGGAATTTGTTAGAACTGTTATTTACTTATTTAAGACCTCTTGAAGATTCCTGCATTTCAAGGAAGAGATGAAGGATTTTCAACTTCTGCATTCTTTTTAACACCTTGTAGGTATCGTTATTGACCTGAGACCTCATGAATTTATACATGAGAACTTTCCATCTACTACATATATACATATATACACGTAATGTGTTACTGTTCATGCTCCCCCTGCACGCTAACTATGTGACCAAAACTTGATTCCTACTTGCTCCAACTTTTTTATGTAATAAACAAAACCTTCTACCACTGTCTTCAGGTGAAAGCCGCTTTGTTTGCTGCAGGATGCTTGTCTGAATTGTCAGATGACTTTGCCAATGTTTTCTTGGAGATACTTACGACAATGGTTTTATCACGAGAGATATCAAGGGACATAAAGTTGGCAGGTTGTAGAGCATTTGCCAAAATGTGGTGCCCATTTTCAATCGCAGACAAGGCATATAAGGTCCGACATCATTCCTCTTCTCTAAAACTACAAAAAGATTGTAGGCAATCATTATGCTGATTATGCCATGACACAAATCTTTCTTACTATGAATTACAGCATAATGTGGCCAATAAGCTAGTCTTTTAATAGAAAAATAATAATTATAGGTAACGGTTGCAGAATTTCAGGGGAGCTATTATCTTTCAAGTTTTGTGACCATTGATGAAAATAAGATGCCTTTTGCTAGGTGCAACAGTATGTTGATTGAACTATATATATATATACACAAACATTATATTGATGTTATTCAGATATGCTTGGATATGTGTGGATTTAGAGAGACAAATTTAAGTTGCAACTTTTGAAGATACTTCTTGTAGACAGGTTTAAAGCTTCTGCTGGATTCTTCAGAAGATGACTTTTCAACTCTGATGCTAATTTCACTTTCCAGGATTGCTTCTAGGTGGATGCTTCTAATTCCCACGCAGGTACCTATTCAGCTTATTCATTTTGCTGATTTAAACAATTGCGTGCTTATACAAAGTTTAGGACCTGAGTGATGAAATTAGGCAAGTTTTTTTTGACAACCCCCCCAACCTGTAAAATGAAGCCTAACATTTATTGAGAACAGAAGAGGAAAGAGAAGGACTACACCTCAAAATCCCAAAACAAGGAAAGTAATAATAGAATTGTGTATGAATATAGAGTGGAACAATAGTCTTTTCTGAGAGACTGAAAATAGTGGAACCCATTACCTAGGCAGGATTTATTAATGTGATTGTATGATTTATCTTTGCATGAATTAACATTATTGTTTCATAAACTGATAGCTTATCGAAATTAGAAGTGTGATGGTTTGAAACACAAATATGGAATATGTCAGATCTAAAAAAGTTCAAATCCAGCTAATCTGTCAGAGAAGTTTGCCATAGACTATACTGATTTGTAGTACAGATAGAACTTGTTTACTTCTATTTTACTTGGCTTTAGCATCTACTTTTGTACCTTTGATTGTAGATAGAATTGCTTGCATTGTTTCAAACTGAAGAGAGATCTTTGCACATGCAAGCTACATCATTAAGATGCTACCACATCGTATCCGCAAGAGGAGTCTGTAGTTTTCCTTCAACTACAGGCACAGTCAATAAGTTATTTGGCATACTACACAGATCTGAACTCCAGCCGACACTGCAGCTTGAAGCTTTAAGAGTTCTGCATAAGGTGTTTCCATGCTTGCATTCTTGATTTAGACTTGTTGTTTTCTCAGAGTTTCTCACATTATGACACTTTGCAGATCCTTCTGTTTAATTTATCCATCATTCCTTGCACGGAGATTCCGGAGCTTTTCCTCAAGCTGTTGGCAGTTGTTAAAAATGTGCTACAGTCATCCACTATGTCAACCAGGGTTCTAGCTGTTAGTGTTCTAGCAGATCTTTCTGGAAAGGTTTTGGGAAGAGTAGATATGGTATCAGGTGGAACTGGTTGTACCCTGGCATCCCATATGATCTCTTTTGTTTTAGATCATATCCTCTCACTGGTGAAACCAAATGTAGCTATTCTTCAGGCTCACTTTGCTGCGGAGCTTGAGGTTAAATGCTTGCTCAACACTTTATTTAACCTGGTTGAAAAACATTCGTACCTTCATTTACTAGCGCTGAATAATATATGCTTATTTATAGATAAACTGATGAAGATGCTCAAGACAGTTATGGACACACAGAAAACTGGCCTGTCAAATCATGAGATGGCTAAGTTTGACAACCATGCTAAAACACTGTTTGAATCAAAACTCATGCTCAATGTATCAAAAATTATTGCTGCTTGCTTGCAAAATCTTGAAGAAGCTGATGCTGAAACCAGCCAAGTTTTGGATGCACTGAAACTTCAATCGCAAAATGTCTGCCATTGCAGCTATTTTGATAGTTACACCAGCGTGGCCTATTTTCTCTTATTGCACTTCCTTTCCACCTTTATCTGCATGTGGCATACATCAGAGAAATTGATGTCTCTAAGTAGAAACTCGAGTCTGTCTTATGTTGATTCAATTCTTCAGCCTGATAAGTTTACTTTGGATTGTGCAAAGAAGATGCTAGGAACAAATACTTACTGGTACTTGTACAAGGCTGGGAAAACTGCTGCCTGTCAGGGGGCATGGTCTACAGCTGCTTTCATATTTGAAGAACTTATTACAGTAGTTCAATCTGCTTCCTGTTCCTGCTGGTTAAAATCTTTGGCTCAGTTCTCAACTGCAGAAAAGCAGATTCAGTTTAATCTTTTACCTGACCATGGGACTTCTATTTTCCGTTGCGAAAGTAGTTTAGGTAAAGGGGAAAACACTGCCTTGAGTACTAACTATTGCAACTTCATGGAAAATCTTCAAATAGCTTGCAATACAATTTCCTCCGCACAAGAGATTCTTGCAGCCTCTGATACGGAGCATAAATTTAGTTTCCAAAGATGGTTTTTAACCCTCAGATCTAATACTCTGAAAACTGTTGTTGATATGATAAAGCTACAGGATACTCTGCTTCCATGCACAACTTCTCAGACACTAGGTCCCTTACTTTACTCTTCTACGGAGGTCTCCTGCCGGATGAAGAAATTAGCTCGAGAATTTGACCTACTCTTGACATCTTTCATGGGCTTGGACAGACAAAGTGTGACAAGTGTTTCAGCACTTGCATTGAGTTGCTCACTTATGGCCTTTACTGCTGGTTTTGCCTTTCTAGTTCCAAACTTGCATTCTTCTGGAAATTATAGAATTTCTGAATTTGGAAACTCGGAGGAGCCTTTCCATGCCTTGCTTATAGAAGATTTATTTGGGCGATTGAGGCATATTGACTGCAAAACTAGGAAAAATCTTCTGGTTCTTCTGAAGTCCTTTAGCAACTACAAGGGCTGTTTTTCGCGGAGGTTCCAAAATCAAAATACCTGTACTTCTTACGAAGCAGTAGTCTTGCACAAGCTTACTGAGTATTCTGTTGGGGAAATTTTTGGTTTGCAAAATGAGGCAAATGGGGTGCAACAAGATGGTGAGGCAGTATCTCGAATTCTTAATAATGGTTTACAACTGCTGCTGAACATTATCTCAAAACTTATGTTGGTTCCTTTCCATACTCCTCATCACTTCTTTCGAGTAAGGTAATGTATAATGAAACTTTCAATTGACGTTGAAGACTAGATGTATCGTTTGCTTCTTGAATGGAGATACAATCTTCATTATGCTCTACCATGGAAAATAAAAACTTGCCTGTTGTGCTCTTAAAGAGCTTTTTCTTGACTCTCACAATATATGTGATGCAATTCCAAAACCTAGTGTGATACCTGGAGTTTTAGGTGCATTACCTAGGTTTCGTATCCATCATTATTTATAATTTCTACTGACAATTTTCACTATTTCAAATTCTTTATTCTGCTGTGATTATCACCATAAACTACAAAAACCATGGCTTTTCCTGCATAAGTAAATTCTCAATTATTGACTTTTAACTGCACATTGGGACTTCAAAATTTAGATTCCCAGAATTTTTGTACATTTCATCTGCTATGCTTTGAACTATCAATGTCAGATCCATTTGATGTATATTGTGATTATATTAAAAGCTGACCATACACCTTCAGGCCTGCCGTTTCCTCTGAGATCATTGTGATGAATGAAGATGGTCAAATGGTAGATGGATCATCCATTTTGTCAGGGTTCCATCTCTCTCTGAATCTGAGCCTTCAGTTGAAAAAGAAGCCAGCTAGCCCGCCAGGTCCACTGAACAAAGCGTACTGCATTCTTAACTGTAAAGCACATTCTCAGAAGACAACCAAAATTGGAGATGGTGAAACTCAAGCCCGGTTGAGCTGGCATGATCACGAAATTGATGATATGATGGACTTGAACGAAAAGTTGCTGAGATATGTCACTGGCTCTGTTCAGACCCACTACAATGACCATTTGATGGTAAATGAATACGTATGCTTTGAATTAAACGAACGAGGTCAGGGTTTCTCTACTTGCTTGCTCGATGTTTCTTCTTTTCCGGTGGGATCTTACAGAATCAAATGGCACAGCGGCTGTATAGATAGTGCAGGTTCTTATTGGAGCATACTTCCTGCTAATTCTGGCCCATTGTTCACAATTCGTGATGTGAATGATTTTGCTAAGGGATGATCAGCTGATACACTTTTACAAGTGTTCTTGAAGGAACCATCCACATTTAATGTTCTTACCGCTGTAGAGAAAACGATACTTGTAGTGTGTCGTAACTGTTGTGAATATGCCCTGGCTTTTTTTTCTCTTTCTTTTACGTTTCCTGAATTCATACAAGTTTGTGTTCTGCTGTTGTCATTACTTCTACCCTATTGTGATCTTCAAATTTTCTTTTCTGAATTGATAATCACTAATTTTCTGATAACATGTGGAATTGCTGTATGCCTGAATTTAGTAATGTTGTGATAGCTTGAAATTGCTGGATATATTGAGGGTGTTTGTAACTTACTTCAGAATGGACTTCTAGACATGAAAGTTCTTTTGAAATATATTACGTAATAATTCGAGACTTATAAATTAGGGTGTTTGTATTTTTTTTTTTTGAAAAGAATAATGTTTGCTTTATGTGGGAATGAAAAATTTGTTTGGAGCTAATATTTGGGAGACGTATTTCTCATTGTCCCAAAATACTATTATATGTTATTATACTCGACTGTAACAAGAAAACAACCTTAACAAAACATCTGGTTGACAGTGTATCTCCCACTAACGACAATAGTATTGATAAGAAATCTACTATTAAACACGTTTGGTTAGTTGCAAAAACTATCACTAAGGTATATTCTATAATTATAAAAAAATCTATTTATATTTCAAAATTACAAATACCCCATTTACATTTGTTACTTATACAAATTTCACCCTCAAGAGACGGAGAGAGGAGTATTTGTCGAGTAAATACAAACCTCAAAGAGATATCTATAACACTTTAAGGAGATATTTGTAATTTTGAAGATTTTTTTGTAACTAGGCTAAACCCTAATGAGTAGTTTTTGTAATTATCTCAAATATGTTTTCCATAATATCATTCAACAAAACATCTAAATGTACTTTTATTCTCCACGCATTCTCTACTCTCACTATTAAAAGTACATTCACTCAAAATATTTCTTAAAAACAAAACCAAACAAAAAATTAATCTCATATAATTATGAGTAGTCTTAATCGGACGATCAAGTTCTTAATCAAACTAAAAGTATTCAATAAGCCATATGATATCATTTCGGTCATAATAGATTCTTGTTGGTTTTCCAGGTTGGTGCACTATGAATTGTAAGACAGAAACACTGAACTTGAGTCCCACATGGAGACGGAAAAGTAAGTAGGACAATAGCTCGCTATAAATTGAGACGTGAAGCACCAAACAAAGCATACCTTTCTCGGCCTTTTGGCTAAGATCAAGTGTAGTATCTGTTCTTATCTATTAGGATATCTATTAGTTAAACAGTTAGACGATTATGAAGTTAGTTACAGGGGCAATTTGTAATTACTGAAATAAAAGTTAGAAGCATGTGTACTACTCTGTATAAATACCACCTCCTAACTCAATACAATCAGTTAGTGTTCATGCAATTTATTCTTCTCTTTTAGTTTCTCAACGTGGTATCAAGAGCTCAGAAATTCTTCATCGGGCGGTGGTGGTTCTTTGCCGGAGTTTGCTTAATTTTTTTTTTCCGATCCTGCTCCTACTGTGCGCTTCATGGCAGATTCATCTTCTTCTACTTCTATCTTACCTCATCTCGCTACTCTTACTTTGCTACCAGGTGTAAACAACTATACATATTGGCGTGCTCAGGTCTTAGCCACTGCTCGTGCTCATGGCTTCGAGGAGTTCTTGCTTGGAACATTGTAGAAATAGTAGAATGATAGCTAACACACAACACAGCTTCATTGAGCTAATCAGAGGGAAAATTTATTTCTGTAAAATTTTGAATCATCACACGAAATACACCAGCCTGAGTATTTATACTACCAGTCACAATGTTAACCACCTAACAGAAATGACAGAAAATAACAGCTGTAAGAAAAAGACAAAAATACCCTTCAGCAGAAAATACAAAAATACCCTCTAAGCCAACATCCCCCCCTCAAGTTGGAGCATGGTGATAATCAACCATGCCCAACTTGGAAGTCAACCTGTGAAAAATGCCAACACCAAGAGCCTTGGTAAACAGGTCGGCTAACTGCAGTGAAGAGGCAATCTTGCAAGGTACAATGAGCCCAGCCTTGTAGTGGTTCCGAACAATGTGACAATCGATATCCAGGTGTTTGGTGCGTTCATGAAAGACGGGGTTAGCAACGATGTGAAGAGCCGCCTGATTATCACAGAAAAGGGAAATAGGCGTAGGGATGGATAGATGGAAGTCTGCTGCAATGTATGTAATCCAAAGCACCTCACAAACAGCAGCACTTAACGCCCTGTACTCAGCCTCAGCGGAAGATTTAGAGACCGTGTTCTGCTTTTTAGCCTTCCATGAGATCAGATTATCCCCCAAAAAAACACAGAAACCAGTGATGGACCGTCGAGTATCCAGGCACGTCCCCCAATCAGCGTCACTATACGCTTTGAGCACAAAAGGACTGGAAGCTGAGTAGAATAACCCCTTGGAAGGACAACTTTTAAGATAACGTAGGAGATGAATGGCTGCATCCCAATGAGAAACACAAGGGGAATTAACAAATTGACTAAGCTGTTGAACACAAAACGTAATATCAGGCCTAGTCAAATTGAGATAAAGGAGTCTCCCCACCAAACGTCGATATTGCTCAGGTTGAGGCAAAGGATTCCCAGGGTCACTGATCAACTTCGGCCCTGTGGAAAAGGAGTAGTAACAGGTTTGCAATCAAGTAAGCCAACATCCTTCAAGATGTCCAAGATATATTTTCGTTGGTTGAGATAAATCCCAGAGGCAGTCCTAGCCAACTCCAAACCAAGGAAATATTGAGCCTGACCTAAATCCTTTATGGTAAACAAACGATCAAGGTACTGTTTCAGGGCAATAATATCAGACAAATTGGAGCCAGTCACCAATACATCATCAACATACACCAAGAGAAATAGAGTAGAAGTATCAGAGTGTTTGAAGAAGAAACAATGATCATGCATGGACTGAGTAAAGCCAAAATCCAACAACTTCCCACAGAATTCAGCATTCCATTGGCGAGAGGCTTGTTTTAAGCCATAGAGGCTCCTCTTTAAATGACATACCTGCCCCGGTGAAGCCTTTAAGTAACCAGCAGGGGGAGTCATGTATATGTCTTCATCAAGATATCCATGAAGAAACGCATTGTTGATGTCCAACTGGTGAAGTTCCCATCCCCTAACTGCAGCCACTGAGATGAGTAATCGAACTGTAACCAACTTTGCAACCGGACTGAAGCTATCAAGATAGTCAATCCCATGAATTTGATGATACCCTTTAGCAACCAAACGGGCCTTATAACGATCCACCGTACCATCAGGGTGCATTTTAATCCTATAAACCCACTTACATCCAATTGCTTTCTTACCATGAGGCAAAGCGGTTAGTTCCCAAGTGTGATTCCTTTCCAAGGCATCCAATTCTTGATTCATGGCATCCACCCATTTGGGATCACCACTGGCTTGAGTATAGGTGGTAGGCTCCTGCAAGTTAGATACATTGGCAAGAAAAGACATATATTGTGCAGGTAAATGAGGAGCAATAACAAAAGGAAAAGTGTTGATAGGATAATGAAGGGAGTAGGACCCTGAAGATGACAGAGCAGGAGTAGCTGCAGCGGGCTGAGCAATGCTATTATATGCCACATAGTCAGAAAATCTAGCTGGAGGAGTAATATGCCTGTGACCTTTTCTAAGAGCAATGGGCTGATCCAGGTCAGAAGAAGGAGAAATGGAAGGAACAGGTGGAGGATCAGGGGAACTGGGTTCAAGAGGAGAGACACAAGGTAGAGGAGTAGTGGTAGATGGAGAAGTAGAAAAGGAGAGAAATTCATCCTCAATAAAATAGGCTTCCCTGGTAACAAGAAATTTGTTGGTAATAGGATTAAACAGCTTGTAACCTTTCTTACCAAGTTCATAACCCACAAAAATACACTTATGAGATCTCGGATCAAATTTGTGTTTATTAGGCAAGATGTTAGTAGCAAAGGCAGTACAACCAAATGGTTTGAGGAGGGTATAGTCTGGAGGATGTCCAAATAACAATTCATAAGGGGTGTGCCAGTTAAGAACAGAACTAGAAATTCGATTGATGAGGTATGTAGCTGTGAGAAGAGCAAAAGGCCAAAAATCAATGGGTAACTTGGACTGAAAAAGCAATGCCCTAGCTGTGTCCAACAAGTGTCTATGTTTGCGTTCAACCACCCCGTTTTGTTGTGGAGTGTACACACAAGAGCGTTGGTGAATAATCCCATGAAGCTCAAAAATGTGCTTACAAGAATGATTGACAAATTCAGTACCATTGTCAGTTCGAATCACCTTAATTTTTTTGTCAAACTGTGTATGGATCATTTTAATGTACTTGAGAAGAAGAGATGGTACTTGACTTTTGTGAGGCATAAGATATGTCCAAGTGGTACGACTAAAATCATCCACAAGAGTGAGAAAGTAAGGTGTTTGACAGAAAAGTGTCCCTGAATGGAAAGGACCCCATACATCAACATGAATTAGATCAAACAAAGCAGTGGCACAAGAATTTCTGGAAATGAAAGGTTGTCTGTGTTGTTTAGCAAGATGACAGATATCACATTGTTTGATAACTTGTTCATGAGTTTTGGTACAGTAAGATTTCAAAAAAGGTAAATGTTCAAGAGTACTATAGGAAGCATGGCCTAATCTATTATGCCAATAAGCTAGAACATTATTACACCGGACAGAAGAAAAAATAGAGGTGGAATCAGTAGATTTCCCACTTTGCAGCACATAAAGCCTGTCAACCGCCTTGCCAACTCCCAATATCTGATCAGTCCTCTGGTCCTGCAAAACACAATGAGTAGGATGAAAAATACATTTGCAATGAGAGGTTTGGGTTAGCTGGGAAATGGATAACAGGTTGTACTTAAAAGATGGAACGAGAAGAACATCTTTAAGTGTTAAGGTCTTGGATAGAACCACCTCACCAGCATGTGTAACTAGTTTGGTGGAACCATCAGGCATGAAAACAGTTATAGGGGAAGAAATAGGAACAAGGTGAGATAAAAGAGAAGGATTATTGCACATATGTCTACTTGCCCCCGTATCTAAAATCCAGTCACCAACTCCTAACTCAGCAAAGGAACTCAAAGCAAAATGTTGAGCATGTATACCTGTATAACCAGCAAAATGAGCATAATCATTGTCATTAACCTTCTGATTATCCGCCTTTAGGAGTGAAATAAATTTGGACATTTCCTGCTGAACAATGCTGGCAATATCAGCGGTTTGCATTTCTTTTGGTCGTAGTAGTGCCCTCTCGAATCGATCAATCCTTTACATCAACGCAATTAGCAGTAGGTCTTCCCCTCATCTCTCTTGGTTTGGTAAACCACTCAGGATATCCATGGATTTGGAAACAATCCTTTATCAGATGACCTGTTCCCTTGCAATGTTCACAATGCAACTTTGCTTTCTCTTCTCTGGTAAGTCGTCTAACAAATCCTCTGCCTCTACCTGGATTCCAATTTGAGTTACCAGTTCCAGGCCTCATGCCTGTGTTTCGTACTCCAATCCCAGTGTTAACAGTCATAGCAGCACTTTCCAAACCTCCAGGAAATGCATCCTGCACAGTTCTCTGTCTCTCCACCCTGAGTATCATGGAATAAGCTCTATTCACATCTGGCAATGGATCCATCAAGAGCAGTTGACTTCGAGCTTGATCAAAAGTTTCATTTAGCCCCATAAGAAACTGCATCAGCTTGACATTAGCATCATTAGCAACAATGTGTTGAAGTGCAGCACAGGTACACGGTGGTGTAGGTGCTAGACTACTAAATTCATCCCAGAGTTTCTTCAAACGAGTAAAATACACCATCACAGAGTTATTACCCTGACTTATGCTACTAATTTCTCGTTGCAACTGATACAACTGAGGTCCATTGCATTGACCAAATCTCTGAGCTATCTCTTCCCAAAGCTCTTTAGCAGTATCAACATATAAAAAGGCATCAACTATATCTTTCGAAATAGAATTAAGCAACCAGCTAGTTACCATAAAATCCGCACGTTTCCAGAGTTCATATTGAGGAGAATCAACTTCAGGAGGTTCGATTTTACCATTAATGAAGCCTAGTTTCGTTTTAGCACCAAGAGCGATGATCATCGAGCGTCGCCATGGCAAGTAATTGTTTCGATGTAAGGTTAGTGACCAAAATTAAGCCAGGATGGTCGATCCGCGGCAAAGAGCGGATCTTCATCTTTCGGAACCACTTGATTTGCGAAAAACTGATTGTTAAAATCATCGGCGGTTCTGTTGCCACTAGTACCCGCCCGTCTTGGTTTTGCGTTGGTTGTTGCCGCCGGTGGCCACCATTGCCCAGGAATTTGCTCTAGATACCATGTAGAAATAGTAGAATGATAGCTAACACACAACACAGCTTCATTGAGCTAATCAGAGGGAAAATTTATTTCTGTAAAATTTTGAATCATCACACGAAATACACCAGCCTGAGTATTTATACTACCAGTCACAATGTTAACCACCTAACAGAAATGACAGAAAATAACAGCTGTAAGAAAAAGACAAAAATACCCTTCAGCAGAAAATACAAAAATACCCTCTAAGCCAACAAACATCATCTCCTCCTTCGCAGTCATTAGATGGTTCTGAATCTGGTTCGGTTATCAATCCTGAATTTTCTATCTGGAATTGACGTGATCAGTTGTTATTGACCTGGCTTCTTTCGTCTATGATCGAGTCCATGCTTGGGCATGTTACACGGTGCACCTCTGCTGCAGTAATTTGGTCCTTTTGGAAACTCTTTTCCGATCTCAGTCTAAGGCTAGAATTAATCATCTACGGTGTATGTTACAGACTACTAAGAAGGGAGATTTACCAGTTGAAGAGTATATTTTGAAAATGGTGGCAATAGCTGACAACTTACAAGCTGCTGGTAAAGTTGTACCAGATGATGACCTTATTTCATATGTTCTAGCTGATTTTGGGGTTGAATTTGAATCTATTGTTGTAAATCTTCAGTCAAGATCTGTCTCTCTTACTCTTCCAAAGATTCAATATGCTCTTCAATCGTATGAGATGAGGTTATAACAGTTGAATAGTTCAATGAGTTCTTCAGATCCTTCTGCAATTACAACCAACATTGCTGTCAACAGGTTTTAATTCTTCTGAAAATTTTACACCTCGTGGTGGTGGTATGTTTCACAGAGGGAGAGGTCGTGGTCGATTTAAAAATTCAAGCCTATCTGTCAAATTTGCGGCAAAAATAATCATCTTGCCTCCAAGTGCTCTAAGAGATTTGATGTGAACTTTCCTGGTCGTGGCTCATCTCCGGTTTTGGCTCTCCTTCTCCAGGATATGTTTCTCGACCTCCAGGTTTTGGTCATTCTTCTCGACAGGCTCATCTCAGCTCAACTTTCTTGTACTGCCAAATTACCATCAAAATTCTAGTGTGATGCATTCGTTTCTGTTGTCAACACTATAAATAGGTTTCCTACTCCTTTCTTATCCAATATTTCACCGTTTCAAAAGATTTTCAATTTTTCTCCCGATTACTCATTTTTTTAAGGTCTTCGGTTGTGCGTGCTTTCCCTTTCTTCATCCTTATAATACCTCCAAGCTTTAGTTTCGTTCTCACAAATGTCTATTCTTGGGGTATAGCCCATTTCACAATGCATATCGATGTTTAAGCCCCTCTGGTCGCATCTATGTTGCTCGCACAGTTTCCTTCAACGAAAATGAGTTTCCATATGCTCAGTTATTCCCCTCCACTCCACCGCCATCTACTTCTCTTAATCAGTCTCAACTTCCTCTTCTTCCCATTCTCTTATCTTCCTCTCCTACACCTGTCCGGTCTCCTAACCCTGCACATTTTGCTGCTCCTTCCCCTTCTTCTGCTTCATCCCCTTCACCTCCACCACTGCCTTCCCCTCCACTCCCTGCTTCTTCTAGTCATCCTATGCTCATTCGCTCCAAAAACGGAATTTACAAACCAAAACTCTTCAATATTGTCTCCTCCATTTCTGAAGCATCTTCTGTGTCTCAAACTCTAAATGATCCCAACTGAAAAACAACCATGGATGCTGAATTCCATGCTCTTCAAAAGAATATGACATGGGATCTTATTCCTCTGTCCCCCACTATGAATGTTCTGCAAAATAAATGGGTTTCCTCTATCCCTCACTTGATAAGCTTAAAGCTCGTCTTGTGGCCAAGGGTTTTCAGCAAAATTCGGGTGTTGATTATTTTGAACATTTAGCCCGGTTGTTAAATCCATCTCTATTCGCATTGTCTTTACCTTGGATGTCACAAAAAGATGGAAAATTTAGCAAGTTGATGTGAACAATGCGTTTTTTTAATGGGGACCTTCTTCAGCCTGTGTACATGGATCAACCCGAAGGATATATTGATCCTACCAAGCCCACTTATGTTTGTAAACTTCGTAAGGCCCTCTATGGACTCAAGCTGGCACCCCGGGCCTAGTTTGACAAGTTGAAATCCTTTTTGATTGGTCTTGGATTTTAGTCTTACTCTGGCTCTTCATTCTTCTTTATCCGCAATGGCTCTCGTCTTTTGCTCATTTTGGTATATGTTGACGATTTGCTGATTAATGAGGATGATGAGATTATGGCCAGTCAGGTTATTTGCAAGTTAAATGCTGCATTTCTCTGAAACATCTTGGTGAAGTTCATTATTTCTTGGGGCTTGAAGCTCATAAGTCTGCTCAGGGGTATTTTCTCAATCAAACCAAGTACATCACTGATCTCTTACACAAAACTCGCATGTTTGATAGCAAATCGTGCTTTACACCGTATTGCTCCAACCAGAAACTTCAACTCTTGGACAACCCACCATTCTCTCATCCTACTCTCTACCGGAGCACCGTTGGAGCCTTACAATATCTAACTATCGCCCGACCTGACCTCTCATTTGTGGTAAATAAGCTCAGTCAATTTCTCAAAGCTCCGACTGAAAATAATTGGGTGGCCTGTAAATGCGTTCTTCATTATCTGAAAGGCACTCTTCACACTGGTCTCTTCTTTCAGCCTTCTCCGCTATCTACTCTCACAACGTTTGCAGACGCCAATTGGGGTAGCAATCTTGATGACCGAAAGTCGACAAGCGGGCATTATGTTTTTCTTGGTACCCTGGAGCTCTAAAAAGCAAAGTGTTGTTGCTCACAGCAGCACCAAAGCTGAATATCGGGCTCTCACCACTGCCACCACTGTTATCACTTGGATCACCTCTCTTTTTCATGAACTTGGTATTTCGCTTCAGTCTCCGTTTATGTTATGGTGCGATAATGATGCCTCCAGTTCAATATTCCATGCCAAGACTAAACAAATAGAAATTGACGTTCACTATATTCGGGATAAAGTGAGTTGTCGTGACATCGAAGTTCGCTATGTTCCTTCAGCCGATCAAGTTGCAGATGCTCTTACCAAACCACTCTCCATAGCTCGATTTCAGAATTTTTGTGCCAAATTTTCTCTTCGCACTCCTCCCGATTTGGCTTGAGCGGGGAATGTTAGAATATTTGTTAGTTAAACAGTTAGACGGTTATGAAGTTAGTTAGACAGTTATGCAAGTTAGTTATAGGGGCAATTTGTAATTACTGAAACGATAGTTAGAAGCCTGTGTACTACTCTCTGTATAAATACCACCTCCTAACTCAATACAATCAGTTAGTGTTCATGCAATTTATTCTTCTCTTTTAGTTTCTCAACATTATCAGTTTAATATCTGATACGTGAGCCAATGACTCACACAATATTAAACTAATTTTTTGAGGGGATAGTCTATTTTAGTAGCTTGCTGCTGGCGTTGCACTATTGTCTTGGCCTGGCGCATCCCGCCCAAACTTAGTCCTAATCTTTGTCCAGTATAAGTTTCTAATTTTGTTTGTTTAAACACTGAAGTTTTAATTGCTTGACCTTAATTTAATTTCAAGTTTTACCTTATTAAGATTTTCAGAGTTTTATTTTCCTTTTCTCAATCTATATATTATATATAAAAGAGAAGCCTTTATAAACAGTATCACAATTTTTTTCCCGTCAATTTCACAATACTAAAGAAGTAATTAAAATCTGTACAATAAAAAAGAAAGATTGATTATTATTACTATTGCAATGACACAATACGCAAAAAGTAATTTAAATATGTACAATAAAGAAAATATTGATTACTACTGAAATGCCATATTTTGATGGTCAACTTTAAAGTTCCTTAATTAGAATTATATAAAAAATAGTTTTCCAAATTTGTATGTATATTACATTAGTTATCATATTTTTTAATTTACTAAAGTTTTCGTTTTAAATTAGTTTTTTATTATATAATATATCAGATTAATAATCTTTTATCTTTTTACGTTCTTGGGTTTGACACCTATATTGAATATATATAAATAGCAAATAAGCATAACACAAAATATAAGATATATTTACTCAATTTTGTTTTTTCTAACGGACTTTAATATTATGCATTCGAGTTATTGGACATCAATTCGTATATATGTATAATTATTTTTCTTGGGCTTAGCCCATTTCTTTATAGTTATATAGAATTGTAGTTAAGTTGATTTGATTCAATTAAAACTCATTTTAATTGAAGAAAATATATCTCAAAAGTATTACATTATATATATTACATATATCTATACATAACATTATATATATAATTATGTAATTAAGATGAGATTAACTTTTTAATTATATGAAATTATATTTATAATACTATTTATATATAGAAAAATATTTTTTATATTTATTAACATACTTTTCATGTTACAATAAATTATTTTTTATACTTATCAATGTATTTTGATATTTAACTTTCAAACTTGTCATCTTCGCACTTATTAAGGATCTAAACATGACTAAAACGCAATTGAGCGATGAATTTGGGCCTTGTGCGGTTTTATAAAAACCAACTTTCGAAAATTGAATACAAAATACATTGTATTTAATGTAAGACAACCCATTACCGTGAGACTGTGGGGACTAATCACAACCATCCACCACAACTAATAAACGGTTTGGATTGGGATTAAAATTATGGTATTAACTAATTAATTTAAATACGATAAGGATAATATAGCAAAGTGTTAATTTGGTGTAACAATCAATCCATAATAACCACTGCTACACAAGCAATTATTAAGAGAATATATCAATCACGTTCTGTAACAGAAAAATCACACAAAATCAAGGTTCTTATCTCTATCCTCTCTGCAAACGAAAGTTAACAAAGAGAAATCTGCAGACGAAGAACTATTTTACGAAGGTAAACAACATACAAAATGAGGATACATATCAAACACCGCATTAGAATTCAATGGACGCGATAGATGAAACCGTCGAATATGAGCAGATCGATTCTGGTACGTACATTGGCTTCAAAAACAAATCAATATTAATTCATGTTGAATATGATGCATAATAGCTAGATTATAATATACATGAGTTTTCTTCGAATCATGGTTATACCTATTTACAATCACAGTCTTTATTTGCACCTATATGCGTCTATGGATTATGCAATGAAATAGTGCATGGTTAGTGTATATATGCTGCATATCTTATAATAATGATGCATTATTCGTTTAATTTGCAAACTTATGCACAGTAGCAATAGCGACAAAGTAATTATGTAATCTTAATGCATATATTATTTATATATGATGCATAATTATATGAATACTAATGCATACATACATTTCGTTTATATTTATAATCATAATAATGCGCTTTTAACTGTAATTTCTACATCATATACAATCTAAAATACGAAATAAGCTTACTGCACTTGTAATGCATGTATTATAAAAGCATGGTGCTTTCTAAGAATGATTATGGTGCATAGTTACACTAATAATTATACCATGCTTGCATTGAATGAATACTAATTATTTTTTGTATAATTAATACAAATTAACATACAAAATAATGCATACTTATGCTAATTCTGCTGCAACGTTATGCTTATAACAATGCATATTTACTTGATGCAGACCACCAACATAATGAAGTACGAGATCCCATTGTCATATCCCTATGTTCTACAAAATATTGGATCCCTGAAAATGAGCAAGAAAATATACCACGAATAGATATGCAATTTACTACCTTGGAAGAGGGTATACAATTTTGTAGGGATTACAGATCAAGCTGTGGATTTGACATAAGAAAAAAAACTCACGACGATTTAAAAATCGTGAAATCTGTGTGCAATATATTGTATCTAACGATATCAGTGCAATCACTGACATTACAATCAATTAGATCATGATTGTTGTAAACGATTGCATTATAGTACCGCATCAGTGCACCACTTATAATCTAAATATGCACTACAATAGTGTTAACTCCTCATCATGATACAAATATGCATTATAAAAACATTACATCTGCATCATGTCAAGTCTAACTATGCACTAAAATCACGTTAACTATGCATAACCATTAACCGATACAGTGCACCACAACTGATTTAGGTGTGCACCACAATATCATTAGTTTTGCATCACATCTGACGTAAGTATACACCACAATACCATTAATACGCTACAATCGCATCACATGAAATCTAAATATGTACACAATTGCCATTACCTATGCACTAACACCATAACACCACTATAATTAATACAAAATGCATAATTATCTGAGATTTGTTACATATATAATAATTAGATACCATACTCATTCATTGTTGCATATGTATTGTAAAAATATGCATGCTTAATTTCATTTGAAACGTTAAAAATATTAAAGACAAAATGACAGTTTTCACCGTTCATGTCAGGTGAATAATAATGTAATATACAACATTGTAACTGTTTTCACCATTAATAACATATAAAAACCCATCAACAAAATAAAAAAAGATGCATCAACATTGTAACTAGACATACACTAGCATTGTAAGACCCAAAAACAAAAAAATACTAATTAGTATTCATGTACAACATTATCCATAGAAATCCAACGTCTAACGCTACACTTTCTTCTTTCCAGTAAAATATTTCTTGGTTGAACTAGAACATTTTCCCTTTATTCATTCAAATCATTAGCTATAATTGCATGACAATACAGAGTCCTCATGCATAAATAGAGTAACATCGCCCTTGTCGAAACCATCATCCTACTTCTTCTATGCTCCACCTATGTAGGTCTCCATATGCCGCATCACATAAACTCCACAATCAATCATGATATCAGAATCCTTCAACGCCATCGCAAGCCTAACCAGAGAGCATTTCTCTACAACACACGATATTTGATAACATCTGCGCACAAGCAAATACCGAGAAAATACACTCAACTGTACCCATAAAAAATACGCATTTAGAAAACCAAAAAATAGTTTTAAAAAATAAAATACATCACATTATGCATATAAAAACAAACTATACTAGACACAAAATAAGTGCATATGAAAAAAAAATATCCCCTGTATTTATTAATAATGCATTAAATCACATCTGCATGTGCGCAATACCATTACTATATGTGTAACACTGTAACATTAATATGCATAAACTTGAGCTGGCAATGGGTCGGGCCGGCAAAATGGCTAGCCCAACCCAGCCTAAATATATACTTCATGTACAAAAAAACCGGGCCGACCCAAAATAGTCAGGCTAGCCCGGCCCATCAGGCCATTCGGGCTATGTCAAATAGGCCCGACTTTTTTTGGGCCTAAAAAAATATGGCCACGGGCCGGGCTTGATTTTGCCACCTCTAGCACAAACCAAAAACTAAGTTTGCACCATAACCCCCACCTATCAATATATTAAAAACACTGATAACTATCTATTTCAACCATCGTATGTGCACCAAACATAAATTGAAAATGCATAATTATATCCAAAACTATACATCAACAGTTGTTAAATGTGGACCGCTCAATGGCACAACATGGGCAATATATTTTACATAACAAATATATTACCAAAACATCATTACACAACTAATATTGTATCACATATATACATAAATATGCATCAATCTCCAAACTGTGCAAAAACAAAGCTACACACACATACCCCTAAATAATTACGCCCACAAACATAAATAAAAATGCATCGTTTAAACCCTATTTGTGCCCAAAAATCATCACATAAAAAACCTAACAAAAAAAAACTTCCAGTTGATATGTTCATCTTCCTCAACAGGCTAACAAAAATTAACATGTCATATATTAAACAAAAACCTTAAAAATCAATATAATAAACCCTAAAACTCCCAAAATAAAAAAAAAGTTGCGCACTCAAACCTCTGTGTTTGAGAAAATAAAAGTATTGCCAAATTTAACGAAAACAATTACATACCAAAAATGCCCAATAACAGAACAACCAAAAATTCAATTAAAAGGGAGAAGCAAACTATTAACACGAGAAAACTTATTGAATGCTGAAGTTGTTCACATAAAACACGAACTCAATGTGCGGATACCGAAAACCAGTCTTCCAAAATCGCGTAAAAATGGACGAAACCTTCTTTACTGTTCGAATTCACTTGCAAAGTAACCCCAGGGAAAAATTTTGAGAAAAAAGAAAATAAATATGATGTTAATAGTGAGAATCAAGTTAATCATAAATTCCTTCAAAACTTCTATAGAGAGTTAGTTACAAAAAAGAAAAATTCCCTACTTAAAATGACTAAAACACACTTACTAAATGAGAATAAGAAAAAAATTCTCAACCATTGGATTTGACAAATAAATGACAGGAATTGGTCCACACTAACTTACGTAGAGACCTCTGCCACATTTGATCCAATACATACATATATATATATATATATAAATTGTATAGTATCTAAAATTTGTATAGTGTGGTTACGTTCGTGTATATATTTACATTAATTTATTTATATATCAAATGTATAGTTTATATATCACCGTGAGTTTACATTATTATAAGTGTTTGGATATATATAGTTCTCACTTATTATGAGCCCACCCATTTGGGGTGAGTCCATAGGGATAAATCCTAATCGTTCATCATATTTTTTCAATGGTCTAGATTAGAAGATCGAATTCAATTTTTTATTTTTATTTTCAGTAAT
The DNA here is from genome assembly GCA_016081115.2 of Rehmannia glutinosa. NCBI lineage: Eukaryota > Viridiplantae > Streptophyta > Magnoliopsida > Lamiales > Orobanchaceae > Rehmannia > Rehmannia glutinosa. The sequence continues at coordinate 64,741 of JABTTQ020002709.1, read as the reverse complement.
TAAAAAGATAATTTAGGTCATTTTATAGTTTAAAAGAGTTCATTAAGATTTGATTAGATTCTAATTAATTCTTTTCCTTTACAATTAATTAGATGTTTCTACAGATTTGATTCACGACTTTTCGGATTCTTCATGTTTACACTTCGTCACTTTCTTTGTTCCTATTTTCGTCTCCTCTCTTTCGCGCTTTTTTCTTGGTTTCATCGTGTTGGTTCATTTTGACGCTTCAGACTTCTAGTTTCCACAGAGAATAGCAGATGCTTGTGAAGGTATGGTTTTGCGACTTAGTTTTTGTTTTCTTTTGTTGATTGAGTTGACAATTTTTCAGATTATGAATTACACTGTTGTTATTGTTCCCATTTTTTCACTTCCTAACTGTTCATTGTTTATTTTTCAAGCACTAGTTTGGGTGGTTTGTTCAATTTCGGATTGTAACGAGCCAATATGTTGTCTTGGTGTATATTTTTTATGCTTTTGTTTGGAGATTTGCACTTCTTTCATTGATATGTTGGAGAAGTTTTCACAGTGTTGTAATGATGTGTCTGTTGGTGGAGTTAGTACGTGTTTGCAGTTTGTTGTTTTATACCTTTCTATTTTATATGCTTATATACAAGATTAATGTTGCTTGTTAAGTACATGCATATTGCTTGTGAAATGTTTATTGTCTTGGCTTCGTACAAAGTTGGTTTTTTGTATGACCATCATTTATTATACTTGTGTAAGTGGACAGTGTTGCTTGTATATGTATTCACGGTTGCTTATGAAATGTTACATATTGAGTTTTTAATTATGACTGGTATTTACTATGTTTGTGCTCATTCATAATCTTGCTTGTGAAGGTGTTGGATAGTATTTATGAAATATTAGATTAATGCATATTAAGCAAAACACTGTCATAGTTGATAAAGTATTATGTTTGTTGATTTTTATATTGTGGGGTATTGAAATTATATTGTGGTTTTACAGCGTCAGATGTTTTCTTGGTATATATTGTCGAAAGACTGCATGTTAACAATGCATTTATTCAAAATTATTCGGTTATCGACTGTCCATGCCGTGGAGGGACAACGAGAATAAAGTAGACTATGCAATTTTTGCAATGCATCATATGAAGACGTACATGGGCGGAGGCATAAGAAACTGGGACGTGAGTTGGAGAAGAAAAATATTGCACAATTATCGACGATGCAAGCAAAGTACTATAACACGATTGCACTGATTGACATGAATGAACACAAGTCGAGAAATTTGGAGGAGGCAAAGAAATTTTGTGGGACGGTAAAATAGTGGTCTATGGGTGACAGATTATTTTTTCTTTTTTTTTGTTAATGTAATGTGTATGTTGAACAAGATAACGTATTACATTTTTTATTTTTAGATTTTTTTTGGAATTATTTTGACAAAATCTTAGTTTGGTACATACATTTCAGGGTATATGTTACATTGAATGTTTTGTTGTTAGAAGTTGGGTTTTCTTGTGTGTCTAGTAAGTTTTTCAGTTGTAAAAGATATACATGCAATGCTAATGTAGACATCTTCTGATGTATTTGTTGATATCAAATGTTGCTTATTCAGTAGCGAATTACATGCAATACTAATGTAGACATCTTCTAATGCATTCGTAGATATCAAATGTGGCTTATTCAGTAGTGAATTAGTTAGTGAGAACTTATGAAGAATGTATTTGATGCATATGTGGAAAAAGAAATGAGTGCTTATTAAGAGATAACAATCGTGTAATTCCAAATGTATCGGTTTGCAAATCAACTTAAAAACAGATTTGTATCTTTGTCAAATTATAATACACAAACAACAATCATCCATTATATATGTAATGCCAATGTAGGCAAATTGTACAATATTTTTAGAGATCAAAACTTTCTAATACAGTATTGATTAGTCAGAGAGTTCTCATAATTTTTAAATTGTTCATATGCTTATGAAGAATATATTTCATGTATATCTAGAACAAGTTTAAGCAATAGTATAGTATAATTTTGCTGGTTAGCATGCATTTATCCATTAGTAGTTGTATAAGTGGTTGCATTGTATAATTATAGCAACATTGTATACCTACATATGCATAGCTAGGATTGTCAATTTGGGTTGGGTCTGGGTTCACGGGTCAAGGTTCGTGGGTTCACGGGTCAGAATAAGTCAACCCAAACCCGACTCGTTTAATTATTCGTTTCAGAATCTTGAATCCAGACCCAACCTGTTTTCCATAGTAACCCGGACTCAACCTGTTTAACCCGTTTAATAAAATTATTTTTATGTACAGTTAATAGTTTCAACTGAATAAATTTAAATTTTTTAAAATCAACCACAATAACAATCTATTCAATCAATAAAAAATATCACAATTCACAACATACAAAAAAAAATAACATAATTGCATAAATAACATAATATAACAATGCTATTTTGAGGACAACATACAAAAAACATGCAACATAATAACAACACATGTAGTTAAGGAGGTTATAAGCATTTAAGTTTTAAAGACATTTTTTTTTCTTGCAATTAATTAATTATTTAGATTTCTTTTAAATTCACAAGCGGGTTAGACAGGTTAAATGGGTCATAGAAGGTTGACCCTTGACCCGAACCCAACCTATTTAATTGGTGGGTTATCCAATTCTGACCCGATTCTGACCCAACAGACCCATGAAGCTTGGACTCATACTCATTAAGTTCGTGTTGGTTTGCGTGTAGGGTCCAAAATTGACACCCATACGCACAACTATTGTATTACACATGCACTATATATATTAATAAATATCATCTTTTGTATTCTAGGAGCAGTCATGGTATTCATAAGCATTAGAACAATACTATATAAGCACCACATCATGTCTTCATATGCGGAATTGTCGAGCTTGTTGTTTCGTCCAAAGTTAATATAATGAATAATATATAATGCATAATGTTCTCATATAATTGGTGTTGTACCTAATGCTACAAATGGACCAAGCCGCTCGTGATCTATTCGAAATTTGACTTGGTAAAAGCTCATTTTAATGAGCCTTGTTAAAATAAAAGAACCAAACTCAAGCTTAGATATTTGGGTCGCTAGCTCATGATCAGGCTCGTTAGTAAGCTCGTGAGATGCTCGTTAGTAAGTTCATTTAAATTAAACTAATAGTTTGACTTTAAAATTTTAATTTTTATAGGTTTACTTGTGATAATTATACAAATATTTAAATAAAAATTTACTTGTTTGAATAAAATAACATATTTTAATAGAAATATTATGCGTTTTAGAAATATATTGTTTTACTTTTGTAATAAATTAAAGAATAATTTAATTTATAATTAATATTTACCAAGCTCGTTTAGGCTCAAAGAAGTTCGTGTGCCATTCATATAGTAGATAAATTCAAGCTCGAGTTCGACTCGATAATAAACGAGTCAAATTTAAACTTTCAATTAGTCCATGCATGTTGTATAGTGTATAAATATAATGTATAAATATATAATGTATATTGTATAATATGAAGTATCAATATATGAAACAGATTTTTTTTAAACAAAGCAACAAAAATAAACTATATAATTATAATTTTACATATTCTCTTAAACTTTAGAGTTTGATTTAATATATATATATATATATATATTGTGAATACATATGTATGTTTTAATAATGTGGGAACCGGCAAACATTATCCTACGGGTGCGCATTAAGTGAACTCATTGGGCTTGATGCAATATAGCCTGCAAACTAGACCATCCAGGTAAATCGCACTATAGGCAAATATGTACAATAGACCCGACCATGTGGTACAGAGGTAGATATTTAAACTTGAGATCTTTGTCCCTCAAGAATCCACCCTACTCTACAAGATAAGTAGAAGTGTCAAAATGGGCATAGTCTGATGGGACGACCCGATTGCCTCAGTGAAAAGACCAGATCATACTATAATTTTGGGGGCCCGGGAGGGGTCGGGCATGTTTGGATCGAAAACTCGAACCAACGCGGTCACGTCATGTTTATTTTTATAGATTGGACTGGATTGAGCCTAAAAAATAGAGGCCGATGGAACTTCGGGCTGGCCCAGATTTTCCTTTGGCTTGACAGACCAGCACCGGGCTAACCCATTACAACTCTACTACTAGGCCACCACATGAGGGGCATACATATGTATTATTATTTATTACATTTATATAATCTAGAAAATATAATATATGTTGAGTTATAACCAAATTCGAATCAATATTCAAATCAATTTACTCAAATTTCATCTCGAATTACGGTACTCAAATCAAATTTAAAAAAAACCTCCAATTTATTATTCAACTGGAATATATATTAATGGCAAAAACTTGCAGTCTCACGGATTTAGATCCGTGAGACGGAGTCCTTACACAAAGTTTTAAAGGTTGTTTTTTTAGATTTTATTTTTCTTAGGGTTTATATTTATTTTTTTAGGTTTTATTTTGTTTATTGGGTTTATTTTTAATTGATTTGGGTTTTTAGGATTTTTAGTTTTTTTTAGGTTTTATTTTTTATTTTTTGGGTTTATTTTTGTTTTTCGGGTTTATTCTTCATGGTTCATGTTTTTAGGGTTTATTTTTGTTTCTTCATGGTTCATTATTATTTTTAAATTTATTTTCATGGTTCATGTTCTCAAGACGGAGCCCTTAGGAGGTCCGTCTCACAGATTTAGATCCGTGAGACCGTCTCACAAGAGACTTGCTCTATATTAATATATATACTCAAAATTCGTGTTGATTACTTAATTCGAAATTGAATTCTAAATTCGAGCTATATACAATTTGGAATCTATTTGAAAATTGAACACCCTCCAAGTAATAAATTTGAGGTCTCAAAAGTTTAGAAGTCTCTTTTTTTTTTTTCGAACGATAGATTTTCATTAATAAAAAACTCAAGGGAACAATTACAACGAAACGTAGCCAACGGGCTAAATAACCAAATAGGCCTTTACAAAAGCCAATTGGGGAATTGGTCAATCCAATTCAAATTTGAATCACTTTCAAAAGCTAATCTAGCTAAACGCTTACAATTAGAGTACATGGGGGGATCTTGAAAATTGAACTTGACATGCTCAAAAAGGAAGCATAATAAGTAGATGTCTTCGACTATCTTTGCACTTTCATTCTCGAATCCATTATGACTAGCAAGTTTGCATGCGATATCCTCATCATCTACTAAAATTTCCAGCATTTGAGCACTCCACTTCCCAGCCCAACACATAGCGATCCTAATCCCTGTCAATGCCGCTTCAACTGGTTGCTTCAAAAGCTCCCTAGAAAACGCCCATGCTCTAACAGTATTACCCAAATCATTAACAATCCACCCACCAAAAGCCGTTCCCTTCTCACCACAATGCACATCACTGACCACTAGTTTATAGTGTCCTACCATGTTTGGGATGTTACCAGGTTCAGTTTCCAGCTGCTGAGGTTTCTCAAGGAGCTGCCGCTCCTTAGCCTTGATCTCAACCGAACAGAATTCATGCCATTCAACAATGGCTGCTTGAACTATATCCAATTCTTTCCATTTCTCTTTATGAAAAATCCAAAGATTTCTTGTTTTCCAGAGCCATCAAAGAATGTAGACAGAAAGTTGCATTCGATTTTGAGCACAATTAAAACTTCTCACATCACAACAATTTTGCCACCATTTTTTGATTGTAAAATCAGAGGAAAGAGTATTGTACCATTGAATAGGAGCAAGTTTCCACACCATTTGGGCTCTTTTGCACTGAAAAAACAAATGTTCATTCGTTTCAATACCCTCTCCACAAACCTGGCATCTGGTATCCATTTCCATCCCCCTTCTGACCAAAGATGTTGCTGATGAAATACCATTATGCAGCAACCTCCATAAGAAATGTTTAAGTTTATTCTTCACACCAAGTTTCCAGCATTTGTTCCAAGTTAGGTTCGATGTCCTAGTTCCCAGGCTTGTTTTTGGTCTGTCACTCTTCCAATGGGCCTGCTGAACTAATTGGTGGTAGGCTGACTTAATAGAATAGATACCCTTCTTCTCCCAATGCCACCACAACTGATCCTTCCTTCCATTAGTGCAAATAGGAACCTGCAAAATTTTTTTAACATCTTCTTCACAAAAGTATTGCATCAGTAGCTCAAAATTCCAATCTTTCCCATTGTTATTGAGAAATTCTTTTGCCCAGATTAGATTGCAATCTACAGGTTTGCAGCCAGCAGGTTTAAATAGAGGGGAGTTGGGGATCCAAGGGGAATCCCAAACTCTGATAGCATTACCATCACCTAACTGATATCTCAGACCTAAAGCAAGTGTGTGCTTGGATTTCAACCAACTTTTCCAAAGCCAAGAATCCCCACTTTTGGCCTCACAAGCTAGCAACCCCCCATTAGGAAAATATTTTGCCCTAAGCACTTTGCTAATGAGCAAATTTGGTTGGGTAAGCAACCTCCATAACTGCTTAGCAATCAGTGCATCATTAAAAAATGTCAAATCCAAAAAACCAAGCCCACCTCTATTTTTAGGTTGGATCATTTTATCCCAAGCCACCCAAGAAATTTTTTTCCCCCCTTTATCAGAAGCTCCCCACCAAAATTTGGAAGAAATCTTGCAAATCTCCTTACAAATATGAACAGGTAACTTAAAACACGACATGACATAATTAGGCATGGCATTGATCACAACTTTCAACAAGACTTCTTTACCAGCAGAGGACAAAAAAATATTACTCCAACAATTGACCCTTCTTTGAACATTGTCCACCACAAACCGAAAAATTTCTTTTTTTGATTTTCCAATAATCATAGGCAATCCCAAGTATCTAGCTTGAGATTGCTCCGTGATTCCATCTAACAGTTCACACACCCCTTTCTTGGTACCAGGGGTTGTATTTTTGCTAAAAATCACAGAAGATTTCTCAAGGTTAACCTGTTGCCCAGAAGCGACACAAAATCTATCAATAATAGTTCTAACACTAAGGGCTTGAAAAAGAGAGGCTTCACAAAAAATAATTGAGTCATCCGCAAAGAAAAGATGAGTCAACATAGGCCCCTGTTTACTAATTTGGATACCATTAAACAGACCACACTTCTGAGACTGAGTAATGAGCTTTGAAAGAACCTCAGATAGGATTATGAAAAGGTAGGGGGAAAGGGGATCACCTTGTCTAATACCTCTAGAGGGGGTACAGTAACCAGAGACTTGTCCATTAATGTTGAAAGAGAAGGAAGAAGTGCTAATGCAGTTAAAAATCCAATTGACAAAAATACAATCAAAGCCAAGCTTGATAAGAACTGATGCTAGAAATCTCCATTCCACTCTATCATACGCCTTAGACATATCCAATTTAAGAGCCATATATGATTTTTTTCCCTTTTCTCAAGCTTTTCAAAAAATGCAAACATTCATGAGTAAGACAACATTGTCAATAATCTGCCTTCCCGGAATAAAAGCTGATTGATTAGCACTGATGCACAAGGGGAGAAGAGGCTTCATTCTATTAACAATGATTTTAGAAATAACCTTGTAAATCACTCCATAAAGGCTGATTGGCCTAAAATGAGCCATGGAATTTGGATTTTTAATTTTTGGGATAAGAGTGATAATGGTATGATTAATGCTTTTCAACATTTTGTTTGAAAAGAAAAAATCCTGAACTGCTTCACATAATTTTCCAGAAATAATATGCCAAAAGTGCTGAAAAAAGAGCGGATTCATACCATCAATTCCCGGGGCTTTGAGCGGGCTGAGATCAAAGAGAGCCTTTTTAACTTCCCCCTCTTCCAATATGTATTGCTCATTGACCGGATTAGAAGTGTTGAACAGATTCTGATAAAAACTCTCAACCTCAGTCTCCAACTCCTTTTTCGATTCACAAACGGACCCATCACTCTTAATAAGCCTCTCAATGCAATTAACTTTTCTTCTTTTGATAGTACACGCGTGAAAGAATTTGGAGTTTCTATCTCCCTCTTGCAACCATTTAATTCGGGCTTTTTGACTCCAATATCTTTCCTCTTCAATGTAAGCTTTGTTGAGAACACCCCTAATAGTAGTCCATTCTTTCCAGGTGTCAGAAAATCCATGCTGCTTGATCTCAGACAATCGATTTTTACACTTTTCAATCACATCGGCTGAATTAGTTCTCTTTACTTTGCTCCAGTTAATAAGAGCTAATCTACAAGAACTAATTTTCCGTTGCAGTTGATATTGCTTTGTGCCTTTGAAATCCATCTTCCAAGCCTCTTCCACCACTGTGTCAATCCCATTCCAATGAATCCATCTTTTGTCAAAGTAGAACCTTTTCTTGCCACTGAATTTCGGAGGGATTGTAGTCAAGAGAAGCAATGCATGGTCAGAAGAGTGCTTTTCTATGTGTTGCACATACGCCTGAGAGAATTTAATCATCCAATTAGGAGAACCAAAAAATCTATCGATTCTTTCTTCCACAAAGCCTTCACCCTCTCTATTGTTGGCCCATGTAAAAGGATGCCCATTAAATTTGATCTCCCCCATTCCCAGCTTCTCAATAAATCCATTGAAATCACCACAACTACTATCAGACCTCAACCTTCCACCTTTTTTGTCCTCAGTCCGGCAAATGTCATTAAAGTCTCCTCCCATTATCCAAAATTCGCCCCATTTATTCTTGGCCTCCTCCAAATAATTCCATTGGTCCCTTCTAACTTTTTTATCAGTACTTGCATAGACAAATATAGTCCACCCGCTGTATTCCATCTCGTCCATGGTAAACTCAATTTCAAGACAAAACTGAGAACTCAGAATGTTAGTTACTTTGACACTAGAGGACCAAAACACCAACAACCCACCGCTCTTACCCATCGGATCCATATTAAACCACCTATCACTAACTCTTATTTTTTTGCAAACTGTCTTAATGAAAGCTTGCTTTTTTTTTGTTTCACAAATAAACACTAAATCAGGGAGGTGGAGCCTGAATGTCTCCTTGAGCTGGGATATTGTAGAGGGCCCTCCCAGTCCTCTACAATTCCACGAGCATATCTTCATTTAAAACTTTGGGCCCAATTAAGGCTGGCCACCTCCACCTCATCTATTGACATTTCTTCCAAACTGGTAGTATTAGAAAACTTAACTTTTTTTCCTGTACTCTCACCAAACTCCTCCTTGTCCTTAATCAGTTCAAAGCCCCTCTTAATTCCACTACTTTCAACTTCATTTTCATTGCTGGTTGATATTTCCATAGGCTTGGGAGTAGGGCCTTTCCCACAAAACTTTTTAATCCCTTTCCTCACTTGATTGCTCATGTCACTGGGAGTGTTATTAGACCTCAAGCTGCAATTATTTTGGATCGCCCTAAGAGGAGTTCTGGGCTCTTTACACTGTATCACCAAATGCACAGGGTTAGATGGTTCTTCTACCACCACATTCTCTTTATTATCAAAGCCAGAGCTCTTCTTGATCCGTTTCTCCTCTCTTGTTACCACCTCCCAAGTACCAGCTGTATGGGCCATTGTATCCGACTCTTTCAATTCCAGATGGGATATGTCCTCCTTGCACAGAGAAATTTCATTCCTAGCAATGGTACAATCCATCCTATCACTATTTGCAATCGGCTTTTCTTTGTTCAAATCCAAACTCCTCTCCACACTCCCTGCCTCACCCACACTAGGTCTGTTACCCACATTTTCTATGATGATCCTATTTGGCTTAGATACTGTTCGATTGATTCCTGGCTCACTTGCTCTCAACCAATCACCAAATTGTCCCTCCGAGAGACAATTATTTTCAATATCCCCTCTCCGTATGCCCAATTTGGCCACAATAAAAACAGAAACTTTGCAAATTTTCATATTTAAAATCCACCCAACAAGTTTCTTCATTCAGCTTGATATTCGTCCCCCTCATCAGAGATTTTTCCAGGTTAATTTCAACCAAGATCTTGATGTGTTTTCCTTTAATGCTGCCCGTGTCCTGAATAAGAATGTCTTTGAGTTTCCCGAATTTATTTCCAATTTTTCTACCCGTATCCGAGCTGAGCCAGTGAAAAGGTATATTCCATAATTGTACCCAAAGATCCACAGAGTTAAAAGCATCTGGGCTGCTGGTTATATTTTCTGTCCATTCACGCAAGATAATATATTGGCTATCAAAGCTGCATGTTCTCCCCTTGTAGACCTTGTTCTTATCTTCTTGAGAGGTGAAGATAAATTGGAACATATTTTCCCCAATTTCACTAATAGAGAACGGTTCATTGGTATGCCAAATATTATGAATAGTGATTTTGAAGCCAGCAAAATTAACTTTTTTCAGACCAAAAACTTTCCCTATTAAGCTTCTTTCACATTCAACTCGGCTGACAACCACATCTTTAGTATCCAGAGTAACATCCTCTGTTTCCTCAGCTGAGAGCGTAAACTTCCTTAATCTGTCAACCAATTCGTTCTCCATTTTAAAAGGGGTAACTCAGACGTAAGATCAATCCTCTATGCCCCAAGATCTAGCCACCTGGAAAAGAGAAAAAATAAAAGCAAAGGGTAAACAGGCGTAGGGGCCAGATGTTAAAGCAATAAGAAAATGAAATGAAGTCAAACCCAAGGAAAAGCACAAATCAGAATAAACAATGGTAGGTACAAAGGATTCACAGCTTTAAATGACAATAAATGGAACAGTGCATTAAGAATGTGAGCATTTTTTTTTTAAAACCAGTAAAAAACAAAAAAAGCATAATGGCTCCACCATTAAACATTGTCTGTTGGCATACTATTCTAGTGGTCCACCATGGAGAAGACTATAATCAAAAATTATCAAACAAGACAAAGAGAACAAAGGGGACGGCCACAAGCAAAAAGACAACAAAACTAGGGTTCACTCATAGAGAGAGAAATATTCACTCCAACAAGAGGAGACTGTTTAGAAGTCTCTTTCGAATGGCGTCTCTATGTTAATAGCTGCATATTTTAATAGCAGTTTATACTAAATTATTAATAATTGTTGAATGTAGATTGCCAACTGCTAATTAATATTTTTTTTAAAACGTTCACCAGTACATTTCAAGTTGTACGAATAGAGTAATTCATGTTAAATTAATAAAGATAAGATCATATCTCCTAAACCATAATAAGAGTCAAATTAGATTACCTGGTACAGTGATACATGGAAACAAAATCACATATCTTTGAAGAGATGATTAAAGAAACAACAGAATTTCGAAATATATTTAGATTTCTTGTTGCGTGAGATTAGTAACTGGATTAACATAGTTAAGGTTTTCATCCAAACACTTGTGTTTTTTATACAAATATTGGATTTTTTTTATCACAACCGACAGAAAATAGATGAATCATACTAATTAGTCTGTACCAAAACGGTGTGGGTCTAACACATTATATTCTTCTTCAATTAGAGCCATCCAATCGGTTGATCCATCATCCATGGTCCTAACGGACAAGATTTCCCGAGCCCCGACCAACCTGTTGTTTGGCGGTGGTTAGTTAAGGTAGCTTTCTTGGTAAACTCGTAATAATTCTCAGTTTACATAACCTGATAGTTGTGTAAATCTTAGAGAAGTGACCTTGAACTAATTGGTCATGGCATCATACACCGACGGATACTGTGAGGTTTATTTTTTCCACATGGATATGAAATCTTTCCAAGCACTGATCATTTTGATCTATTTTTCAAGGCACAAATCAAACAAGGAAATAGTGTAGTTGATGATAATTTCTTGCTTTTGAAATAGGAGTACTTCCACGATAACAAATCAAGCCACCAGTTTTGATGAGAATCCGTGGACAAGAGATCCGGAAGCAGTGCCAGTTGACGAGTTACAAGATCCAGGACCAAGAGTCTTAAAAATGCACTCAGCGGGATGATTCAACCTGTGCATAGTGAAGTTGAGAGTGCAATTCCGATTGATGGAGACATTCGTGTGGTTCAGCTGATTCACATTGTCAACAACCAAAAGTTAGCCTCAGACTGTTAGGTTTTGAGTTTAGAAGTCCACCAATGTTATGACTTCTTTCTTTCTTAGGATTTGATTTCTTTTCCTTTTCTACTTGTGATTTGATTTCTTTTCCTTTTAGGATTTGTTTTGAGTCGCATATATAATGCAAACACACTTGTTATTTTCAAGCATCAATTGAATTTGAAATTTCCTCTCAAAATTTTAAGTGATTTTCCAAGTGCTTCAAGATTCAGTTATTCTTATTGCAATTATGGACTTATCAGACAAACATCCATAATTACTTGTAGCATCTTCACATATCGAGGTTCTTGTTTCGCTAAACAAGTGTTGTATACACATCGTTGCAACATTTCACATCAAGTTCTTTCATAAAGATATAGGGATAATTACAATCTGGCTTTAGATTTAAAGTAATTACAAATAAATCAAATTATCTTTCAAAATTACATATTCCTTTGACATTTGTTTCCATTCAGTAAGTAAATACAAACCCCAAGGGTGTGTTTGTAACACCTTAGAGAGTTATTGTGATTTTAAAAGATAACCTTAGCCTTTTTTGTAATTAGGCTAAATCTCAAGGGTGGTTTTTGTAATTATCCCTAAAGATAGATCCTATACTTGAATCTTAAATTACATAGAGAACCTCCATTTTTTCCAATTCCAAATCTGCGAATTCATTAGCTTACAAAACTCAGAATTCTTGCTTCATCAAAAACAAGAAAATAGAAGCTCACTTAAGTCCTCCAACCCCCCTCCCCACCGCCTCCCAAAAAAAAAAAATATTCCCATTTCCCCTATGCCCCCTTAAAAAAAGGGTAAGGCATCCAGCAAATTGAAACAGAAAAGAATCAATAGAAAATGACTGGCACACTGCAAATAAACACTCAGTAACCATAACATAGCTAACCACCAAGTTTAAGAAAAAAGCACAAATTTTCAGCAGCTATTTGGGGCTCAAATACGATGTTAATACCCAATTAAACTGGTGACTGATATCTAGAAACGGATGTGTAAAAAGAAGTCTAGAAGACTGATTTATATTACACTTCCAAGGCCTTTCCATGATCCCCCATTAAGCAGTTGTTCCTCCAGTTTGGTGCAGCATTGCATCTATCTCATCACCATCCTCCATTTCCAGCTGTAAAAAGTACAATTCCAGATTACTCCAGTGAAATTTGCTGAGATAAGTGTATAACTGTGGTACAAATAAGAGAGATAAAGAGATAGTGAAAGAGGTGACCTCATCTGGAGTTTGCTCCGCTCGAAGGCGACGTCCATCAAACAGAAAAGCAATAGAATTGAAATCCACCGATTGCCGGTCACAATAGGCATTCATAAGTTTCTTCAGTTGTGTGCTTCTCTTAATCCTGAAAAACACTTCGTTTCCTTCCTACAAGAGGCAATCACAATAGGACGTTATTTTACGGCTTTCAAACATCCAAAATTAACACAGAATCACGTAATACGTGTCTTACCAGGAGCTTAAAATATCAAAGACAATAAAACCAATTGGACAAAGTAAAACGTATAACCTTTTAATGATACAAACAAATCTGGCAATACAGGATCACCCTTCCACAGGAAATGAATTAAGAATATTAAAAAAAAAAAGACAAACTATACATTTATCAGCTTAAACCCAATATATGGAACCATTCAACTCGTATTCCACGCTCATGCATAAAACAAGCACAATGTAACGAAAGGAGCATTCTTCATTTTCTGGTTGCACATCCAGCCAGTCATCGCTAATCGACCCAGAAGACCAACTTAAAAGCATCATGTTTATGTGAAACTATAACACGTCTAAGCTATGCATGATCTGAGTGATAAATAATAATGCCACAAACTTTCAAATACCGACTTTATAGATTTTAGGGATAATTACAAAAAACACTCTTGAAGTTCGGGCTAATTACAAAAAAATCCAAAGACTTTTGAAAATTGCAAATACCCCATTGAGGTTTGATTTGTCTTACATTTTCCCACTTCATAAGAAAAAAGTTTTTCAAACCCCCCTAACATTTATAAAAATATTGCAATTATCCCCCTAAATTTAGAACATAATCAATTTTTTTTTTTTGTAATTTTGAAACATCTCTAGGCTTTTTTGCAAATAACCCAAACCTCAGGGGTGCTTCGTAATTATTCCTAGATTTTATATCAGAAAGTGATTCTGACATACAAAGTCCATGATTCTTCAAACACCAACCACATAATTCAACAGAATAAACAAGTTCAAAAAGAAGCAGAAAAAAAGCATAAATACCACATAGAAATTAATCAGTGTAGTTTAATCTAAATGAAGTTCCACTTGCATCCACAACCCCATATAAACGCACGCCATAAATCCTTTAAAACTCGTAAATCAGTATACAACTTACTGAGCCAATTCAAAACACAAACAGTTAGTAGCATAACCAATCAAATACCTGCAAGTAAAAACCAAGAACTATGTTCTCAAAATGTTATGTTAACTTTATTTCTTTGTATGTGGTGTGGGGAGGGGGTGTGCATATCCTAGCAGGTGTTGCAAAATTGCACTAGAAGAGCAACAGAGATGTAATTCTGTTGATTTTCAGAAAAAAGAAATATTGCTCAGCCCAACTCTACAATGGAAAGGCTATCCCATATTAAACCATTCCATAAATCCTTCATCCAGCTATCAATTAGTAAATTTTCAGAGAAGTTCTCATCATACCCTAATAGTCGCAAAATCAACCAAACTGGGCAAGAAGATGGAAGTGTGTATATATATATATAAACAGTTGCTGTACACAAAACAACAGATATTCAACATTCCAAAACCATAGAAACACGTTCCCGCTATCAGCACGCCATAAGCATCACAAGCACACGTAAAAAACATAAACATATGTGCTGGTACTACAAATCGAAAGGGAAGGAGAATTAGGGGGACTGAGACCTGGCCTTTGACTTTGAGATTGATATGTGCCGATCCATCGGCGGGTTTCTTGTCTTCCTCTTGCCCCGACATGTTCTCACACGCCGATTAATCGTTTCTGTTTTTCTCTTTGCCCTTTTATGGTTTTTTCCAATTTCAACCGAAGAATTGCTATTGATCTCACGCGAAATACAAGTCTTGCCCCTCTCTACTACCCAACTTTTATTTGGGATAAACCTTAGACCTAGAAAAATGAGCTGCGTAATTTCTAAGCTATCTTTTCTATGGGTGGGGAGGCGAGTAGTCCCTGAGTATGGAATATTTGGATTTTATCCCCAAATTATATTATATTTATATTATTTTATATTCTAGTGAAAAGTGGCAACAAGTATATCGAAATTGATAACTGACTCGACGTCCATTTTGAACTCCTAGTTAAAGTTGTCAATGGGTCAGGTTTGACCCGGCCGGTCCGAGCTAAGTGTGTAAAAGGATCGAATTGGTCGAATACCAAAATTATTCGGCTCATTTAGAGAAATTCTTATCCGTGTTCTTTTAATGTTTGAATAAAAAAACTAATTTTTATTCAAATACTTACGAATCAATTACAACATTCATATTCAAAATCCAAACTTATCTTTATCTTTTTCCCCTACAACATCTGATTATATTGCAATAACAATTAGAATCTAAATAATAACTTTGGATCATGAAATTGTTAAATGCATCAGTAATATATTAATCAGAAAATACATGAACAAACAAAAAGGTTGGTGCCGTCAGCCGAGTTTATCAAGAATATACTAGAAGAATATAATTATATATGTACTTATTAGTTTAGACTTTTATAAGTGAATACAAGGTTTATTATATATTAATAATCTACAGATATAACTATATACTTATATGTATAAAGATTACATATAAGTAATTTGTACAAATATGAATATAATTATATATAATATTATTAGAATATTCTTTCAAACACTTGAATCGAATATAATGATATTCATATTCGTATTCGTATAATATGTGAAATAGAATAAATATTCACATTTGGATTCATATTCTAATTTTTCGAATGTGAATATCAATATGAATTCGAATATCGAATCGAATAAAAAAGATTCGCTTCTTTTACACCCCCATGACTCCTAGCCCAGCACACCAATTGCAAAATCGGGCCTTGTCAGACCTATCTGAAATTTCATCGGGCCATATTTCTTATGGTCCAAATTGACCAGCCAACAAGTATATTTTTGATCGAGTCATTTAGGTTTGTTGGGCTTCTGGGGCGAGTCAAAAGGTCGAGGTCCTAGTCCTTTTGACAAAGAAAAGTGAAGCCAATGCTAGCTCCATATTCAAGCTAGTCGAGTCGGGTTAGTTTTGCCAACTCTACTCCTAGTTGTTGATGTGAAACATCAAATTTTCGGCCTTTAATGTTAGAAATTTTGGTTTTGATGATTGGGTTTTTACTCGTATTTAACTAAATGGTTAAATGAATTCCATTAATAAAAAATATAAATAAATAAGATAAGATATTTAATCTACGGCGTGAGTAGATGGTGTTAGCATATGAAATTTCTCAAAATAAAAAATTTTGGATAAATGAGAAATAAATGCACAAATATAACTAATTAAAATATTTGAATTTTACGTTAAAAGTGAGATGTTGGATTAAACACCATCTCACATAGAAAAATAAACTAAAGGTAGTGCACTTTATTTAGAACAAATGAGAGCATTAGATTTGGGCCTTAGAGCACCCCAAGCTTTTGGAAAGGGGGAG
Organism: Rehmannia glutinosa; assembly: GCA_016081115.2. Lineage (NCBI taxonomy): Eukaryota > Viridiplantae > Streptophyta > Magnoliopsida > Lamiales > Orobanchaceae > Rehmannia > Rehmannia glutinosa. The sequence goes on along the minus strand of JABTTQ020002709.1, from coordinate 48,129 downwards.
ACCTAAGTACTAGTAGTTTAGTCTTTTTTTTGTTGTTGTTGTAAAATTTAATTTTTTTTCACCCTAAGAGATCGCTCTCTTCTGGAATGCTCGCTCGGATGTGACCAGTTGCTTGAAAACCAAGTTGAGCGGTTGCCCAGATTGCTACGTTGAAACCAAGTCTCAATGTGGTCGTTTGGCTGCAAAACGATCGCTTGACCGGTCGCTCACATGTGCATCAGAAGCGTCGAACAATAATCCAGATGTTAAGAAACACTCGAGTGTGCGACAAAAGCCGAGCGATCCTAGGGAGTAGAACGATCGCTCAGGTGCACAACAAAAACACCAGTTCATCCAGAAAGGTACTTGTTGGTTATTGAATCCAGCCAGAATTCATCTTTTGGACTTTGGAACCTCAAGAAAATTACCAAAGTGTCTTTAGAACACAACCGTTAAAATTTTATAATTAGGATCTCCCATATGTTGCATTAATCACTCCACACTTGCAAACATTTCAGTATTTGTAATTCTTGTTTTTCTATATTGAAAGTTTCTAACATAGTTTGTTCGTTGGTACTCTAAATTTTTAATATTGCTATCTTGAGTAAGAGTCGAATCTTGGAGACAACTGTCTAGACAGTGAAGCACTTATACGAGGATATTTTGTCTTGTGGAGACAAAATCTAATTCGTGTCTCAACTAAAAAATTATGTCATGTTTCTTTGTAATTACGAGAAACATCATTACTTATTATAAAAAAATATTTAAAGGCATACAAATACATTATGAATATTCATTAAGTTAAAAATCACAGTAAAACAATAATGAAGCACTTATACAAGGAAATTTCGTCTTGCGGAGATAAAATATGTTCTTGTCTCAACTAAAACGTTGTGTTTTGTTTTTTTGTCTGTTCGAGAAACACCATTACTATTTATAAAACACATTTAAGGCATACAATGAATATTATTAAAAGTCATAGTGAAAAAATCGGTAAAGAATAGATGTACGACTCAAATTGGAATATACAATAATTGTTCGGAAATAAAAAAAAATATTTTATGTTATTTATAGGAAATACAGAAATATACGACCCTCCAAACTATGGTCATTTTTATACTTTTTGTATAAATAAATTATTTTGAGTTTCAAGTTTTTCTATTTTTTGCCCGATTTGGAGCCTCTTTTCGCTGTAACCTACAAAAATGACACAAATACCTTATGTGACACTCGACACTATAAATAATACGTAAAGCCACAAAAATATACATAATCACACACAAAAGAAAATAAAAACACACAAAAATCATACTAAAAAACATGCAAAACAAATTGCTAATATCAATTGAATTAATATGATTCCTCTTATTTAATCTGTCACTTTAAAGAGTGTTCGATAAATATTTTTATCATAATTTTGATGATTTCATATAATTGAGTTTTACACCAAAACAAGGACCCAAATGTTGTCCAAATACTTCAAAACGATTTAAAAGATTTTTACTAATTTTTTGGAGTATTTTTTGAAGTTTTTTTTTGACAAAAATCGGACAACAATTTTGTTTCGAGGCCAACCGGTCGCCCTAGAGCACAACCCGTGCTGGAAGATTGAAAGTTGAGGCAGAAACGAGATAGAAGAAAAAATAGGGGAGGGAGCTCGGTCGGTCGACCAGGAGGCCGACCGGTGGGCCGACCTGGTCGCCCGATGTCTGAATGTGAGCAGAATTGTAAAATTTCTCTCTAACTCACAAATTGGCTTCGGTGACCGGTCCAGGGCTAGGGCGTCCGGTCTAACCCTAGGTCAATCAGTCCAACCCATTGATTTTCATGTGTTTTTCAATTTTAAATGTATTTTTCATACTAGAAGTGACCGGTCGACCTAAGGCTTTATCAGCATAAACTATATGTTGTTGTAGACAACTTTTTATGAAATTGTGGGATTGATTTCTAAAAGCTATTTTCTCCATTTGATTTGCATTTTTTTTACATATTTCAATCTCCAAGGAGGAGCCTATTGCTGGGATTCAAATCCAAGAGCTCTCCTATAAATAGTTGAAGGCTTGAAGGATTAAAAAAAAAAACACAACACAACAACACTAGTAATACAAACAACAAGCAAACTTATTGTTCTTCACTTTCATATACTTGTTGTATTTAGCCTAAGTCTTGCACTTGCACATTTTGAGAATTAGGCTTCATTCTTGATTACACTTGCATTTGAGTTGTAATTAGGCTTCAAAGTTGTATACTTCATTTGAGTTGTAATCTTGAATTGGTTTAAATCATCCAAAACGAGATATCCTTGTTAGTGTTCTTATGGTAAGTACACACTTGGTTTATTGTTGTAAAAAGATTGTGGTAATATTAATAAGTGGTGTTGTAAGAAGAGTGTGGTACTCTTCAAGGTAAAAGGTTGTCATAGTTTGGTATCCATTAATATACATTTTCCCTTTCGAAATCCATTAGGACGTACCAGGTGGTAGAGCATTAGGCCCTAAGTGGGTTGAAGCTCTACAAATCATCGTGTGTTGTTTATATTTTCGCACTTTATTTTGGTCATCATCTTCGCATTCAAAAATGAGGGCATAAATCAAAAAATCGGGAAAACCTACTCACCCCTACCCCCTCTAGATATTCGTAGCCACTTGGACTAACAAGTGGTATCAGAGCCAAACTATTTGGCAAGCTCGTGTAGTCTTTGCGAGTAAAGAGGAGATCCATGGCTACGAGTGAAAGCTACCTCACACTGGCGCCTCCACCAACAAGCCACCACTATTCGACGCTAACAACTATGCTTTTTGGAAAGACCGAATGGAGTGCTTTCTACAAGGTTGCAGTTTCAATATTTGGAATGTAGTTATTGAAGGGATAGCTCAATCAACCAAGAAGTTAGAGGATGGAATCAGGGCCCTCAAGAGTTTCAAAGAATTTGGCGATAACGACAAGAAGTCATTCTCTCTAAACGGTAAGGCCTTGAATATTTTGCATTATTCTCTTACCACCACCGAGTACAATCATATTAGAGGAATAAGATTCACACACGAAGTATGGGAAAATTGGAAATTACCTATGAAGGTACAAAGAAAGTAAAGCAAGCAAGAAAAATCATACTTGTTAAAGATTTTGAAAACTTCATTATGCTTGAGGGTGAAGATATTTCAAAAATTGTGGAAAGGCTAGACAACATAGTCAATATGCTTTTGGAGCTCAGAAAGGTTATCTCCAAGGAAGATAAGGTAACTAAAGTTTTAAATGCTCTTCCCGGATCATGGTCCAAAAAGGTGACAATTATTACGGAAGCACAAAACCTGGAGACTCTCAAGTTCGATGAACTCATTGGAAATCTTCTCATCTACGAAGTTTATCTCAAGGAAAGAAAGAACTTCAAACCATCCACCTCACAATCGGGTATGCAATCTACTCCTAAAGGTCTTACTTCTAATAATTCCTATTATGATAGTGATGAGGATGATGAGGAGATGGCCGTCATTGTTTGGAAATTTTCCAAGTTTGTAAATGAAAATAAGGCAACAAAGTCTAGAGACAACTCGTGCTTTAAATGCGGGAAACCCAGACACTATATAGCCGATTGCCCAAAATTAGCAGAGAATGAGCAAAAGAAGAAAAAGTCTTTTTTTCTAAAAAAGAAAGCTCTAAATGTGGAAGCCAAAACATGGGATGAGCTTCTTGCATCCGACGAAGAAGAAACCGAACATGGTCTCATAGCCATAGACGATGAAAACAACGAGGTACGATCTAACTCTTCATCTTCTTCTTTAATTGATGAACTTCAATGTGATTATGATGATTTACAAAATGAGTTTAGAGATATAATTTGTAAATACAAAACTTTGAAAAATGATATAAAGAGCTTAAATTAGAAAAAATGATAGATTATTTACTTCCTTTGAATCACTTGATCATTTTCATTCTATTACTTTTGCAAAAGTTTGTAGTCTCCATTCCGCAAAATAATTCCTCACAAAAGAAATTAAAAATTGAAAAAGGATGTGCAACGTTTTAATTTGAGCACGAATAAAGTTACAAAAATTCTTGGTGCACAAAGAAGCGAGCATTCCAAACTAGGACTTGGTTACAAATATTTTCAAACCGTTTCTAAGAAAAATAACCAAGCTCCGACTTTCATACATGTTAGTAGTCATAACATTATTACTTATTTTTATTGTGGTAAAAATTGACATTTTGCCAATGATTGTAAACTTAAAATTAGTTGTAGTCATTTTTGGAGACCCAAAGGTCTCAAGACTAACCCCCACGAACTCCAAGGTTTTAGGGTACTTAAAAATAATTTATTTGTAGGTGCTAGGGGCTATAACAATTCTGGAAGATTCAAAATGACTCTTGGACAGCGGGTGTTCACGCCATATGATCGGAAAGAGAGAACTCTTTACCAACATCAAGCTCCAAGAAGAAGGCAAGGTCATGTTCGAGAATGGCAAAGGAACAATTCTTGGCAATTGAGACATTGGTAACTCCTCTTTCTCTCTTAGTAATGTTTTATCAGTAGAAGGGCTAAAGTTCAATTTGATAAGTGTAAGCCAACTTTGTGATTCTAATTATGATGTTGTTTTTAATAAAGAAAAAAGTCTTATTCTCAAAAATAATAAAATTATTTGTGAAGCTAGTAAAAAGGCAATCTTTACAATATTTACACAAGTGATTTGGTTAGTCAAAATGTTTCTTGTCTTATCGCCAATAATAATTTAACAAGTTTATGGCATAAGCGACTTGGACATATTGGAAACAAAAATTTGCAAAAAGATTTACAAAAACCAACATGTCAAAGGACTACCCAAATTAAATTTTAAAAACATTGTCTTATGTGACCCTTGTCAAAAGAACATTAGTTAAAAGTAGTTTAAGCCCAACAATGAAATTTCCACAACCAAACATCTACAATTCCTTCATCTTGATTTGTATGGGGATATTGACACCGAAAGTCTAAGTGGAAAACATTACACATTTTTTATTGTTGATGATTTCTCTAGATACACTTGGGCTATTTTTCTTACAAATAAAAGTGATGCCGCTAATGAGTTTGCTAAGTTGTGTAGACTCATAGAGAATGAAAAAGAAGATACAATTAAGTCTATAAGGAGTGAACGAGGAGGAGAATTTGATGGTGATTTTAGAATATTGTGTGAAACCAAGGGATATGCACATAATTTTTCGGCTCTGAGAACTAAACAAAAAAGTGGTGTTGCCAAAAGAAAAAATCGAACTCTTCAAGTAACATGTCGGTCCATGCTCAATGAATTCTAACTTCCAAAATTTGTTTGGGCCAAAGCCGTTAACACCGCTTGCTATATCATAAACTGGGTATATCTTCGTCCCAAGTTAAATAAAACACCTTATGGGCTTTGGAAAGGAAGAAATCCAAATATTAATTATTTCAAAATATTTGGTTGCAAGTGTTTTATTTTGAATACCAATGATCAATTACACAAACTTGATCCTAAGGCCGATGAAGGAATTTTTATTGGGTATTCGACTAAGATAAAGCATATCGGGTTTATAACAAAATGAGCATGGTGGTCGAGAGGTCTATTCACGTTAAATTTAATGAAGCCTCCGGTGTTGAAAGAATACCCAATGATGAAAGTGATGAAGAATATGAAGTTGAACCAATTGTTCCAAGTGATCAACCTTCCACATCAAATGATCAACCTTCAACTTCCAATGTTCCACAAGAGGATAAAGGTGATAACTCGGATCTTCATGTGCATTAAAATTTAAAGGAGATCATCCAAAAGATATCATAATTGGGGATCATCTAGACAAAGTTATGACTAGAAGAAAATTTGCCGAAAAAGCTCTTATATCACAAAAAGAGCCAAAAAATGCAAAGGAAGTCATTGAAGATGAAGATTGGTTTCTCGAAATGCAAGAAGGGTTGAACCAATTTGAAAGGAATGATGTTTGGGAATTGGTACCTTGTCCTCCATCATAAACTATTATTGGCACAAAATGGGTATTCCGTAACAAACTCGATGACTAAGGCAACATCATTCGAAACAAGGCAAGGTTAGTGGCTCAAGGGTATTGTCAAGAAGAAGGTATTGACTATGATGAAACTTTTGCACCCGTAGCACATTTAGAAGCAATTCGAATTTTACTTGCCTATTCATGTTTTAAAATTTCAAACTTTACCAAATGGATGTTAAATCCGCCTTTTTAAATGGTTTTATTCAAGAAGAAGTCTATGTAAAACAACATCCGGGGTTTGAAAATTTTTCGAGGACAAATGATGTTTACAAACTTAAAAAGACCTTATATGGTTTAAAACAAGCACCCCGAGCATGGTATGATAGACTTAGCTCTTTTCTTTTGCAAAATGGATTTTCAAGAGGTGAAGTTGATACTACTCTATTTGTTTTTGAAAAGGGGCAAGATTCCTTATTAGTACAAATTTATGTTGATGATATTATCTTTGATGCTACGAATGAGTCTTTTTGTAAGAAATTTTCTAAGCTCATGCAAGGTGAATTTGAAATGAGCATGATATGAGAGCTCAACTTCTTTCTTGGACTTCAAATAAAACAATACTAAGAAGGCATCTATATATCCCAATCCAAGTATACCAAAGAACTTCTAAAGAAGTTCGGAATTGAAGAAGGAAGGACCATTGCTACTCCAATGGCAACTAATATCAAGCTTGACAAAGATAAAAAAGGCAAGTCGGTTGATGAATCAAAATATCGAGGTATGATTGATAGTTTACTTTATTTAACCGCAAGTAGACCCAATATTCTTCATGTTGTGTGCCTATATGATCGATTTCAAAGCAATCCCAAAGAATCTCATATGAATACCGTTAAAATAATTTTTCGATATTTGAAAGACACTATTTCATATGGCTTGTTTTATCCAAAGAATGAATTTTTTTTCTAAAAGGATATAGTAATTCAGACTATGCGGAAAATATTGATGATCGCAAAAGTACTTCCGGATCATATCAATTTTTAGGCGGTTTCCTAGCATCTTAGTTTTCAAATAAGCAAAATTGTGTATCCTTATCCACCACCGAAGCCGAATATGTTTCTGCGGCCTTTTGTTGTACTCAACTCTTTGGATGAAACAAACCTTAGCGGACTACAAATGTTCTTTCAAAAATGTTTCTATCTTTTGTGACAATACGTCCGCTATAAACATTGCTCAAAATCTAGTTCATCATAACTGAACAAAACATATTGAGGTTCGACACCATTTTCTAAGGGATTGTGCTTCTAAACGAAAAATCAAGATGTGCTTTGTTCCGTCTCAAGATCAACTCGCAGATATTTTCACAAAATCTTTAGTCGCCGAGTCTTTTACTTCAATTCAAGCTCATTTAGGCATAATGCATATCGAATAAGGTCTATGATTGCATTTTGTGCTTTTTATAATTTAGGGGTGAAAAATCGTATTTTTAACTCAAAATTCAGACATAAACTTGGTTGCAATACATGTACCAGTCGACCAAGGTGGTCGATCGGTTGACTATCCTTGACCGGACATTCGGACAATCGGCGACCATGGCATTTTCAGAAATAAATTATTTCTGTCCTTTCATTTCGGTTTATTCGCCTTATTTTTTCAATTTCACACCTCTTCACCCATTTCACACACAAATCACTCAAAATGTTTTTTCTCTTACAAATTCTACTATATTGGGCTTGTATAATGTTTATATATTCCATTTTATTCATCTTCTCCAATGAATTGGTAAGTTTAATTCCCTCTCTAATCTCAATTGAGTTGAACTCTTGAGAATGTGGTTATACTTGATGAATTGGTGCAATTCTTGTATATTTGTGATGGGAATTATGTATGTTAATGGATTATGCTTGTAGAATTAGGATTGGTGTTGAAATTTTTGGGTATGATTACATTTACAAATGTTATATACAACTTTGATTTTATCCTATGCATGCCAAGTGTTCGATAAAATGCCTCAGTGAAAATTTCATCTTTTGCATGAATCTCTTGATTAAATTGTCTTATATCTTTATGAAGATAATGTTTTGTCCATTAAATGAGCTTCTATACTTTCTCCTATAAATTTCTCTTACTATTTGGAATTCTATGTTTTCTATTCAAAAGCATGATAATTTGATTTGATGCGCACTTTGATATATATTTTGATGTTTTTATCGTGCTAATAGTCTTTTTGATGATTCCAAAGGGGAAGAAAAATGGAGTAAGCTCATAAGCTTATGTTTAGATCAATGGAGTTAGAAAAATCTCGCGAAAAAAGCTATAAGCTGTGAATGAAATTTGGTCCAATGGATGCATAATGGACTTTGATTTGTGACTAATGAATTCTTATTGACAGGGGAAGCTTTTAAGCTCTTGAACTTCAAGCTATACTTGTAAAAGCTGAGGTTTTTAGCTTTTAATTGATTGATTCTATGCCTATTTTTATTTAGCATGTTGATAGGGGAAGCTTCTATAAAATGTTTTGAAAATCTTTGCTCCTATCCTTATGATTCTTATCATGAAAAGTGTCGCCTAAAATGGATAGTTGTTTTTTACCGGAAAAACTTACTTCATTTTTAAAATCGACCTCCTAAAATTATTTTGGTTTGTAATCATCAAAAAGGGGAGTTTGTTAGATAAATATTTTTATCGTAATTTTGATGATTTCATATAATTGAGTTCTACACCAAAACAATGACCACAAATGTTGTCCAAATACTTCAAAATGATTTATAAATTTTACTAATTTTTTGGAGTATTTTTTAAAGTTTCTTTTTGACAAAAATCGGATAACACTCCTGTTTCGAGGCCAACCGGCAACCCTAGAGGGCAACCCATGCCTGAAGATTGAAAACTAAGACAGAAATGAAACAGAAGAAAAAATAGGGGAGCTCGATCGGTCGACCAGGAGGTGGTCGACCGGTGTCTGAATATGAGCAAAATTGTAAAATTTCTCTCTGACTCACAAATTGGCTTGGGTGACCAGTCCAGGGCTAGGGCCACCAGTCGAACCCAAGGTCGATCGGTCCAACCCCTTGATTTTAATGTATTTTCAATTTTGAATGTTTTTTCATATTAGAGGTCGATCGATTAGGCAACTTTTCATGAAATTGTTATTTTCTCCATTTGATTTGCAATTTTTTACAGATTTCAATCTCCAAGGAGGAGCATATTGATGGGATTCAAATCCAAGAGCTCTCATATAAATAGTTTAAGTCTTGAAGGATAAAAAAAACCACAATGCAACAACACAAGCAATGCAAATAACAAGCAATCTTCTCATTCTTCACTTTCATATACTTGTTGTATTTAGCCTAAGTCTTACACTTGTATATTTTGAGAATTAAGCTTCATTCTTGATTACACTTGCATTTCAAAGTTGTATACTTCCTTTCGAAATCCATTCGGACATACTGGGTGGTAGAGCATTAGGCCCTAGGTGGGTTGAAACTTTATAAATCATCTTGTGTTGTTTATATTTTTGCACTTTTAGTTTGGTCATCATCTTGACATTCGAAAAAGAGGGCATAAATCAGAAAATCGGGAAAATCTATTCACCCATTCCCCTCTAGATTTTCGTAGCCACTTGGACTAACAAAGAGTTTATCCTAATTCAATTTGAAAAAGACGTAAATTATATTGTTGGAAAGAAACTGGAGTAAACACTAATAATGTCCATGCACTTAGTATACATTTATGCTTGTATTTTAACTATTTGACTTGGCCTTCGGGCAAGTAATACATCTTCTGACCAAAAACTTGCTAACGGATTGAGTCTATTGCGGTATGGGTGGGTTAGACAATGGATCGAACATGTTGCATGTTGCCCCTGTTTGCCATTTTCTGGTCGAGCCAGAAACGACGGCAGAAGATGGGTCGTAGAATGGTATATTCATGAATATGAAGATCTCTGGGCAAAAGACCACATATAAAGAGACGTCGAGCCAACTGGGAGGGATAAGGTGACTGGGCTTCGACTAAATATTGTTTGAGAGTTATAAGAAAAACGGATGGATTATGTGCCTGATCAACATTGACCCTATGTTTACTGTCTCGAGACTAATTGACTGTCTGTTTTTAAATGGGGTATCTACTGTATGTTTCCAAAATTGAAATATAAACTTTATGTTTTAAAAAACCAAAAACTTTCTATTTTACTTGATTGATTGTTGCACTAGTGTGTGTTGCATTATTACTCGCACTACAAATGTATTTTCATTTTGGAATTTAATTTGATAATGTTACTATGTTATTAAAACAAATAAATGAATACGTTTGTGCATGAAAAATGATTTTTCATACCAATTAATTTTCTCATGAAGAATAAAATAATTTAAGTTTTTTATAAATAACTATGGTGTTCCTCTTCCCCACCCACTGAGCTCGTTTAGCTCACTCTACTAGTTTCTAAAAGATTTCAGAGACTGACGAGTACATCGACAAACTCATTGGAGGGGAGCATTTAGATCAGGAATGATGCTTGAATAATGTTGAAATGACATGATGTCGTACAAGGATATGTAGGGTGTAATTTTGTATTAGTATTGTCACGAATTAAATTTTGTGTTGATTTGCAATAGAGAGTTTATAGGCACGATATTTTGGGTTACTTTTTCTACTGTATAGACTTATGTTCGGTATATAAGTTCAGTTTCATCGTGTATTTCTATATAGTTGGTTAATAGCTTTTGTCAAGGTTAAGTTATACTCCATCAAATATTGTTATGTTTTATTGGTTTATTAAAATTGGGGTGTGACACCTACACATAATTCTAACAGACCATTTGACATTAAAATAATTTGAATAATCACGTAAATATATTTATTTCATAAGAGAAATCGGCCTATAAACATAATTCAATCAAAACTCAATAGCAACAGCGAAGACAAGTTATGAAGTATTGAATATATAAATATTTATTTATTTGTAACAAATTCGCACATTTACTAATTTATCAAAATATCCCTTTAAGTCTATTTACAAAAAATAAATCTTTTAAAAAAGCATAGTAATTCGACATTTATCATCTCAGATCAAAAATTTCTAGAAGTTGAAGATTTATTCTCAATATCAATAAATTATCATAGTAAGTCTAGCATCGTAAATAAATACTTGGAAAATCATAATTTGTTTAACAATTTCTTATTCAATTGCAAAAACAACATTTAAATGTATAGACATTACTCTAGTAGTTTCATAAGCCATCTATTATCCATCCTAAGTCTAGTATCATAGATAAATACTTAGATTTTCATAATTCGTATAAAAGTTTCTTATGTAATTAAAAACAATATTTAAAAATAAAGACATTACTCAAGTAGTTTCATAGACCATCCATTATCCACCACCAATAACCATCGCCGACTCCTTAACCTAAAAAGTTGGATTATAATTGGGGTGAGCGTCGCAACTCAGTGGGTTTAACATTGTCCAAGATAAATACACAGTAATTCACAGTAACATGCAATAGCAATCCAATAGAACATAACAATAGCATTTGAAAACCATAGACATAGACATAGCTCGCACTACGGAGGTTTCACCCGAGGGATACATCGAACCAGACCTCTTGAGTCCCTGGAGACAGTAGGCGTCTAGAAAAATTGTACAACAAATTATGCAAAGTACTAAGCATTTAACAAGGACAATAGAGAGTTCGGAAAACAAAACACATCTCGAAACTTTGTTTGAAAATAGTGGAATTTTGATGCAATATTCCTAATTGAACTTCAGGGCTCGCCTAACATGGATATATATCTATATATATACATCATAGTTCCTAGAAGTAAAAACATAAGTATTAGCCTCGATCTTGGAAGCACTAAGATAGTTGATTTTCTAACACTCTTAGAAGCTTACTGTATTTTCTCATAAACCATACACTGGAATCATTTAATATTTTTACAGTAGATAATAGACTCAAAAATAGATATTATGTAAAACTTTAAAGAAGATTTGAAATGTTTAGCTATGGGTTTTGAATTTGTGAAACTGAAATTAATGTAATATTAAATCCTACACAGCTATGGAAGAAAAATCATATTTAAATAAATATAGTACTATATGATTTGAAAATTTGACAGCATATAACATACATACCATAGTATAACATTACCAAATATTATAGCATTTGGAATTTGTTAACTTTAGGTTTTGAATTTCAAAAATTGAAACTTTGGTCATAGCTAAAAGTGTAACATATTTTGAACTAGGTAATATTTAAATAATTATAAGTTGGAATAATATAATATTTTACCACACAGTTGTATACATTATAGTATATAATATATCAAATGTTAAGATATTTTGAAGGTCTTCATACATAGTTTCTTGAATTTATAATTCAGAAACATAGTATATTCAAAATTTGAAAAGCGTGAATGAAAATTCCATATAAACAAAATACAATTAAAAAATATATGAAATTTTAGTTAAACACTATTTACATAAGATAACATAACATAGTAAAATTTCATGAAATTTTGATATGCATAAGTAGGTTTTTGGATTTTCTAAAACAAAAATAGGGATTACCATAAATTTTGGCATCTTAGTTTGAAAATTCAATTACAAAAGTATTCATAGGATTAGTATGATATTTTAACTGTACGATAAAAACTTTATGAAATAACATAGTAATATTTCTGAAAATTCGGATTAGTGTATATTGGGTTTCGAAATATTAGAAAGAATTTACCTTCGTAATTGTGAATGATAGAGGAAAAACAATGGAGGGGTCATGGCATTGAAGAAAATTTCGTTGTTGTTGTGTAGTAGATTATAGAGGATGTGATGGCGCAGAGAGACAGAGAGTTGGGATTTTTTTTTTTTTTTTTTGTCCTATCTAATGTGGTATAGTAAAACCCTAATAACGAAAGACTTATAATATAATTACCCTAGCTAGTTTCTCAAATGCCTTAGAATTTCTCATGGGCCACGTAATTGGATAATTAATACAATAACAATAATAATGCACTAATGGGCTATTTAACTAATTTAATACACATTTTTTTCAGGGTGTTACAGTTGGGTTGGAGAAGACTTTTGGTATATTTGGTGTGATGGTGTGGGGTCTGAAGTTGGGTTGAAGATGATCCGAGAGGGATAGCAAGCGGACGACAAACTACTTCAAGACTTTTCTTCCAAAATCGAAATATGACACAAAAATAAACCAATTAGCAACCCAACAAACAAGTAACTATGAAATTGACAGTGGAGATCCTCAAAATCGTGAGCGGCGAGAGGGAAGAAATCAAACTGTTCTTTTCCATTTTTTCTTCCAAACTTAACTCATTTACCACAGTCCAAAATACTACCTAGTGAAGTTGCTACAAGATTGGGGGATTAATTACAAGAAGTCGTGAGCTAGGGAAAGCAAATCAGAGGACCAAACCTTGTTGGATTTCACATGTAAGAATGGTATTTGGAACACCGATCTCGTGTAGTTCATAAGTGAGAAAGTTGATGATGAATTTTCTAAAAAAAAAATAGGAAAATTGCAAGGAGTTTTCTGGGTTGGAAACTTGAGATCGTTGTTGGATTTTATTGTAGAAAACCTTGAAAGCTTGGGTAAAGAATTTGTTGGGGGAATTTGTGATCAGAGTGAAGATGAGTAATAGTTTCTAATTGTTTACCAAATGGGTTTGATAATATTTGCTTGAAATTCTATTTATTTTAAAATTGGATTGAGCATGTTGACTTTGAATAAATTGTTTGGTGATCTCGAGTGTTTTGATGTTCTATGCGTTATTATCTACTTTTACTTCTTGTCATTGTGTCAAGATCAACATATAGTTGATCAAATAGTAAAATCAGTTATAGAGTAGTTAAGTTTGTTAAGTTAGTTAGCTTTTATATTCTCTATATATTGATCTTAGATGATAGATTTCAAGTTAAGTGATCATATAATTTTGTATACATAATTCCTCTAAAGTTCATTCAAGAAAGTGTTTTTTTCTTCCATCAATCTATATTGATCGTTTATCCATTCTGCAAGATGAATTCCAAGATGAATTCAATGATTTAACATGGTATCAGTTTTCATCTCTACTCAATCTGCTGCTTCTCTGATTTTGGAAGTTCGAATTCTTCAAGAAATCTCTCAGTCTTGATATTCATCACACTTTTGTTGCTGTCATATCTCAAGAAATCTTCTCCTATCTGTCATGACTACTGAAGAACCTCTCCAGACTAATGGCAATGGTATTCCTCCCCACCGTATTCCAATTCCAAATCCACTGGACAATTTTTCTTCTCCTTATTACCTTCACCCTAGTGATAATCCAGGGGCTGTAATCGTGTATGAGCCATTCACAGGAGAAAACTACATTTCTTGGAGCCGTGCAGTATCAATGGCCTTAAATGTAAAGAACAAAAGTGCCTTTATTGATGGCACACTACAGGTTCCCTCTCCATCTTCTCCAATTCTTTATTCTTGTTGGCAAAGAGCCAACAACTTAGTCCTGTCTTGGATTCTAAACTCAATTTCAAAGGAAATCAGACAAAGCCTCTTGTATTTCACAACAGCAAAAGATGTTTGGGATGAATTAAAAGTGCGCTATTCTAAAAGTGATGGTCCAAGAGTCTTTCAATTGAACAAATCTTTGAGTTCTATATCTCAGGGCACTCCGTCTATCACATCTTACTATAATCATTTCAAGGCAATCTGGGATGAGTATATCAACTACAGGCCAATCATCAAATGCACATGTGGAAATTGTTCTTGCAATATATCTGTCATCTTGACAGATTTACAACAAAATGATTCAGTAATCAAGTTTTTAGTAGGGCTTCAGGAGTCTTATGCATCAATTAGAAGCCAGTTGCTTTTGAGTTCTCCTCTTCCTTCCTTAGCCAAGGTCTATGCTCTTTTGTTGCAAGAAGAGACTCAAAGAGGACTCACAAATAACTCTGTTCCTAGCATAGATGCTTCTATGGCAATGCTAGCCAAGAATCCTAAATTTCAGTACAACAAAGATAAAAAGAAGCCTAAGTGTACACATTGTGGCTACTCTGGTCATACCATTGATAAATGCTTCTAGTTGGTAGGCTATCCTCCTGGTTGGAAAGGTCCCAAAGGCCCTAAACACACTCAAGATTCTGCTGCAGCCAATGCTACCATCTCCTCTCCACAAAAGTCTGACTCAAATGTTGATTCAGATTCTCTATTCTCTAATGAAATGATAGAAAAGTTTCTAGCCTTTGCCAAACATCAACAATCAGCTAAGGTTGTCAACTCTGCCATTTCCCATCCTCCTACATATGTTGCTGATTCAGGTAACCACTCTGCTTATGCTTTAGCTGTCAATTCTCCTAAATGGATATTAGATACTGGAACCACTGATCATATGATATATGATACATCATTTTACTCCAAAGCTCCAAAACAAGTTTCAATCCCTATCCATTTACCTAATGGTCATATTGCATATGCCACACATATTGGTGAAGTACAAGTTTTACCTGATTTGATTCTTCATAATGTCTTATGTGTTCCTTCATTTACTTACAATCTACTCTTTATTTCTAATCTAACAAAATCCTCAAACTGCATAGTACATTTCTTGTCTTCACACTGTATATTACAGGACATGAAAAGTTTGAGGATGATTGGTTCTGCTAAGGAGACCAATGGACTGTATCATTTGACACAACATTCAGTTGCCTGTACCATTACAAAAGACTCTGATCTTTGGCACTCAAGATTAGGCCACTTATCAGCAACTAGACTAGCATTAATTCCTGATTTACAAATATCTTGTAAAGATTTTTCCTCATGTGATATCTGTCACTTTGCAAAACAAAGGAAGTTGTCATTTCCTATTAGAACAAATGTATCTACTCAGATTTTTGATCTAATCCATTGTGATATATGGGGACCATTTTCTACTACCTCTCATAATGGTTTCAAATACTTTCTTACTATTGTTGATGACTTTTCAAGGTGCACATGGATATACATGATGAAAAACAAATCTGACACTAGACAACATTTACTCAGTTTTTATATTTTCATCCTTACTCAATTCAATGTTAAACTCAAAGCATTAAGGTCAGATAATGGACTTGAGTTTAACCTTCAGGATTTTTATAAGAATTATGGCATACTACACCAAACCAGTTGTGTGGAAACACCACAGCAAAATGGATTGGTTGAAAGAAAACACCAACACCTCATGCAGGTAGCAAGGGCTCTTATGTTTCAATCTAAAGTGCCTTTATCATTTTAGGATGAATGTGTTCAAACTGCAACACACATTATCAACAGAGTTCTCAGTTCAGTGCTTAATAATAAATCTCCTTATGAATTACTTTTCAAGAAATTACCAGATTACTCACATTTGAGGGTGTTTGGATGCTTAGCCTATGCTTCTACTTTATGTACTCACAGAACAAAGTTTGATCCTAGAGCTGTTAAATGTGTTTTCATTGGGTATCCCTTTGGTACAAAAGGATACAAATTGTATGATATTGCTAATAGCAAAGTGTTTATCTCCAGAAATGTCCAATTTTGTGAACACATATTTCTTTTCCAGGTTGATTCTCAAGATCAACATATAGTTGATCCACTCATTCAGGATTTTAACATAGAACAAGGCAATTTTTATCATACTCTCCCTGTTCTTAACACTCCTATATTTGCTCTTGCTGTCACTCCTACTGTTACTAATGACACTAATGATATCCCTCCCAATGATACTTATGATACAACTGCAGATAACTTATCTAATGATACTAGTTTGCCTGCAGATACTACTTTGCATGCAGATATGGTTGAAGAGAGCCTACATAATGATGTGGCATCTCTACAACAAGACAATGTTACATTTGAGCAACATAACATTACTCATGATGATTCTTTAATAGAAAATCTAAGAAGGTCTAATAGAACCAGAAAT
The DNA here is from genome assembly GCA_016081115.2 of Rehmannia glutinosa. Taxonomy (NCBI): domain Eukaryota; kingdom Viridiplantae; phylum Streptophyta; class Magnoliopsida; order Lamiales; family Orobanchaceae; genus Rehmannia; species Rehmannia glutinosa. The sequence goes on along the minus strand of JABTTQ020002709.1, from coordinate 31,272 downwards.
ATACCCTCTTACCTTCAAATATATGATTGTGCTTTACCTCCATCTCTTAATAGCACACACTCAGCCAATAATGTTGCAGGAAAACAATATAGCATTGCAGATTTTCTTTCAGTTACCCAATTGTCTGACAGCCATAAAGCCTTCACAACATCTATCAGCCATATAACTGAGCCAAGAACATACAAACAAGCTAGTCAAAATCCTGAATGGCAGAAGGCAATGACAACTGAATTAAATGCATTAGAAAAGAACAACACTTGGATTCTGACAGAGTTGCCTTCAAATAAGCATTGTATTGGATGCAAATAGGTACACAAGGTCAAGTACAAAGCAGATGGTACTATAGAAAGATACAAAGCCAGATTAGTAGCAAAATGCTACACACAAAAAGAAGGATTAGACTACTTTGATACATTTTCCCCTGTAACAAAAATAACAACTGTTCGTTTGGTTTTAGCTCTTGCAGCTGCCAAAAATTGGTTTTTGCATCAACTAGATGTCAACAATGCATTTTTACATGGAGACTTGGATGAGGAAGTCTACATGACACCTCCCCCAGGTTATTGTACAGATAATAGAGTATGCAAACTAACCAAGAGTCTCTACGGGCTGAAGCGAGCTTCCAGACAATAGTTTCAGAAATTGACTTCATGTCTTTTGACATATGGTTTTACTCAATCAAGGTCAGATAGTTCCTTTTTCATTAAAGCTTCATCTTCCTCAATAACAGTATTATGTGTTTATGTAGATGATATCATTCTAGCTGGTGATAATCTTCAAGAAATTCAAAAGATCAAGAACCATCTAGATGCAGTTTTTACAATAAAGGATCTTGGAACATTGAAGTACATACTAGGCTTGAAGTAGCAAGAAGCAAGAAGGGTATTACTCTTTGTCAGAGAAAATATGCACTAGACATATTGACAGACACATGCTACATTGGATGCAAACCATGTTCCACTCCCATGGATTCAAATGCTGAACTCAAAGCAAAGGACAACACTCAATTGACAGATGCTTCAGAATACAGAAGATTAATTGGAAGATTGTTATATCTAACAATCACAAGGCCAAATTTGTCATACATCATACACATATTATCACAGTTTATGTCCAATCCAACCACCACTCATTTATCTGCAGCTCATAGAATCCTCAGATACTTAAAATCAAGCCCTGGGAAAGGAATTTTCTATCCAGCAAATTCTGTTTGATACATGTTTTTATCTTAATTTTGATGATTTTATTTTGTCACCAAAACAATGCTTTTAAAGGTTGTCCAAATACTCCTAAATGATTTAAAATGGTTTTAATATTTTCCGGAGTATTTCCTCAAGTTTATTTTCAATAATATTGGACAACACTTTTAATGATTTTATGTCAATAGATTTTTACTCTTAAAACAAGATTTCTAAATGTTGTCTAAATACTCCCGATTGGTTTAAAACGTTCTTACTAAATTTTCGGAGTATTTCTTGAGTTTTATTTTCGACAAAAATTGGACAACATTTCTTTCTCGTGGTCAACCGGTCGCCCTATAGGGCAACCCATACCTGAAAATGATTTTTGAAACAGAAAATGGGACGGAAGGAAAATCAGGCAGGTCGACCGATCGCACTGGGCGTCGACCGGTCCGGTCGACCGGTCGCCCAGGGGTCGACCGGTACCTGCAAGTTTGCGTTGAAACATATTGATTTTTTCCTACAAAATGAATGAGGGGGACCGGTTGAAACAGGGGTCGACCGGTCGAAGCCTATGTCGACCGGTCGCCCTGTTGAAATTTTCAAAGTGTTCTTTAAATCTCTTATTTATGTGCGACCGGTCGCCCTGTGCTTTGACAGCAAAAATATGACCGTTTGACAGCAGACACATTTCCTTGAATTGTGGGATTGATCTCTAACAGCTATATTCTTGATTTTAATTGTATTTTTCTGTAGATTTTCAATCCCCAAGAGGAGCCTATGCTTGATCAATCATCTCCTATAAATAGAGGAAGTTTTGGAGCAACCAAGACAACAATTGAGATACAAAACAACAAGATACACTTCAAGCAAATACTTGGTCTTTCATTGTTATTATTCTTGTTGTAAAATTGCCTAGCTTATCACTTTCACATCCTTGAGGTCTAGGCTATTCTTGTTTACACTTTGCACTCAAATTGTAATATTCATTATTGAGTTGTAATCTTGATTTTTGGTTATCATTCAACACAAGATATCCTTGTGAGTGTTCTTGTGGTAAGAACACACTTGGATGATCTAGGTGATAGGTGCAAGAAGATTGTGGTGATCTTCTTATTGAGGTGTTGAAGAATTTGGTATTCTTCAAGGTTGAAGATTGTGGTAATCTTCACAAGGTGCCGTTGAAGGAAGATTGTGGTGATCTTCAAAGGGAGATTGTGGCAATCTCTAAAGGTGTTGTTGAAGAAGAGTGTGGTGCTCTTCAAGGTGTTGTAAGTTGAATTTGTATTAATTTTGGTAATTAATAAAATTCTTTTTTCTTTTTGAAATCCATCCCGGATATACTGGGGTGGTAGAGGATTAGGCCCTAGGTGGGTTGAACCTCTATAAATCGACGTGTGTTGTTTACATTCCGCACCTTTATTATTGTCTTTGAGCATTCGGTTCAAAAAGAGGGTAAAATCGAAAAGATGGAGATAATCTATTCACCCACCCTCTAGATTATCGTAGCCGCTTGAACTTACAAGTGGTATCAAAGCCAAACTCTTTGGCAAGCTCGTTTCACATCGCGAGTGAAGAGAAACGATCGTCGTCTACGAACGAAGCTCATCTTTCCGGCACCTCCACCACCAAGCCACCTCGGTTTGATTCCAAAAATTTTATATTTTGGAAAGAAAGAATGGAATGTTATTTACAAGGTTGCGGGTTTGATATTTGGAAGACCGTCATAAATGGAGAATCCATTCCGATGAAAGATACACCACACACCTTCATAAGCCTCAAAGAGCTAAATGATGAAGAGAAGAAAATCATCTCTTTAAACGGTAAGGCTCTAAACATTTTGTATTGTTCATTTACTAATTTGGAATATGAACATATTGTAGGAATTCGATCGTCACATAAAGTATGGCAAAAATTAGAAGCCATCTATGGAGTATTTGCAAATGAAAGGAGTCAAATAAAAGCATATGCTTCTCAAGGTCATACAAGCTCAAATCTAAGGAACAAGCCTCTTACAACTTCCAACTATGAAGAAGTTGAATATTGTTTTATGGGCATCAAAGAAGAAAATGAGGTATGTATTAAACCCTCTACTTCCTATGATATTGTTATTCAAAATGATTATAATGATTTGCAAAATGATTATGATGAACTTCAAAATGAGTTCCAAAGCTTACTTGTTAAATACAAAAATTTGAAAAAGGAATTCAATGTTTTGAAAAATGATAAGGATAGTTTATTTACTTCCTATGAATCACTATCATGTGCTCACACCACCACACTTGACAATGTTAGAAACCTTGAAAAAGAAAATAGTACTCTCGTTGAGGATATTAATTGCATAAAAAGGGATTTATCGAAATCCGACTTGAGTACCGATGAAATTGTTGATTGTTGTGATAATTCGAAACTAGAACTTGATCATGAGGTTAATATTGTCAATCATATGAAAAAGAATCAAGTCCCTAAGCATGTTGATCGTTATGTTCCTAGTATTATTACATGCTTCTATTGCGGTAAAAAGGGTCATATGGTAAATACTTGTCGAGCTAGAAATAGCTCTAATTATTGTTGGAGACCTAAAAGTCTCAAAGCTAATCCTAAAGGACCCAAACACTTGAGGGTACCACAAAATAATGTTTTATTAAGTACCCGACGAAATAATGATCGAAGAAAATTCATATCGCCAAGAAGGTATCAAATGACCGTTTCATTTGATCAAAGAAGGAGAAACTATTCTCAACAAAACCAATTTCCAAGAAGAGGGCACAATCAAAAATGGGAAGAACACAATCCTTGGAAATGGCAAAGACATCATCAAGATGATTTTCAAAGAAGGAGAGACCATCAACAATGGGAAGGTAACAAACCTTGGAAATGGAGTAATCAAAGAAGTCATCATCAACAAAGTGACTTCTCAAGGGGAAGATATCATCAACAATGGGAAAGACACAACCCATGGAAACGACGTAATTGGTAAACCGTATCTCCCCATGTATATATGCATTTTATTCTATGCATGTTTTTAATTATGTCTTAATTGTAAAATGAGTTTTCTAGTATTTATTTTAAATTAAGGTCTTCAAAAACTTATTTATATTTTCAAAATTTTTAAAAGAAGACCTTGCATGATATTTCTAAAATCTTGTGCATTTAATTAGACTTATGTGGTTTATTATCTCTTATGAATTTTTATAGCATAAGCATTTGTTTTGATATCTCTTATTACTTGCCTACACTTGTGTTTTTGTGCAAATTTTGTTTAAGAAATGTGTAGGATATATATATCTCATATTCATTGGCTATTTCGTCATCAAGTTTCTTAAACTATCGAGGTATGTTCTCTCGTATTTATCTTAGAACTCGATATTATGCTTATGCACATATCTTTCAAGATATTTCATTTTAACCCCTTAAGTGCCCCTAAACGATTTTGCAAATATTCTCTCAAAAGGGCACTACTTGTTAAGTCTCGATTTTCTCATATATATGTTTTCCCAAAACACGTAATTGTTGAACTTGATTCAATATTATCTTCTTGCAAAGTTTTAAAACTTTTGGGGTGAAAAATCGAATTTTGGAAATATCTGGGGAATAAAAAAATTGCACTGGGACGGTCAAAGCAGGGGCGACCGGTCGCCCTGCACGTCGACCGGTCGCCCCTACCTCGACCGGTCGCCCAGGCTTATTTTACAAGGTTAAAACGTTCTGTCTCCAGTTTTAAACAGACGCAGAAAAATCCTTCAAAACCCTTGCGCGAGAAACGTTCACCCCCTTCCCTCAAAAATCTTCAATTCTTCATCATTTTTCACGATTCTTGTTGCCAATCCTCTTATTTTCACAAGAATCTTACATATATGGCTCCCCCAAAGAATTCCACCGGTCGAAATCCCATCTCCAAGCGTAGAAGGGGCGGAGAGGGTTCGTCGAGAAATCGGCAAGAAGAAGCCAAACAAAGGGATACCCGAGCTGCCCAGAGAAACGTAGCTCAGGAAGGTGATGATGTTCAAAATCCCGTTCCCTCTCGGGCCCAAATTGCCGAACTTCTTTGAACAATTTCGCTCCAAAATTGCCGTTGGGCGAAAGGTAAAAAATCTTTTATTCCTCAAGATCCTAATTCCCACAATGTTCTTAATTTCATCAATAAGTATGCGGAATGGTACTATGAGGATTCGGGGATGGGAGGAAAATCTATTGCTCGAACTAAAATGTGTCGTTTTAGTTCATTTACCAATGAATATCCTACCATTAGAGGATTCTTTGAGGAGCAAGGTTGGACGTATTTATGGAAGCATGCTTATGTTTTGTATGATGATGATATTATCCAACTCTTTTATGCCAATATGTGGGTGGAATATGATGTTGAAAGGAAGAAGCGATAGCCGTAAATTAAACTTATAAGGGGTCGTCATTTTAGATGGACTCCCAATGATATTTGCCGCTTTTACATGTTAGAGAAGGTGGTTGGGACTATTTCTCTTGTGGGACTTGGAATGATGAAATGTTGGGGGTGTCGATGAAAGAAGTTAAGACGTATTTGGGAGTATGGCCAAAGTATTCTTTATTGGCAATGACACTTGAGCATCGTATTTTATCGGTCATTGTCGCATATTGCATTTGTGGTAAGTCGGGAAAGATGCCTAGCAACATGAATTACTTTTTGACTTATAAGATTGCTAGGAGGAACCAACCACTTAACTTTGGCGCCATACTTATTCAATGTCTAATTGAGTCCATCACTCAAGGTAATAAGAAGTTGGTTATGGGAAATTGGATTTGTAAACTTCTTATTCAATCGGGACTACCTTCGTCGGAGTGTAACTCGGAGGTGTTTCAAAATGACTTTGACATTGATAACATCTCCCAAATAGTCACGATGCGCAAGAATATGGACATCCGACCAACTAAAATGGCTAGAGGAAGAGGTCAAGATTCCCCCGATCCTAATGACTACTTTGATGACGCCGAGGCCGCAAAATTAGCGGAGGAAGGTGAACCGAGCAATCCGGAGGGTAATACCGGTGCTCAACCGCCTAGGAGGTATACCCAAGCCGAATTTGATGAGATGAGGGCTTTTCATGAAACGAGGTATGAGGCTTTGGAGCAAAAGACCTCCAAAATACAAAAGTCTATCGGCAAGTTGAAGAAATTCATCAAGGACTTTATTCCCGGATCTTGATTCTCCTCGGATGAGGAATGATGTTCCCCACCCCTTTTACTTTCTAGCATTTTCATTCATGTTGCTTTGTATTCTTATGAACCTTTGTAAAACTCTTTTGCACTAATGATATTTGCTTGTTTTCTTAAAAGGGTTATAATTGCGAGTTGATAATAACTTGTGGATGATCATGGTATTGATGGAGTATTTGATGGTAAAATTACTCTAATTTAGCATATTGTTTGATAATTGGTATGAAGTACTTGATGGTAAAAGTGCTTCTTTTAATGCTTTGATCATTATGCTTAGATGGATATGTTGGAACATTTGATATATCTTACATGTATTGTTTAAGGCATGACTTGTATAATTTGATGGATGCTCTAATTTTTTGGCATTTGTAATGCCTTGATCCTTTTTGGCTTATATTATCTCAATTGGGTTGAACCCTTGAGAATCTCTTTGTTGAGCCTCTTATTTGATGAACAAATGTTGGGTATGTTGCATATGATCTTATTGAGCTTTGAAATGAGGATGATTGATGATGTTATGAAAATTTTTGGCTTGAAACATTTACAAGGACTTTATACAACCTCTTTTATTTTTCACGCACACAAGGTGTTCGATGAAATGTTACAATGAAATTTTCAACTTCTACATGATTCTCTTGCCTCAAAATGTCTTAAAATCTTTTTGAAATCATGTTTTTAGCTTACTAATGAGCTTATGGATTTCTTATGTTACATTTCTCCCATTTTCTTTGGTTTTTAAACATAACTTGCTCAAATGGTTGATAAACCGTCTCGTTTACGCATTTTGCTATATTTGTATGATGTTTTTATCATCCTAACATTCTTTTTGATGATTCCAAATGGGAGAAACAGGATATTGGCTCATTAGCTCAAAGAAGCTAATAAAAGCTTGTTATAAAAGCTATAAGCTATGGCTCATAAAAGCCATATGTTGTGATTTATCTTTAGTCCAATTATTGCTTGATGGACTTATATAATTGTCTAATGATGTTTTGTGACAGGGGGAGCTTATAAGCTCTTGAACAAATTGTAAAAGCTAAAGCTTTTAGCTTATGGAAAAATTGCTTTTACATTATTTTTGATATGCTTGTTGATAGGGGGAGCTTGTGCTTATTATTGAATATATTTACTCCCTACTTGGTTGCTTTAATATTTTTGGAAATTTTGGTTGCTTCCAAACGGTCAAATGTTTTTACCGGAAAATCATTTCTAAAAATTGCTCTCTTAGTTTGTGTAAAAATTGTTTTGGTTTGTAATCATCAAAAAGGGGGAGATTGTTTGATACATGTTTTTATCTTAATTTTGACGATTTTATTTTGTCACCAAAACAATGCTTTTAAAGGTTGTCCAAATACTCCTAAATGATTTAAAATGGTTTTAATATTTTCCGGAGTATTTCCTCAAGTTTATTTTCAATAATATTGGACAACACTTTTAATGATTTTATGTCAATGGATTTTTACTCCTAAAACAAGATTTCTAAATGTTGTCTAAATACTCCCGATTGGTTTAAAATGTTCTTACTAAATTTTCGGAGTATTTCTTGAGTTTTATTTTCGACAAAATTGGACAACATTTACTGCCTCGTGGTCGACCGGTCGCCCTATAGGGCAACCCGTCAAGATGATTTTTGAAACAGAAAATGAGACGGAAGAAAAATCGGCGGAGTCGTCGGCCGCCGCGGGCGTTGACTGGTCCGGTTGACCGTCGCCCCTGTCGGCCGACTGCACACTGCAAGTTTGCATTGAAACAGATTGATTTTTTCCTACAAAATGAATGAGGGGGACCGGTTGAAACAGGGGTCGACCGGTCGAAGCCTATGTCGACCGGTCGCCCTGTTAAAAGTTTCAAAGTGTTCTTTAAATCTCTTATTTCGTGCGGCGACGTCGCCTAGTGCTTTGACAAAAAAAAATATGACCGTTTGACAAAGAGACACATTTCCTTGAATTGCGGGATTGATCTCTAACAGCTATATTCTTGATTTTAATTGTATTTTTCTGTAGATTTTCAATCCCCAAGAGGAGCCTATGCTTGATCAATCATCTCCTATAAATAGAGGAAGTTTTGGAGCAACCAAGACAACAATTGAGATACAACACAACAAGATACACTTCAAGCAAATACTTTGTCTTTCATTGTTATTATTCTTGTTGTAAAATTGCCTAGCTTATCACTTTCACATCCTTGAGGTCTAGGCTATTCTTGATTACACTTTGCACTCAAATTGTAATATTCATTATTGAGTTGTAATCTTGATTTTTGGTTATCATTCAACACAAGATATCCTTGTGAGTGTTCTTGTGGTAAGAACACACTTGGATGATCTAGGTGATAGGTGCAAGAAGATTGTGGTGATCTTCTTATTGAGGTGTTGAAGAATTTGGTATTCTTCAAGGTTGAAGATTGTGGTAATCTTCACAAGGTGCCGTTGAAGGAAGATTGTGGTGATCTTCAAAGGGAGATTGTGGCAATCTCTAAAGGTGTTGTTGAAGAAGAGTGTGGTGCTCTTCAAGGTGTTGTAAGTTGAATTTGTATTAATTTTGGTAATTAATAAAATTCTTTTTTCTTTTTGAAATCCATCCCTGGATATCTTTGGGGTGGTAGAGGATTAGGCCCTAGGTGGGTTGAACCTCTATAAATCGACGTGTGTTGTTTACATTCCGCACCTTTATTATTGTCTTTGAGCATTCGGTTCAAAAAGAGGGTAAAATCGAAAAGATGGAGATAATCTATTCACCCCCCCTCTAGATTATCGTAGCCGCTTGGACTTACAAGTGGTATCAAAGCCAAACTCTTTGGCAAGCTCGTTTCACATCGCGAGTGAAGAGAAACGATCGTCGTCTACGAACGAAGCTCATCTTTCCGGCACCTCCACCACCAAGCCACCTCGGTTTGATTCCAAAAATTTTATATTTTGGAAAGAAAGAATGGAATGTTATTTACAAGGTTGCGGGTTTGATATTTGGAAGACCGTCATAAATGGAGAATCCATTCCGATGAAAGATACACCACACACCTTCATAAGCCTCAAAGAGCTAAATGATGAAGAGAAGAAAATCATCTCTTTAAACGGTAAGGCTCTAAACATTTTGTATTGTTCATTTACTAATTTGGAATATGAACATATTGTAGGAATTCGATCGTCACATAAAGTATGGCAAAAATTAGAAGCCATCTATGGAGTATTTGCAAATGAAAGGAGTCAAACAAAAGCATATGCTTCTCAAGGTCATACAAGCTCAAATCTAAGGAACAAGCCTCTTACAACTTCCAACTATGAAGAAGTTGAATATTGTTTTATGGGCATCAAAGAAGAAAATGAGGTATGTATTAAACCCTCTACTTCCTATGATATTGTTATTCAAAATGATTATAATGATTTGCAAAATGATTATGATGAACTTCAAAATGAGTTCCAAAGCTTACTTGTTAAATACAAAAATTTGAAAAAGGAATTCAATGTTTTGAAAAATGATAAGGATAGTTTATTTACTTCCTATGAATCACTATCATGTGCTCACACCACCACACTTGACAATGTTAGAAACCTTGAAAAAGAAAATAGTACTCTCGTTGAGGATATTAATTGCATAAAAAGGATTTATCGAAATCCGACTTGAGTACCGATGAAATTGTTGATTGTTGTGATAATTCAAACTAGAACTTGATCATGAGGTTAATATTGTCAATCATATGAAAAAGAATCAAGTCCCTAAGCATGTTGATCGTTATGTTCCTAGTATTATTACATGCTTCTATTGCGGTAAAAAGGGTCATATGGTAAATACTTGTCGAGCTAGAAATAGCTCTAATTATTGTTGGAGACCTAAAAGTCTCAAAGCTAATCCTAAAGGACCCAAACACTTGAGGGTACCACAAAATAATGTTTTATTAAGTACCGTGAAATAATGATCGAAGAAAATTCATATCGCCAAGAAGGTATCAAATGACCGTTTCATTTGATCAAAGAAGGAGAAACTATTCTCAACAAAACCAATTTCCAAGAAGAGGGCACAATCAAAAATGGGAAGAACACAATCCTTGGAAATGGCAAAGACATCATCAAGATGATTTTCAAAGAAGGAGAGACCATCAACAATGGGAAGGTAACAAACCTTGGAAATGGAGTAATCAAAGAAGTCATCATCAACAAAGTGACTTCTCAAGGGGAAGATATCATCAACAATGGGAAAGACACAACCCATGGAAACGACGTAATTGGTAAACCGTATCTCCCCATGTATATATGCATTTTATTCTATGCATGTTTTAAATTATGTCTTAATTGTAAAATGAGTTTTCTAGTATTTATTTTAAATTAAGGTCTTCAAAAACTTATTTATATTTTCAAAATTTTTAAAAGAAGACCTTGCATGATATTTCTAAAATCTTGTGCATTTAATTAGACTTATGTGGTTTATTATCTCTTATGAACTTTTATAGCATAAGCATTTGTTTTGATATCTCTTATTACTTGCCTACACTTGTGTTTTTGTGCAAATTTTGTTTAAGAAATGTGTAGGATATATATATCTCATATTCATTGGCTATTTCGTCATCAAATTTCTTAAACTATCGAGGTATGTTCTCTCGTATTTATCTTAGAACTCGATATTATGCTTATGCACATATCTTTCAAGATATTTCATTTTAACCCCTTAAGTGCCCCTAAACGATTTTGCAAATATTCTCTCAAAAGGGCACTACTTGTTAAGTCTCGATTTTCTCATATATATGTTTTCCCAAAACACGTAATTGTTGAACTTGATTCAATATTATCTTCTTGCAAAGTTTTAAAACTTTTGGGGTGAAAAATCGAATTTTGGAAATATCCGGGAATAAAAAATTGCACGGGCCAAAGTGGAGGGCGACGGCCGTGCTCAAGCACGTCGACCGGTCGCCCCTACCTCGACCGGTCGCCCAGGCTTATTTTACAAGGTTAAAACGTTCTGTCTCCAGTTTTAAACAGACGCAGAAAAATCCTTCAAAACCCTTGCGCGAGAAACGTTCACCCCCTTCCCTCAAAAATCTTCAATTCTTCATCATTTTTCACGATTCTTGTTGCCAATCCTCTTATTTTCACAAGAATCTTACATATATGGCTCCCCCAAAGAATTCCACCGGTCGAAATCCCATCTCCAAGCGTAGAAGGGGCGGAGAGGGTTCGTCGAGAAATCGGCAAGAAGAAGCCAAACAAAGGGATACCCGAGCTGCCCAGAGAAACGTAGCTCAGGAAGGTGATGATGTTCAAAATCCCGTTCCCTCTCGGGCCCAAATTGCCGAACTTCTTTGAACAATTTCGCTCCAAAATTGCCGTTGGGCGAAAGGTTAAAAATCTTTTATTCCTCAAGCTCCTAATTCCCACAATGTTCTTAATTTCATCAATAAGTATGCGGAATGGTACTATGAGGATTCGGGGATGGGAGGAAAATCTATTGCTCGAACTAAAATGTGTCGTTTTAGTTCATTTACCAATGAATATCCTACCATTAGAGGATTCTTTGAGGAGCAAGGTTGGACGTATTTATGGGAGCATGCTTATGTTTTGTATGATGATGATATTATCCAACTCTTTTATGCCAATATGTGGGTGGAATATGATGTTGAAAGGAAGCCGATAGCCATAAATTCGCTTATAAGGGGTCGTCATTTTAGATGGACTCCCAATGATATTTGCCGGCTTTTACATGTTAGAGAAGGTGGTTGGGACTATTTCTCTTGTGGGACTTGGAATGATGAAATGTTGGGAGTGTCGATGAAAGAAGTTAAGACGTATTTGGGAGTATGGCCAAAGTATTCTTTATTGGCAATGACACTTGAGCATCGTATTTTATCGGTCATTGTCGCATATTGCATTTGTGGTAAGTCGGGAAAGATGCCTAGCAACATGGATTACTTTTTGACTTATAAGATTGCTAGGAGGGAACCACTTAACTTTGGCGCCATACTTATTCAATGTCTAATTGAGTCCATCACTCAAGGTAATAAGAAGTTGGTTATGGGAAATTGGATTTGTAAACTTCTTATTCAATCGGGACTACCTTCGTCGGAGTGTAACTCGGAGGTGTTTCAAAATGACTTTGACATTGATAACATCTCCCAAATAGTCACGATGCGCAAGAATATGGACATCCGACCAACTAAAATGGCTAGAGGAAGAGGTCAAGATTCCCCCGATCCTAATGACTACTTTGATGATGCCGAGGCCGCAAAATTAGTGGAGGAAGGTGAACCGAGCAATCCGGAGGGTAATACCGGTGCTCAACCGCCTAGGAGGTATACCCAAGCCGAATTTGATGAGATGAGGGCTTTTCATGAAACGAGGTATGAGGCTTTGGAGCAAAAGACCTCCAAAATACAAAAGTCTATCGGCAAGTTGAAGAAATTCATCAAGGACTTTATTCCCGGATCTTGATTCTCCTCGGATGAGGAATGATGTTCCCCACCCCTTTTACTTTCTAGCATTTTCATTCATGTTGCTTTGTATTCTTATGAACCTTTGTCAAACTCTTTTGCACTAATGATATTTGCTTGTTTTCTTAAAAGGGTTATAATTGCGAGTTGATAATGACTTGTGGATGATCATGGTATTGATGGAGTATTTGATGGTAAAATTACTCTAATTTAGCATATTGTTTGATAATTGGTATGAAGTACTTGATGGTAAAAGTGCTTCTTTTAATGCTTTGATCATTATGCTTAGATGGATATGTTGGAACATTTGATATATCTTACATGTATTGTTTAAGGCATGACTTGTATAATTTGATGGATGCTCTAATTTTTGGCATTTGTAATGCCTTGATCCTTTTTGGCTTATATTATCTCAATTGGGTTGAACCCTTGAGAATCTCTTTGTTGAGCCTCTTATTTGATGAACAAATGTTGGGTATGTTGCATATGATCTTATTGAGCTTTGAAATGAGGATGATTGATGATGTTATGAAAATTTTTGGCTTGAAACATTTACAAGGACTTTATACAACCTCTTTTATTTTTCACGCACACAAGGTGTTCGATGAAATGTTACAATGAAATTTTCAACTTCTACATGATTCTCTTGCCTCAAAATGTCTTAAAATCTTTTTGAAATCATGTTTTTAGCTTACTAATGAGCTTATGGATTTCTTATGTTACATTTCTCCCATTTTCTTTGGTTTTTAAACATAACTTGCTCAAATGGTTGATAAACCGTCTCGTTTGCGCATTTTGCTATATTTGTATGATGTTTTTATCATCCTAACATTCTTTTTGATGATTCCAAATGGGGAGAAACAGGATATTGGCTCATTAGCTCAAAGAAGCTAATAAAAGCTTGTTATAAAAAGCTATAAGCTATGGCTCATAAAAGCCATATGTTGTGATTTATCTTTAGTCCAATTATTGCTTGATGGACTTATATAATTGTCTAATGATGTTTTGTGACAGGGGGAGCTTATAAGCTCTTGAACAAATTGTAAAAGCTAAAGCTTTTAGCTTATGGAAAAATTGCTTTTACATTATTTTTGATATGCTTGTTGATAGGGGGAGCTTGTGCTTATTATTGAATATATTTACTCCCTACTTGGTTGCTTTAATATTTTTGGAAATTTTGGTTGCTTCCAAACGGTCAAATGTTTTTACCGGAAAATCATTTCTAAAAATTGCTCTCTTAGTTTGTGTAAAAATTGTTTTGGTTTGTAATCATCAAAAAGGGGGAGATTGTTTGATACATGTTTTTATCTTAATTTTGACGATTTTATTTTGTCACCAAAACAATGCTTTTAAAGGTTGTCCAAATACTCCTAAATGATTTAAAATGGTTTTAATATTTTCCGGAGTATTTCCTCAAGTTTATTTTCAATAATATTGGACAACACTTTTAATGATTTTATGTCAATGGATTTTTACTCCTAAAACAAGATTTCTAAATGTTGTCTAAATACTCCCGATTGGTTTAAAATGTTCTTACTAAATTTTCGGAGTATTTCTTGAGTTTTATTTTCGACAAAAATTGGACAACATTTACCTCTCGTGGTCGACCACGTCGCCCCCTATAGGGCAACCCGTGCACCAAGATGATTTTTGAAACAAAAATGAGACGGAAGAAAAATCGGGCGGCAGTCGACCGGTGCATCGGGCGTTGACCGGTCCGGTTGACCGGTCGCCCAGGGGTCGACCGGTACCTGCAAGTTTGCATTGAAACAGATTGATTTTTTCCTACAAAATGAATGAGGGGGACCGGTTGAAACAGGGGTCGACCGGTCGAAGCCTATGTCGACGTGGCCGCCTGTTAAAAGTTTCAAAGTGTTCTTTAAATCTCTTATTTAAATGCGGCCGTGTCGCCTTGCTTTGACAAAAAAAATATGACCGTTTGACAATGACACATTTCCTTGAATTGCGGGATTGATCTCTAACACTATATTCTTGATTTTAATTGTATTTTTCTCAGTAGATTTTCAATCCCCAAGAGGAGCCTATGCTTGATCAATCATCTCCTATAAATAGAGGAAGTTTTGGAGCAACCAAGACAACAATTGAGATACAACACAACAAGATACACTTCAAGCAAATACTTTGTCTTTCATTGTTATTATTCTTGTTGTAAAATTGCCTAGCTTATCACTTTCACATCCTTGAGGTCTAGGCTATTCTTGATTACACTTTGCACTCAAATTGTAATATTCATTATTGAGTTGTAATCTTGATTTTTGGTTATCATTCAACACAAGATATCCTTGTGAGTGTTCTTGTGGTAAGAACACACTTGGATGATCTAGGTGATAGGTGCAAGAAGATTGTGGTGATCTTCTTATTGAGGTGTTGAAGAATTTGGTATTCTTCAAGGTTGAAGATTGTGGTAATCTTCACAAGGTGCCGAAGAAGGAAGATTGTGGATGACTTCAAAGGGAGATTGTGGCAATCTCTAAAGGTGTTGTTGAAGAAGAGTGTGGTGCTCTTCAAGGTGTTGTAAGTTGAATTTGTATTAATTTTGGTAATTAATAAAATTCTTTTTCTTTTTGAAATCCATCCCTGGATATCTTTGGGGTGGTAGAGGATTAGGCCCTGGTGGGTTGAACCTCTATAAATCGACGTGTGTTGTTTACATTCCGCACCTTTATTATTGTCTTTGAGCATTCGGTTCAAAAGGAGGGTAAAATCGAAAAGATGGAGATAATCTATTCACCCCCCCTCTAGATTATCGTAGCCGCTTGGACTTACAAATTCAACCATTCAGCTTAAGGGATACAGTGATGCAGACTGGGGAAGATGTTTAGACACAAGAAGGAGTATCAGTGGTTATGCTATTTATTTAGGTGACTCTTTAATCTCATGGAAAGCTAAGAAACAACCAAATGTGAGCAGGTCATCTACTGAAGCTGAATATAGAGCATTAGCAACAATAACTTGTGAAGTTCAGTGGTTGATCTATTTGCTTCATGACATGCAACTCTCACACAACTACCCTGCTCTAGTCTACACTGATAGTAGATCAGCCTATTGCATAGCACATAATCCTTGTCATCATGAAAGAACAAAACATATCCAGATTGATTGTCACTTTGTGAGGGAAAAGATAGAAAATGGATTGATAAAGCTCATACATATACCATCAACACATCAGACAGTAGACATTCTAACCAAACCTCTCTCACCTCAACTATTCCAACATTTCATTACCAAGTTAGGCATGATTAACATCCATGCCCCACTTGCGGGGGGGTGTCAAGATCAACATATAGTTGATCAAACAGTAAAATCAGTTATAGAGTAGTTAAGTTTGTTAAGTTAGTTAGCTTTTATATTCTCTATATATTGATCTTAGATGATAGATTTCAAGTTAAGTGATCATATAATTTTGTATACAGAATTCCTCTAAAGTTCATTCAAGAAAGTGTTTTCTTCTTCCATCAATCTATATTGATCGTTTATCCATTCTGCAAGATGAATTCCAAGATGAATTCAATGATTTAACACATTGTTTGGGCATTTGTGCAACAATCTATACTGTCATACTTAATATACTTGGACTGGTGCGCCGTAACATTGTTTTAAAGAAAATAATTTTTGAATTGGCCTCTGACTTGTGAGCCATTTAAATGATTTTCTTAAAGTTCATTATCAAAATGAATTGACTTTTTATTTTAAACCTTATATGGTTGCATCGACCCCTACTATGGTGTGGGTGGGCCAGACAATAGATCAAACAAATCGTATGTGGCCATTGTTTGACTTCTATGGTCCTAATTCCAACACTGAAGGACGGAATATCCAATGGGCGATTGAGTCGTAGATATAGAATATGACAATCTCTTGGAAAAAAACCAACAAGTAAAGAGTCGTCGTGCCTACTGGCAAGAATAAGGTGACTAAACTTTGGTCAAATATGTTTGAGAGTTAAATGGAGAACGAATGGATTGTGTCTGGTATTAAATGAGATATATCTACTGACAATTTCAAACTAGAAATATCGGGAGGAGATCCTGTGAGACCATAACTTTAGGTGAGAACGTAAGACCACATTTACACCATCCAAAAAAAATAATGGAAGGCCGGGATTTAGAAAATTTTTGTAGCATTAAAAAATAGGCAAAAAAACCGCCCAGGGGTATAATAGGTATAACATATTAGACCAAAAATAACTGCCAGCTAATTAATGCTGACGATAAGGGACGTTGCTATAATAACGCGAATCCTCTCTCCTGCATATATAAGGATATTGCATATATGAAATGTGCTAATTGAATGTCCTTGTAAGCTAATTGAATGTGCTTTTAAATAGAAATATTACATATATAGTTTTGTTATTATGTATACTTAGAACAAAACAAGTAAAATATTGAATTACATTACGCATTGATCCTTATAATATATATCCTGCATACTGCATATTTATGTTCTGCATATATAGTGTTCTAAATTTGTATATTTAGTATGAACAAAGTGTATTACATTAAAATTTAATAGCGTGCTTATTTAGAATAGTAATATTGCAAATATAGGTTTGTGATTGTGTATACTTAGAACAAAACAAGTAAAAATACTGAAATACATTAGGCATTGGTCCTTATAATTTATACTCTGCATACTGCATATTTATGTTCTGCATAAATAGTGTTCCAAATTTACATATTTAATATGAACAAAGTGTATTACATTAAATTTGAATAGCATGCTTATTTAGAATAGTAATATTCCATATATAGGTTTGTGATTGTGTATACTAGAACAAAACAAGTAAAATATTGAAATACATTAGGCATTGGTCCTTATAATTTATACTCTGCATACTGCATATTTATGTTATGTATATATAGTGTTCCAAATTTGTATATTTATTATGAACAAGGTGTAATACATTAAATTTTAATAGCGTGCTTATTTAGAATAGTAATATTGCATATATAGGTTTGTAATTGTGTATACTTAGAACAAAACAAGTAAAATATTGAAATACATTAGGCATTGGTCCTTACAATTTATACTCTGCATACTGCATATTTATGTTATGTATATATAGTGTTCCAAATTTGCATATTTATTATGAACAAGGTGTAATACATTAAATTTTAATAGCGTGCTTATTTAGAATAGTAATATTGCATATATAAGTTTGTAATGGTGTATACTTAGAACAAAACAAGTAAACTATTGAAATACATTAGACATTGGTCCTTATAATTTATACACTGCATATTACAAAATTATGTTCTGTATATATATCTTTACAAGTTTTCATATTTAGTATGTACATTCTGTATTACATTATAATGTACAATTGTAATGGCGAAAACATAAAGCAAACAACAAAATAAATGTTGGACAATTCTTCCCCTCCCCCCCACCCATAACAGTCAATTTATCACTCTTATGCCTCTTTGCATAATTGTATCCGCTTTCACCACCCTCTGATTGCCACCATAACCATTATCAACATGCATGTGCGCACAGTTAATACTAAGAATATAAAATTAGTACTCTAAGTATACAAAATTAGTACTCTATATATACATAATCAAATACTATAATATGTAAAATACGTACACTAAGTATACACTAAAACATAACTAAGTATGCAAAAACTATACTCTAATTATACAAAAAAAATAGAAATCGAAAGAAGATGAACTATGAAAAACAGGGGGCTGCAAGAGAGATAACACACAACATATGAACACATTTCAACAAGAAAAATCAACAATCAAAACCCTAGAAATTTAGTAAAATACCCACGAAAATTAAATCAATCTCACTGGGGAAAAAAATCGAAGCCTAGTGACGAAATTCGTTGAGAAATTCGCACCGATTAATAATCCACACCCTAGCTTCACCGAATAATAATCCACACGCTATAACATCTGCATACTTATAAAATTTATCAAAAAAAAGCTGTAAAAAAAACAAAGGACACCAATCACAACATCAACAGATATCCAATATGTAGTACCTTCAACCGTCAATCAAAAATATCATATCTAAATATGCAAAATATCATGTCTAAATATGCAAAGATAGTATAATAACTATACGAACACCAAATAAGGATTCAAAATCACAACCCCATAACGTGAAATTTGCGCAAGATTCGAATTGAAAATCTTTCAAAATCTGGGAAAAAAACAAAAGATACCTTCGAAAACTTTAGGTGTGCAAAATCAATCTTCCTTCTACACAATCCTTGATTAAGAGCACCGAAATCAACTTCGAAAAATCAGAAGAATACAAAAACCCTTCAACGTCGTCACAGTAGAAGAAACACAGAGAATTCTGAAAAACAAGGGTTTCGTAGAGAGAATACGAGAATGAAAAAACCGGCGGAATAGAAGACATTTCAGTTTTGAAATAACTGAATAACACGATTGAACTTGATGGATTATCTCTACCCAAATCTCGTGAAACTGAAAGGTACGATTTTATGTACCTTTAAAATTAAATATTAAATGACATAAACACCCCCACTTAAAAATCTGATAATATGGAAAATACATATATACCCTTACTAGCCTAAAATAACTGAAATGATCTAAATCATCCAAAAATTTAAATCAACAATCCATAAGTGTCCCTATGGTCTCACCTAAAGGGATTAGTCTCATTTGAACCAATCCCTAAAAATATCTAATATTCGTTTTAAGAGCTGAAAACTTTCTGTTGTACTTGGTTAACTGTTGCACTAGTGTGTATTGCATCATTGCCATCATTACAAATATACAGAAAAAACCTCGATAATTTAATACTCGATTAATTAATAACCTCACTTAAATAATATTTTTGTCGGTCCCAACTCGGGGACCACGTGGTAAATTAATATTTCGCTAAATTTATATAATATATATATATATGTGTGAGAATTCATATAGGTCCCAATAAAGATATAAATTAATAATTCCTTAATATGCAATACATTTATGATTAATTTATGAAGACTTCAAAAAAATGATTCAAATGTTATTTATTTCTTGTTGAAATTAAGATCAACTTGAATCTCATCTCTGATTTTGTTAAGGTAATAAAAAACTTTTAGAGTGATTTTCTAGTAGCTCAACAAAATAATTTTCATTGTCATCGTTGTTGAGTTTTCCTTTTTGAGAAGATGGTTTATAGTTTAATTATTATTTTCAAGTTCACAATTCACATTTAGCTCTCGATTATCTCTTTGTCGGTCAATAATTCTGCTATTTTAGCATCTCAGTAGCTCTATATTACTCCCATCACAAGGTTGAATCTTTTGATGTTTTGTTTTATGGTAAGAAAAATAAATAAATATTATGCAATCCTTCAATAGTTTTTAGATGAGCATTCTTTTACAAGCCATATTTCTATAAATTAATATTTTTTTAATTTATGGATTATTTAATATCTCAATAAAGTAATAGATTTTGGTGGTCCCAAGGTTATTAATTAATAGAGATTTAACTATATTTTCTCATTTTGGAATTCAATATGGTAATATTACGGTTTCACTATAATAATAAATGAAAATTCTTGTGCATGAAAACTGATTTGTAATTAAATAAAACATGAGAGGTAGTATTTGTAATTATCCTTAAATTTATTAAACCTACTTCTTCTCGACTTTTTGGCTAAGTTCAATCTACCTCTTCTCTTGGCTAAGATCAAGTGTAGTATCTTTTTTTTTGTCGACCCAGAGTATACCCACACCAGCCGTGGGCACAAATTACATACTTCCTCTGGACTATGGGACATCCATCCTTTCCAAGGATGGTCCTAATCTCTGTGTGAGGAGGGGCAAACTCAACTCCAAAACTCCATGTTGGTCAGGAATTGAACCTGGGATCTCAGGGTTGCAATTGCAATCCCTCAACCACCAGGCCAACTGTAGCGCCCTAATTTTTAGAAAGTGCAATTACGCGTAATAATAACCACGAAATAGCAAGTTCATGGTAATGACTAAAAAATTAACGGAAAATAATACATCTATTTTGTACCAAAAGAATAAAAATATTAATTAAAATTAAATATTCCATCCTCCATAAACAAATGAAATAACTAAGGTATTGTATGATTTTAAAAAGTGCGCAAATTTAAAAATAACCAACATTGTTCAAGAAATTTCTACTATTAATGAAAAATTGATAATAAGTAAATTATCCATGATCAATTCACCCGCCAGCGCCACGACGGACTCCTCAACCTGAAATTTTAAAATAATTTGGGATGAGTTATCGTCAACTCAGTGGAGAAACAATTGTTTAAGTTAAATACACATGCATAACAATTAGCATATATGAGGCAGAGAAGATGGTTAGAACTGGTAAAAGACTATGATTGAATCATTCAGTACCATTCGGGCAAAGCTAATATAATAGCCGATGTCTTGAGTCATAAGATCGGAGGGGATTTGGCTTGTATGCTCACAGAGCAAGAACAGTTGGCAAAAGAGTTTGTCAAACTGGAGATTGAAGTTGTTGGGCCACCAAATGGTACGGAAACCATTTTGGCATCATTGGTGGTGCAGCCCACCTTAAAGAGATGAGATTAAGGAGGCTCAACACCACGATAAGTTTTAGTGCAATATGAAGGAACATGTACAAGCTGGAGACATCGAGGGATTTAAGGTAAGTAGTGATGATGATGTTATGACATATGAAGGAATGATTTGTGTCCCTAAGAATGAGGCACTTCAGAAGGAAATTATGGAGGAGGCACATAATACTCCCTACACAGCTCATCCGAGAGATACAAAAATATATCATGACTTAAGGAGGCTTTTCTGGTGGAGAAGTATGAAGAGAGATATTGGGAATTTTGTAGAGAAGTGTTTGGTTGTCAGCAAGTCAAAGCAGAGCACCAGCGACCGTCGGGTTTGCTCAAGCCATTGAAAATCTCGGAGTGGAAGTGGGAACACATAACTATGGATTTTGTGGTCGGACTACCACAAACCTTGAGAAAGAATAACGCAGTATGGGTCATAGTGGACCGATTGACCAAGTCAACACATTTTCTGCCAGTAAGAATAACTTTTAGTATGGATCAGTATGCCAGAATCTACATTAAGGAAATTGTGAGACTACACGGAGTGCCAGTTTCTATCATGTCGGACAGAGATCCGCGGTTTACATTGAAGCTTTGGAGGAGTCTACAAGATGCGTTGGGAACGAAATTGAGATTCAAAGATGCTGACTATCATCATCGCAGACCAAGGGCGGCGATCCGAGAGAACTATTAAGACATTAGAGGACTTGTTCATGTGTCCTCGATACGGGGGAAAGTTGGGAAACAATGTTGCCATTGGTTGAATTCGCGTACAATAATAGTTACCAAGAAACGATTAAGATGGCTACGTATGAAGCTTTATATGGGAGAAAATGTAGGTCCTTGTTTATGTTTATATTGGATTGAAGTTAGAGAAAGAAAGATTTTGGGGCCGAAGTTAATTAAACAAACAATTGGAAATATTTCAGAGATCTAGTACAGAATAAAGGTTGCTCAAGATAGACAGAAATTCTATGTGGATAAGCACAGAAAGGACATACAGTTTGAAGTTGGTAACAATGTGTTTTTTAAAGTGGCTCCGATGAAGGAAATTATAAGATTTAGTAAAAAGGGAAAACTACAACCTCGTTATATTGGACCGCTTAAGATACTAGAAAGAGTTGGGGATTTGGCGTACCGTTTGGCTTTGCCACCAGACTTGTCAGGGGTACATAGTGTG
Organism: Rehmannia glutinosa; assembly: GCA_016081115.2. NCBI lineage: Eukaryota > Viridiplantae > Streptophyta > Magnoliopsida > Lamiales > Orobanchaceae > Rehmannia > Rehmannia glutinosa. The sequence continues at coordinate 8,745 of JABTTQ020002709.1, read as the reverse complement.
TTTCACGTATCAACGCTGAGGAAATATGTGTTTGGCCTTGATCACATTGTTAACTACAAGGACTTACACATAGGTAAGAAATTATTGTACGAAGAGATGTCTATAACTATTTTGGATCGTAAAGTGCACAGGTTTAGAAACAAAGATGTGGTTTTTATCAAAGTACAATAGAGTAGACACGGAAAAAATGAGGCAACATGAGAACGAGAAGAGGAAATCAAATCCAAGTATCCTGTCTTCCTTGATCAAGGTATGTCACCGAAATTTCAAGGACAATTTTTTTGTTTGAGGTGGATAGGATGTGATACCCTAAATTTTACATATTTGAGTTTTAGTATATTAATTTGGACCTTTAAGATTTTTAATTGAGGCCTAATATAGAATTTTCACCGTTGGTTTTATCAAGCCCATTAAGGACTATTATTGACAGACCCATTTATAAGCTATTGTTATATTTTAAAAGCCCATGTTCAACTTCTAGAAGATGGAAATCTGCAGAAAAAACTTTAATTTAAAATTCAAATTTCAAATATACTTATTTTTATCTTAATAGATTATATCAGATAAAATCAAAATTTTTCTTAACAAAATATGGCTTATACCAGATATCCTTAAACCCACATTCAAGTGTCCACTACTCCCTCAAACTGATATTCCACAATCCACGTTTACTTAGGCTTCTAAAGATCTGAGAATAACTCCCTTAGCAATTTCCAATCTCACATACATTTTTTCATACCCTCTGCAAAAGCATCCTAACATTCTTACAAGGAAAAGAAAAATATGCAACCTCGAAACTCACGAGTTCTTCAGCCAAAAGTGAATATACTAACCATTCTTATTTTAGCATTTCTTCTCCCAACAGTCCAAGCCAAAAGAAACCTCAAACCGTTGTCAACCCGTACGCCTGAACCCATCTCCGCCACCTTCAACTCTTCGCCGGAAAACCCACCCCAAACCACTGTCGAACGAAAATCACAAATCAGTAAACCAAAACCCATTATCATGCCCGAAACCCGAAATTTTCTGTCAATTGCTCACAAACTCACACAGCCAGGAAGAAACCCAGAAATCAAATCATTGAAAATTACCCAAATCCCGGAACCCGAACCAGTTGTCGTCCCTAGGGGTGTAAATGAGTCGAGTCGAGCCGAACATTGTATTGTTCAAGCTTGTTTGAATTTCAATCGAGCTTTAAAAATTGTGTTTGAGCTTGTTTGATTATTAATTGAATCGAGCTCGAACGAGCTTTGGTCGAGCCGAACATGAATTGAGCTCGAGTAGCTTGATATTTTTACACATATTTTTTTTATTTTTTTACTAATCGAGTCGAGCTCGAGCCGAGCTTTAAATCTTATCGAACGGAAAAATATGTTCAAGCTTGGTTTGTTAAAGTAACGAACCGAGCTCCAACGGGCTTTTAACGATCGATCTCGAATCGAGTATCGAATAGCTTGGTCGTTTTCAGCCCTAGTCGTCCCAACTTGCTCCCGCCCGTCGTTAGCCGCCTAATCGCCGTCGCGTCTCCGTCGGTGTGTGTATAACAGTGATGTGGTGAGGAAGATGGAGAGATGAAAGAAAAAAAAGAAGAAGAACAGAGTGAGGCCGGGGGAGGAATTGTTTAGTGAGATTGAGAGAGAGTGAGGGTGAGAGGCTAAAGGAGTTATTGCTTGACCTTTCCTTTCACTCTTTTTTATTTTTAGAGATAATAGTTTGAAAAATTTATTTTTAAAAAATGAGAATGAATTTTGAGAATGTGATTGAATATAAGATGAAAATGTGATGATGTGATAGTTTTTTTTAGTATAATAGTAATTAGATGTGATTGATGATTTGAAAAATATGAGAGAGTGAATAGTGAAATTTGTGGGAGAATGTGTAATAATGATTAGTTTTTTGTGAAAAAATGTGTAGATGTGATTGGTGATAGAAAAAATAAGAAAAAGTGAAAGTGAGATAATAGTATATTTTCTGAAAATTTTCATAAACAATCATATGTTTGGTGTAAAAAATTTCTCTAGCGGAACGAAAATGAATTTTGTTTCTTATCCAATCGCGGCCTAAGCAATCACATATTCATGCAAAATTTTGTCCAAAAAGTGGAAGGAGTGAAAAAAATTTCACAAACAAGCACTCCCTAGGGAATAAATTTGAGGTTTTGTTTCTTTCTTATGTTTCACAGACGTGTTAGCACAGAGTGAGAGTGAGATGAGATTAAGCACTGGGAGTTTTTCTTTATTTTCAATGGGATTTAATCCCCCATTTTTCAGGAATTACAAATCCACCCCAATATTTCTTACCTTTATTTTAAGTCAGCCCATTAGTACCATTTTTTTTTAAAAAAAATCCTATATTCATTTATTCACTTTCAGTCCTTCAATTATTCATATCCAGAATTCTTAAGCCATGTATTAAGTTAATTTATCTATTTATGTACTTTTATTTGTAGGAAATCATTCTTACGAGGTCTAGAATTTTCAAGCGAGCACGCATTCAATATTTCTCCATTTTTATTTGAGATGGTGGTTATTGCTTTTGTTTACTTTAAATGCCATGTTTAATTGTTAGTTGCATGTTCATGTTAAATATGATACGAGACTTTGAGACTATTTGTACTTAATTGTACACGAGACTTTGAGACTGTGGTACTTAACTGTACGTGAGACTATGATCTTTTTCCATGAATATTTATGCTATTTGTTATGCATGTGTATTTAACTTAAATAATTATTTTCCCACTGAGTTGACGATAACTCATCCCAAATTATTTTAATATTTCAGGTTGAAGAGTCCGTCGTGGCGTTGGCGGGTGAATTGATCATGGATAATTTACTTATTATCAATTTTTTATTAGTAGTAGAAATTTCTTGAACAATGTTGGTTATTGTTAAATTTGCGCACTTTTTAAAAACGTACAATGCCTTAGTTATTTCATTTGTTTATGGAGGATGGAATATTTAATTTAAGTTATTTATTTTTATTCTTTTGGTACAAAATAGATGTATTATTTTCCGTTAAATTTTTAGCCATTAACATAAACTTGTTATTTCGTGGTTATTGTTACGCGTAGTTGCACTTTCTAAAAATTAGAGCGCTACACCAACCCCTGGGGCTAAATGTAGTATATATTCTTATGATACGTGAACCACTGTTTTAAATACCGGACCATACCGGCCGGTTGAACCGGTTATACCGGATACTGGTGGTCGAACCAGTACGATAATAACCTAAATACCATTTTTGCGGTTATACCGATCAAAATCGGCTAAAATCGGTCAAAACCGTCCATACCGGTCAAAACAGGTTAAACCGAATTTTTTTTATTTTTTATTTTTTTCAACCTTTTTTTTCATAAAAACTAAAATTTTAAACTTTATTAAACATGTTTATGCCATAATTCAAATCAAACAAGATTTCAAATCAATTATTCAATATTTATGTTAAGATTCAAATCAATTATTTATATTTTAACTAATTCAAACAAGAATTATAATCAATCAAAAATCAAAATATTCTAAATTTGGACAAATCTCTATAATATATGCATAGATAAGTCAAAACCATCTAGTTTCCTTTGATTATTGCGGGGAATATCTCATTTCAAGATTTATCAACTGACTTGGTGGGATCCTATTTCCAATCTACTTAATTTTTTTTAGTTCGATTTTATTTCTTTAGTTAGTATAACTCTATATGTTACACTTAGACAAATTCTCTTGTCTTCACCTAGGATTCTTGCTAAAGAAAGCGACTCCCAAATAAAATAGTATTCTTATTTTGTGTTTAAAAATTTCGAACTGATTATTATTTTATTTTAGAAAAATTCGATTTATAGATTAATCAATCAAATAATTGCATAATAAAAAATATATAACTTCTCTTTTTATATTCATATATTACATTAATATTTTATATAATATATTTTTTTAAATTAGTAAAATCGGCAGTTGAACGGGTCTAACCAGTTGAACCGTTTACTGGTGGCTTGGCCGATTTGATTCCCAGTACGGTATCTAAAACACTGACGTGAACTACTGGCTCACGTAATATTAAATTAGTTTTTTTGAGGGGAGAGTCCATTACAGTAGTTGTTGGGCTCTCACGTGTCGCCTACTCGGCTTAGTGTTGCACTACTGCCTTAACCCAATCTTAGTTCTAACAATTGCCTGATTTTAATTTAATATCCTCACATTTGGGAGCACATAGACTTGGATTCTGTAATATATTATAAGCATTCAAATGAAATCAATTTCCTTGCAAGAAGTTCAACAGAGCTTTTCAAAACTAGTCTGTTGGGTGATAGGATTGGGTCAAGCTATGATATTGTAAGTCCGAAAAGAACCAAACTTATTGACCCGGCTGGTTGGCCCAACTTTTCATATGTATTCTCATGGATTGGGCTGAGATTGAGCCTCCAAAATGGTGACGAAATGGAATTTCGGCGCAGCCCGGTCTGATTCTCTCTTGGGCCCGGCAAGCTAGCACCAAGAGGGCCCAACCCAACCCATTTGACAGCTCTATTATTGGAGGGGTCAAGCAAACTGTTCCAAACTACCACGCAAGATGAGGACTACAAAAATGAGTTTTGAATAATAGGTAATAAACAATTATTATCCAACAAGTTACAAGTAATCTACAATCAGAAGCGACTCGAACATAAAACTACTCTCAATAGCACAAAATCCTGGAAAACATGTAAGCTACAAAAAGAACATACACGTTACAAACAAATCTGGACAAGAAATCGCCAAAAACAATCTTAAAGCGTCTTGAAAACCTTCTCAGCTGCTGCTATCGTCTGTTGAATATCCTCAGGAGTATGCGCCAAGCTAGTAAAACCAGCCTCAAACTGCGAAGGTGCTAAATAAACACCTTCCTCCAACATTCCCCTATAAAACTTTGCGAATTTTGCAGTATCGCTCTTCTTCGCGTCCTCAAAATTATAAACAGGGCCGTCATGGAAAAAGAAACCAAACATCCCGTTTATATAGCCGCCAGAAATCGCATGACCGGCCTTTTTCCCAGCGTCCAAAATGCCTTGAATAAGTTCACCGGTAATCTTGTTCAGATATTCGTAAGTGCCCGGTTCTTTTAGCCTCTTAAGCGTGTGAATCCCAGCAGTCATTGCCAATGGGTTTCCACTTAACGTCCCGGCTTGATACATCGGTCCAGCTGGCGCAACCATCTCCATTATCTCTCTCCTTCCTCCATACGCACCAACTGGCAAACCACCACCAATAATCTTGCCAAGTGTTGTCAAATCAGGAGTAATTCCGAAATACTCCTGCGCACCACCGTAAGATAAACGGAACCCAGTCATAACTTCATCAAAAATGAGGAGAGTACCGTTATCTTTGGTAATTTTGCGAAGGGCGTTGAGAAAATCGGGTTTCGGTGGAATAAAGCCGGTGTTTCCTACAACGGGTTCGAGGATAACGGCTGCAAGTTCTCCTTTGTTTGCCTCGAAAAGGCGTTCGACTGTAGAAATGTCATTATAAGGGGATGTTAATGTCTCGAATGTTGCTGCTTTGGGTACTCCAGGGGAATCTGGGAGTCCGAGTGTAGCGACCCCACTTCCTGCTTTAACGAGGAATGGATCGGCATGGCCGTGGTAGCAACCTTCGAATTTGATGATCTTTTCACGCCCGGTATAGGCGCGAGCCAATCGCAATACGCCCATGCATGCTTCTGTGCCAGAGTTGACAAACCTAACCATTTCAATACTTGGAACAGCAGAGATTACCATTTCTGCCAGGACATTTTCAAGGAGACAAGGAGCACCAAAGCTGGTTCCTTTCTTCATTGTTTCAGCCAAGGCAGCAAGTACCTGAAGAATGTCAACAGCATGTATTTCGTAACTGTATTGAAAAAGGATACCACTATGCAACATTAGGTCTTTCATTCTCAACGCTTCATATTGTTTAGTTACTACCACTATACACGTGCATATTGTAGAAAAGTGTTGGGGCGTTTTAAAGGTGTTGTCAGTCAAGAACGCATCTCAAACCATTTAACAAACAAAGGATTCTTAAAAACGAAGGGAAAAAAATATTCCCTAGGCTCAAGGCTTGAAAATCACCATATCCCACAACCCCATTTCTTAACTAAACGTAGACGTCATAGCATGAAAGTATATTCTTCACATCCATCTTTCCTAAATACACAATTAAAAAAATCTTTAAAACGTGACTGCTTTTTCTGTAAAGGTCCAGCATTTTCTTTAAATCGCGACTGCTTTTTCTTTAAAAGGTTTTCTAACAGATGCTTTCAACAGCTTCCTTAAACACCCGTTGGATGTCAACACAGGCAATAACTAAGGGAAGTAACGGACCTCATCATCTGCATGACCAATAATGGCTGGCCCCCATGATCCAACATAGTCAATGTACTCATTACCGTCAATATCCCACATGCGAGAGCCCTTGACAGAATCCATCACAATAGGCTGACCACCAACTGATTTGAAAGCACGCACGGGGGAATTTACACCTCCGGGCATCAATTCCTGTCAACACTCACAACATATTGGCTTCATTAAATTTACAAACTTTCATCACATTTAATCAAAGGCCATATGAGAGAAGCATGACAAAGCACTCAAAACATTAATGAGGTCAATAACATCTTTCGGAGAAAAAACATAAAGCTAATTTACAAGCTGATGCCAACCACTCACACCTAAAAGGCATACTATAAAGCTAATTTACAAGCTGATGCCCACCATTCACACCTACAATGGCAGACATTTACAGTACATTAAAACTTTTCTTCCGTAGAGCAAGTTCCGTTCACTCAGCAAATCCAACAAGGAAACGTAATGCAAAAAGGAAAATGCAATATTGAGGTTCCAACCCCATCCCCACTTGATGAGTAAAAAAAGATAAACGCATGATTCATATGTTAATTTATCGACTTGCCATTTATTTTCCAGGCACGTAAAACCCTCAATGGAGGTGCTCAATCCTATATAGACTAGACCAAAAATAATTCTCATCCTCTTCCAATTTTTCATGGAGTTTGCATTAAAATACCATGTCTTCCATCATGGTTTCAGAATATATCCAATAACTTATATCTATTGAAGATATTTTGTACTGTAATTATGGGAGTCCCGGTTCACCTAGAATGTACCAATTTTACTCCAAAAATTTCAAACCGTTTTGAGCGAGACGAGTGAAGGGAAAATATCATAACATGTGAAGTGCGCTGGTCATAGAGTGTAGCAAAGTTTTATCAGTTTTATCATTTTCATGTTTTAATTTTGTAATTTTAGAATACCTTTCAGTTATGAAAACGGAACAGAAAGCTTGATTTTTCTGAAAAGTTATGTTGGGAAGGTTTCACACCGATTAACTTGAATTTTTCTAAACAGTAACAGATTATATAACTCTATAATAAGTAGCAAGTTTTCTCATTTTAAGTAACAGAAGCATAGTGTAAAATGGAAATTTCCATCAATTAGATAGTACAAAATCCGTTTCTGCTGATTTGTGCCACAGACGAAGAAAAAGATATGCAATTTTCCTTCTTCGTTCCAAAAGAAAATATTCAAACTCACACATAAAAGAGAAGTTCCAAAGATGAACCTTCATAATTAACTTTGTTGTATCTTGGTGGTGAGCTGCCTTCAATACCAATTGCAAAGTTTATAGGGGTGGGGATTATAATAGTGCCTTGATATCACAAAGTAATATATGTTTACCCACAAAATAACCCAACTCCTGCATTTCAACTAAGCTCTCACTTTATCATTAGCTAACAAAACATAATACGAAAAAACAACAGATTCACCTAGCACTTGATTACAATTTCCTTTTCCCAATATCGCACTACTGACTACTCGGTGAATGTAATTCAACGATCTATGATCATCCGCAACCTCAAATTTCAACAAATAGAATTATGAACTTTACCGCCAGAGGCAATTGAACACCCTATAATCTATGAAACTGAAAGCTTCCTAAAGATCAACTTAAATAACCTTTCAGCAAGAAGAAAGAATTTGTTACTGCATAAGTTTTACAGAATACAAAAATATTCGTCTATCCGTTAATGAAATAAATAATAATCGCAGTACCTTAGCGGCGTTGAAAGCCTCCTCCGATTTCTTGAGAGTGTACGTTTTCTTCTTTTCCTCAACCAAAGTCATTCGGATGACTGAAGCGCACCGCTTTTGGCGGTGACCGACGGCAGTCTGACTCAATTTTGAGGGACACGACACCCCTACTACACCAGTAACTGCAGCCGCCATTTTGAAACAGAGTGGTTATGGTGGCGGAGACGGCGGCGGGGCGTTTGGTGGGCGATTGTCTAAGCTTTTTGTTTCTTCTCCGGGAGCTATCCTATAGAGGTGTCTTGACTTGAAATGAAGATAAGAAATTCAGATAACAGGAAATTTCCTGTCTACATTTCTAAGGTGTATTAGTGTAGTCGTAGTTGGAACAGATGGGCCTGGCCCAATGAGAAAGTACCGTTTTGTCCTTTAAACTCACCACTGCAACGAATTTGGGCCACGATAGATTCTTTTAAGGGAAAATGACATAAATGCCCACTTATTTTTTACCGGTACCTGCAAAATACTGAGATTTTACCAAAATTACCAAACAATACGTTGCCACATTCTAATTACCAACAAATACGCTCAAACTCAAAATATTACCAAACAATACGCCAGCAACCACCAAAACAGACTTGCAGATCCACAACGCAGCAACTGCAATCAAGTGCGCAGACACTTTCCGAAAG